>JAQJVK010000006.1:35967823-36307823 GCA_035578135.1 Flexamia atlantica
AAATAAAAAATCTTGTGATTTGCTAGTAATATCTAAGTTACTTTTTAAGATTCTAAGTTCCTTGTTCTTGTTGTGTTGTTTTCACTAAACTATTTATTTCTATAATGTAATTGTTTACCTTAAGTTGTCTGCTGCTGTCTTCAAGAATGTTAATTTGTGGTTTGTCTTAATGCTTGGTATAATTGGCAAAATTGCTGTACTGAAGCATTCAATAAAGAATTTATTTATTTATTTAGACTAATAAAGGCCTACATTAGATGATATCTAGATGAAGTCACAAACCAAGTTTCAATAAGATACGTTGAGATATAAGCAAAATATAGAATTTTACTTTTTCCCCATAAGGTTATCACTGGGACAACGTACTGTGTTTACCACTTTAATATCTCGGTAACCAATGGACATAGAGCAATCCCTCTCCCCTTGAAAATGTGTCAGACGCTAAGTTTTGTTGTAAAAGCTTTCCCAAAGATGATGGCCGCGAAAACCGAGAGATTTTCTGACAGCGATATAAACGATGTTCGTAGTTCACATTTTATAGCCTAGCCTAGCCAAGAGCTGTTTTTTATTGCCATAATATGACGAGAAATTTGCCAGCCGCTGTAAACCTATAAGGCGGGATCCCCACTAGATTTCACATATTAAATTTTGAACTTTTTTCTTACCTTTCCAGACTATTAAAAAAAAAATCCTGACCATTAAAATCAGCAATGTAGTTTTTAAATTGAATACTTTCTTGAGCATTATCTTTTATGTAAAATACAAATGGCCGCAACGCGACTGACAGATTTACCGGCTGCGATATAAGTCAGAAGATTTACCATCCGCAATGTGACCGAGAGATTTGCCACTCGCGGTACAAACGATGACCACGATTTGACAGCCGCGACATGACCGACGGATTTGCCAGCTGCGGTATAAACGACAGATTTCCCGGCTGCAATATGGTCAGTAGATATGTAGATATGACAAAAGAGCAAAGACTTGACGGTCGCAAAACGACCGAGAAATCTGTCATCTGCTGCATAAATGACAGATTTTTGTGGCCATGATATGGCCAATAGATGTGACGGCCACGAAAAGAACGATCGGCTTGTTTTTGACGGCCGTAATGCGACCGACTAGCCAGAAAGGGCGGAGGACAATGGTAATAAAGGAGGACTGATTGAGCCTACTGTTTGAGCCTAGGGGCCCTAAAGTCTTAAACCGGACCTGTTGAAGTTGTTCGTTATAAAAGATCTCACGACGAAATTTTATAAAATAAGCAGTTTATATTAAAACTATTTTTAAGCTTAAAAGCCTTCAGAACCAAAAGCCATGCCAGGGATTTACGAAGTTTTGTTTAAATACTTTTAACACTGCATCAGAGTTAACGCCATTTAAAATTGTCTGATAGTCTTTGAAAGTAATCTGTTAATTCAGCATGCACTACCCTATATTATGTCTATTTTGTGTCACTGCATTATCTGTTTATAAAACTTTCAGGCCTACGTGAAAATATCTACAACTAGCAGAACCCGTGGCTTCGCTCACGATAAAAATTATCGTCTAACCTTGATATGAAGAATCTAGAGGACTGAATAGAAAATATTTATATCAAGGAAAATGTCATGTAGGGATATGTTTGTTTTATGGCGGAATGTAGGATAAAATGTAGATACCACAGTAGGATGTAGGATACCACAGTAGATAGTGAAGGTTTTCTTTTCACCGTTATAACTCGAAAACGGCCGGACCGATTTTAACACCAAATGTGTCGATTTTAAGGTACTTTCTTTGTAGATTTATCATTACGTCCCTGGATTGCCTAGTAGGGCATCAATTATGTTCAGTAAAGGGCCGAATGTTCGAAAAAGTTATAGTGCTATCCGTGGGCAGTATTTCAAACTCGATTCACTTAGTTTTTAACTTAAAATATGGGCGGGTAGTAATAATTTAAGATCAACCACTGATTGCAGCATTTATTTTTCCGTGAAAAGCTGGGACATCGTAGAATTAAATGAAAAAGGAATTTGCCAAATTATTGTAACTGGCATTATTGTAATTAAAAACATGAAGGACGGCCTAAGGAAATAACTATAGCTCCCGCTGCCTAAAAAGATGGTACCACATAATGAGCTTATGATTGAACGTATAAGGTACGAAACTAAACCAAATGTAACTTTTATATAGTACGAATAACCTAACAAAATCATCAAAACAACCATAAAACCATGATAAAAGGAATCAAATTATAAATCAGCTGCAACAACGTATCCGTTTGTGAAGCTAATATGCTTGATTGAGTAAAATTGGAAATTTAAACAAAAGATCATCCATTACATTAACATGTGGCATTTTCAAAGCTTCAGCTCCACGAAAAACCTCTAAAAACCTCGAGTTAAACAAAATCCGTTCTTGGTGAATGTCAACACTCTGTAAGGAACGTCCATGCAAATTTTCAAGGTTCTAGGTTAAGTAGTTTTGGCTGTACAATGATAGGTCAGTGATATTTGACAAAAATATAGTAGAAAAGGTAGTATAAATATAACTTACAATCATAGTTGGGAAAGTTAGTCAAAAATTCTAACTAGTTAAAAGTTATTAGTTAGTCCCGTAAAAAGTAACTGATAGAAGTTATAAGTTAGTTAGTAAAATAAGTAACTGATAGAAGTTATTAGTTAGTTAAAAACTAACTGATAAAAAATAAAGTTAGTTTTCGGAAAAGTTTGCTGTTGGGCAGTTGTTCTAAAGGATCGTCACTTGTGACTGATGCTTCAATTATTTTCGTTTTCGGTAAACACAATAAACATTTGAAAAAGATTCCACCCCTTTCATTTTTGACAATCTGTTGGAACAGGTCAATAAGTCACATATGTTTGGCCACGGATTATCAAACTCGGCCGCCAGCGCAAAAAACTATTTTTATAATCTACTAAATTAAAAATATTCACCTTAATAACTTATTAAAACTATTACGGTACTTAACTATCACTAAAATTTAACAAGACTATAACACAAATAAATTATTTTACCAACTAAACACTAAGAAAGCGTAAATCATTTAACACAGCTTTGTTGCTACCGCAAAAAAAATTATTTGACACTTGACAGAGATAAACATCAACTGAAGACAATGTTTTGGAGATGACAAAATCACCAAACATTCCCCCTCCCCACCCCCTGCTTGGTGCTTGCGGCCTTGTCATTGGCTGCCGCGGCATGCCAAAGCAACTGGACTTTCCCCACCCCCTGCATTGTTTTGTCTTCAAGGGCGCTGACCCCTCGCTATGCCTCCCGCACGGCTACTCGCAACCCTCTACGATCGCGTAAAAATACTCGAATTTAAGTTCTTCCGTCCGTTCAAAAAACTAACGATTTAAACTCCAAAATTATTAACGAATAGATCAATCTATTCGTTAGCTAGATTCTAACTGATAAGAAGTTATTTCCAGTCCTTTTTAAAAACTAACGAATAAGTTAGAAGTTAGTCAAAAAAACTAACGAATATCGTTAATCGTTAGAATTTCTAATCGTTATTCCCAAGTATGCTTACAATTAGGGATTTGTATAATTTATAAATTTTTACATAAGTAGATCAAAGAATCATATCATTTCAGCACATTGTATTTGTGACTGAAAAACCACTGTTCTTTTCTCTTTCCATCTTACCGGGCTGAGTCTCAAGACTCAGCCACAAAAGGCAGTATGCTCTTCACGTTTAAAACTGCGTAACTCCCGCTACCGAAATATAGATGGTGCCACTTAACTAATTAATGGTGGATTTTATCTAAACTAAATGTAACTTTTATATAGTACATAATTATGTCCTTGAAACAAATCAACAAAAATCAATGAAGCCATGATCAAAGAAATCAATTTATTATCATCTGTATCAACGTATACATTTCCGAAGCTAACTACCAGCTTTTATGAACATTAAAAATGCAAACAAAAATCGTCCAACATACTTTTAAATGGGAAAATTTGAAAACTTTGGCCTCGCCAAAAACCCCTTTATACTACGAATTTTGTAAAATCCGTTCTTAGCGGATGCCTACGCCCTAAGAGGAACATCCATGCAAAGTTTCAAGGTTCTAGGTCAAGTAGTTTGGGCTGTACGATGTTTCCACTGAGTGGTATTTGACAAATATATAGTAGATATTATAAAGAAGAAAAAACTGTATTTATGTATGTAGCAAGTGAACTCGAAAAATACTGGACCGACTGGGTTGAAATTTCACACAGAGGTAGATCTTGAACCCGGGTAACATATAGGCCTATTCACTTCCTTAAAATTGCCTTGGGCTACGCCCCGTGAACGTCCTCAGATTCAATGTTTACATTTTAAAGGAATACTAGTAAACCCGTTGCCCGAAATCGAGCAAATGAATTTTGTTAGTTAATAAAAAAATTAAAACTTTGTTTTTTTTATTTTTTTTATTTGTAAATTTGAACAATAGTCTGGACCATAGTAACTCCCTGTATACTATATTTTTCGTGAAAATCCTGCCATCATTTAACAGTTTCCCTTGATCTTTTGTCTTTTCTATGAACATGCGAAGCCCATCAAATGATCTTGCACGGCTCGCTGCAACATAGAGATGTCCATGGGAGAACACAGGCCGCAGGAGGTAAATTCCAACAGTTCCAATAGATTGTCCCTGAGCTTTGTTTATTGTCATTGCAAAAGCTGGAATAACAGGGAACTGTGTGCGTTGCAATTTGAATGGGAGGACATTGTCCGATGGCTGCAGGTATACTTTTGGAATTAGAATTCTTTCTTTTGCGGATGCACCAGTATTAATTCACAATCTAAACTGTTACTATGCAAACGTTTTACTCTTAAATGGGTTCCATTGATTAACCTTGTTCCCTCGATCCTATCGTACATGTCATCAGCCATTGTAAAAAAAGTTTTTGAGATTTGTGCAGTATACCAAAGTTAACTCTCACAGCAAGTCTGTATGACGTATACTGCAACATGGTCAATCAGTTATGGTGTCTTGACGTTCCAGGAGCATGCAACATTCCAGGATGCCATCCACTGTCACCCCCTGGAAACAAAAGTGGATATGCCGTTGGGTCCAAAGATGGCTCAAGAACTGAAACTCGGCACATTCCATGAGATTTAGAGTAAATTACTAAATTTAGTTCGCCGGGAGGTTCCCCATCCCTTGCCCAAAATATAGCCGCTACATCAGTGGTAATAGCATCGTTATATCGTCTTGAATCTAAGTCTTTGTCAGTTACAACGTTCATTGTAACGTCATTGTCACCAGTCTGATTACAAATTTCGGCCATGGTTCTAAAAGAGCGGACATATGGGTTGACATCATTTAAATAAAAGGTCATTTCCCCCGTTAAAGCTCTATCGCAGTTTTGGTTTGCTTGATTTATCATCCTTTGATGTGTGGCCGTATTTACATCATACAAATACATTTGCGCATATTTAAGATGGCAATCCTGAACTGGCAATAATCTCCCTAGCTAATGATAAAAATAATCGTGAATTCGGAAGTTATAACTTCCGCCTAATATCGATTCATCTAGATGTGATTCTGAACTCACCATGGCAAAAGCTGAGTTGAATGATCTGATGTTTGTCATGTAGTTTTGAGTTTTTTATTTTGTTTCTCGGTTTGTTGAGCTCCTTCAATTAGGGTCTTGATGAAGTTTGCTTGTGTATAGTTTGGTAACACGATCTTTCCTTTGTGGCAACACAATTTGAAATGTCTGTCGTTCTTACCAATTTCCTCGCCCTTAAAATGGCGAGCCCCACATGACATGCACTGGACATTCATCGGACCAATTGTGAATGGAGTTCTTCTGCGGGCATCCTTAAACATCTTTTATAAGAATCTGTGTTAGTTTCATGGTTAGCGCCCTTCGCATGAGGTCGCGGTAATTTTCACGTGTCTTGCGTAAATGTCTCCTTCTAATGGGTGGCATATGTTCAAAACCAACACTGTTATAGAAATTAAAGTAAAAACACAAAAAAGTTACATGATTAAAGGTTAAACGGTTTACAGTAACTCAATTTATAAACAAAGACATTAAAATATTTTTGAAAAAATAAGAGTGAACCAAGACGCACAATTGAGGAAAATGACATTGGTAAATTGTTCAAAACTTATAATTATACATCCTTCGATTTGTGTTTCTTCTTAAACAACTATAATATTTATCTAAAAATCCACTTCAATTTGTTTTTCGTTGGATTCCAAAAATAACAGGTGGTTCTAAACCATAAACCATGTTATATTTGGAATTTGGAATGTTTCTTTAATTAAGCACATGGTCATATTATAAACAAAGCAGAAACCAGACGTGTTTCATTGCTTTTAGTGTTTACTCCTTTCAGCTGGTTTATTTAAAATTTCTCTACCAGTGTTAAATCTTATGGATAAATTCAAAACTTTAAAGGGCTCCAGGACCTCAATCACTAATTATTTTGGTATAAAAAAGGTTTCCTGCAAAACTTTATGTTACGATCTTTCCAATGACACCAAAAACATGAAAATCGGTTCAGCAGTTTAGGAGGAGTCTTTGTAACAAAAAAACTGCTCACGTACTAAATAAGTATATATATATATATATAGATATTTTTGAAACATTCAAATACTGAAATTTAAATAGCTGTGGATACTAAAATTTGAAAGTTCAAATAGTAGAGATAAGATCAGCTGTAATTTTTATTGTGAGCGAAGCCACGGGCAACTGCTAGTATTGTATACAACTTTAATTACCACATGATATGGTCTTAGAAGAAATACCTGATGGACCGAGCTATTCTCAGCAAAACTTGATTTTTGGCAATCCATCTCATTATTAGACTATAAAAATAACCCCCGTTGCAGCAGACCTGCATACTCAGCGAATTTCAAATGCCAAAAAATATTTCCATCCAACATAGTAAGATATGACATGTTTTTGTAATCTCCATAAGAACAACATGAAGAGTATACAGGTTTGCTGCAACAGGTATGTTAAAACTGGGTGGTTTTAATTCAATATTTAGTAGATCTTAAATAATGATTCAAAACACTAAATTGTTTGTTTTTCGAGCTGGATTCAATGGTCCTGACCAAAATTTGATTATTTTTATTTTTCTATGTGAAAACCCAAAAAAAACATTTTTTTTACACCACTTTCCAGTGGTCCGATTGGACTGGTTTTCGAACTCATCTGAATAATTACTGCTTTACACGTCTGTGCCAAATTTCGTTCCGATCGGACCATTTTTGTGAGCGCATATGTGTATACAGGGTGGAAGGAAGTTAGTGTTAAAAAATTTTATGTGATAAAATACATGGTATTTCTGACAAAATTGCACAATTATAAGTTTCCATAACCTTGCAATAAGTGAATTATGGATAAAATAAGATTTTTTCAAGATATGTCCTTGCTCAGATTAAATGGCTATAAGTGCATCAAAGATTGTGTTTTTATGGATTTCATTCCCATATTTAGAATCCTCATAAAATTTAAAATGAGAACAATAGAGAAATATTCAGTTTCAATACCCTTATAAACTCTTTTTCTAATTAAAGTCAAGACTTGTGTTTTTTGAGAAAATTTTAATTAAGTTTGAAGCGTCTTTTCTATGTTATACTGGACTGTAGAATGTGTCAAATATAAAAAAAACTTGACCTTTTTTAAAAATCTTTAAAATGATGTGTCGCGAGCACGAAATACGGCGGGTGAGTGAGGGCGCTGCTGGCGAAATCAGTGGTATTTTGGTTGTCAATTAGTCATATGATTGTAAGTTTACAAGCACATGTTTACATATGAAAGTTTTGCTGCAAGCTCTTATGCAAGATTCTTCTAATTTCATGCAAGATTCAGACTAGTAGGAATCAATCAATAATAACTGTCAGTTGTAGTCAAAAATAAAAATGTAACGATACGTAATGTTTTGTTTTAGCGAATTTCCCCTATAGGGAAGAAGCTATTACCGTAGGTCTCATGGTAAGACCTAAGCCCGAGACCATGATAACTTTTCGTTTAGGGGCCACCAGAAGCAGAAAACACCATTCGTTCGAATTTATATCTATAAGTATAAAAGAGGATGTTGGTATATATATATATATATATATATATATATATATATAAGTATAAAAGAGGATGTTGGTATATATATATATTTAATTGGCAGGGATAAACACAGAAACCGCTGGACCGATAGCCACGAAACTTGGTACATACATGTAGAATTTCATGGAGTCTATATATATATACAGCCGCATGTGTAACTCACCCATCGGGATACAAATTCAAACCATACTTCCCGATGAGCTAGAAACTTGAAATTTGGCACGAATATTCCTTTGGTTACTAAACCACAGGAAAAATTGTCAAAACTAAACATTTCCACCCCCGACCCCCCCAAACGGGGGAAAACTTGAATTTTTAAAAAAGGACTGAAAACTTGAATTTGGTTTTAGGGCTGTAGCGGCTAAACTAGAGGTCCTATCAAGAAGCGGACTGCACCACGTGCCACGCATTTTTGATGATCCACAATTTTGGTCCTATGACTTTTTGTCCTATCTTGTCTCCTTCACCCTTAGATTGAACTAGATTTTTCAATTTTCATAGATCTTACCTGGGTTTTCCGGCAAGAGTTGACTTGGTATACTACGTAGGCCCGTATAAATTTTTGGGAATATTTATTGGGTGGTCATACTAAATATACAATCCTCAAAACAAACAATTTCAACCCCCCTCACCCCCTAAAAGGGGATGAAATGAGGGAAAACTTGAATTTCAATAAAAGTACTGTTTGATTTTTGCCTCTGGCGGCTAAAATAAAGGTTCTATTCAAAAACAAAGGTTATTTCCTTAGTTGAAATTAAATTTTCTACAATTTTGGTCATTACGTATTTTTCCTTATATCACCTCCTTCACTCCCAAAATGACCTCTAAAGTTAAAATTCTTATAAATTTTTCAGTTTATTTTGGGTTTTGATGATTTTTTTGATTTTTTTTTAACCTACAGACCTCAAATTTCACAATGAGATAGTAAGTTTGATCCTTTAGGGTTATCAGGGGACATACACAGAATTCACCCCGTTTCAACCCTTAAAATAGCCTTCAAAAGATAAACTTTTGTTCAATTTTAACATTTCCTCCAGGTTTTCAGCTCCATATGATATAATACTATACTTAGAGGGCTGAAATTTGGCATAAATCAACTCTACAGCATATATGTGACAAATCAGGAATAATATAACTAGTTTGTCATATGAAATTGCAGATAAACTTAAAAAACTTCAAAATTCGCCAAATGTCAGCGATTTTCTAGAGGTATTTCTTCCCGGTTCAAACCATACTTCCCGATTAGCTAGAAACTTGAAATTCGGCATGAATATTTCTTGGATGGTTAATATATAGGAAACATTATCAAAAACGCCATTTTTTGTTTTAACCTCCTCAAAAAAATTACAAAAAATTGCAAACAAGCTATGTTACAAATTAGCAATAATATTAGTTTTAATTTTTTAATTTTTTTAAAAATAATGTTTGTTATGTTGCTTGATGTTGTTGATGTTTAGTCGAAGAATGGCCTAAATTTCCCAATTCGTTCATTTCTGTGACATCAAATTTACATACTCATTTCTCGCTGTAATGATGTGGAAAAAATCTGTAATACGTTGTTTTTTAAGTTTAATTGGATTTAATTTGATTATTAAAATAGCGTTCTTATAAATCTTACTAATTCAAAAGGGAGGAACAGGAAATACCCAACACTAGCCTGATGGGAACATCGGATGGTGGGGTTAGGAGGGGATAGATAAACCCCTCAAATGGGTTTTTGGGATCTTTTACATAGAAAATGTAAATTATCAGATCCTGGTTGGATCATTGGATTTAAATTGAAAAACCAACAATTTGGTACTGTGAATAATTGTCCTCTGTCCATTGGTTGCCGAGATATGGATTATGGTAAATACAGTACTTTGTCTCAATGTTTACCGTATAGGAAATAAGTAAAATTCTATATATCGCTTATTTCTCAACAAATCTGAAAAACATTGGTAGATATCTTTATTTAGTTGTTACCTACTGGAATACTGAAAAAAAACTTAAATTTTTACATTTTCATGTCAGCTAACCTGCATACTCATTTCCCATATTATTCTTATGGAGAAAATTGGTTTTGACATTTTACTTTTATCTTATACATATTTTTAAATGAATAGGTTTTTGTGAAATATCCCTGGGTTTGAAACCTATTTGCTTTTCCAGAAATTAATCTATTTGCTGATGACTCATTACAGTAATAATTACCCCCCCCCCCTTCTATAAATCCCATAACTAAGAATAATTAATTTTGCTGAGCTTTGTAAACAGTTTAATCGTTTTGTTACTTTCAATACAAACTCTTCGCTTTGGGGCGAAACCCTTTAAGGGGGCCTGGGGGCGGAGCCCCCAGCGAGCCGTAAGGCGAGTCTAAATAATATACAATCCGATGTGTAACTGACTCACTGATTAATAGATACAAATTCAAACCATACTTCCCGATGAGCTAGAGACTTGAAATTTTGCACGAATTTTTCTTGGAGGGTCTATGTACAGGAAAAATTATCAAAAGTCGACATTTTTTATTTTAACCCTCTCAAAAAAATTACTAAAAAATCGCTAAAAAAGCTTTTTTAAAGAAACGTTATTTTGAGCTCTAGTGGTCGAACGGATGGTCCTATCGAGAAACGGACTGCACCATGTGTCACGGATTTTTCAAGATCTACAACTTTGGTTCAGTGACTTTTTGCCCTATCTCGTCTCCTTCACCCTTAGATTGCTCTAGAAATTTCAATTTTCGAAGATTTTCCTTTGGTTTTCCAGCTCCAGTTGGCTTGATATTAAACGTACAGGGCTGAAATTTGGTTCACATCGTCTGTGCAGCATATATGTTACAAATCACCAATAACATAATTAGTTCTTAACATATAAATGCATCTAACGCTAAAAAGTCTTTGAAATTTGCCTCGTTAAACCCTCCTGACATGTTCTTTTAAGTTGCTGTTTAATGCAGCTTTCATAACTGCTAATGTGTTTCTTACCGGTATAAATAATAATAATAAATAACTTTTATAGATAAATATTCTTTACAAGCAAAGTTGATGTTTTAAGCCTGAAAATACTTCAATCGTATGATTCTTTCATGCGCTAATTGTACTTCAAACAATGATTTTACTTTTAGGTTCTCGCTGTTTTCACTTCATAGCGGCGCCGGTAATACAGTACGTGCCCAAATCAGATAAAAGAATCAGCAGGTTATTGGTCGTGTGATTCTCTGGTTCAGTTATACCATTGACAAGACACCTGTGGGATAAGAGGATAATCAATGGTTTTACCGCGCTTAGATATAGTTCTGTTCTACGTTATCGTGAAATGTAGTACGATTTAGTCGACTTGAAATGTCTCCAATTTCTTCTATGTAGAATTTTAATATTAGAACATCCGTCAAAACCAAATATTTGTATTATTTAAACCTAAACATTTTTAACACATCTTTAAATATAGCCTTCATTCCGTATATTGTAGTGTTTCAGTACCAGTAACAACTATTATGATTGTTATCAGTAAAAGAGTAACAATCTCTCTCTATTAATGCCCTATTAAAATAATGACGGGTGGTCAAAAAAATCTTCCAGTCTGGTTTGTTTGTACTAATTAGTGATGGCAAATGCCTGAACAAAATCTATATCAAAACATTAAAAAACCGATCTTTGAATTGATATTTGTATTACCCCGACCCTCTTCCACTTCAAATAATTAACCTTCCACAACCAACAGCTCCCACCACCAAACTAGTGGTTCTATCGAAAAACAATCATCAATATTGTATTTAAATTAGTTTTTCTACAATTTTGGTTCTTATTTTCGGATATTTTGCCCTATCTCACCTCCTTAACCCCTAAACTGTGCCCTGAAATAAATTTGTTTGTTAATTTCCACTTTTTTTGGTTTTTCCTTATTTTTGTATTTATTTTTTATTTTGATTCAAAGTTTTGACTTGGACAGTCAGTTTTACCGCTCAGGTTTAGGCCTCTTTCAATGGTCATTCGCCAATTTACTTCGTTTCAACCCCTCAAAGAGTCCTAAAGTTTAACTTTCATTGAATTTGAATTTTCCTCGTGGTTTTTCCTTATATATTCTTTAAATGAGAGACCCAAGTTTTGACCTGGGATTACTCTGTAACACCGCCCACATTTAAGCGGAGTCTTTGGCCGTTTCTCATCCCTTTCAACCCCTACATACAACCCCAAAATGAAGCAAATTATATTATTTTCAAATGTTTGACATTGTTAATTCCAAACAAATACTTTTGCCTAACCCCCTGGCCCCCGGACCCCCTCCCCGTTCAAATAATTAACCTTCCACAACCATCAACCCCCACCACCAAACATCCACCCGAACACCAACATACCATATGCCGAGAATTCGTACATAGTTATATTAACTTTCCCTCGTGACTTTTATATCTAAACACTCCTCACCCGAGGGATTTTTACCCCTCAGGTTTATCAGAGGTCATCCTCCCACCTCCCATGATTAACCCTAAGTTATTTGTCATTTCTAAACGCTTTCGACCCCTAATTCCGCCAATACAAGAAAAATCAAGTACTATTCAAAAGTTTGGCAATAATATTTTAAATCAACAATTTTGTCTCACACCTGGCCCGGCGTTATTAGAGGTCAGAGGTTCATCAAGGGCTACTCACCAACTTTACCCCACTTCAATTCCATGAAAAAGTTCTCTAAATCTAAACTTGCAATGAGTTTACAACTAACTGCAGTGGTGGTTTTTACCATGTTAAGATATCTTGAAGTAGGAATTTCAACCAAAACAATTAAATTAATTTGGTCTTGTGTCTATTAAAAATAAAACCCCCTTCTTAGGGACTCATAATGGGAGGTCTGGGGGCGGAGTGTAATGGGAGGTCTGGGGGCGGAATATTGTTCAACTGCGGGAGAACACAAACGGGGGCCTGGGGGCGGAGCCCCCAGCGAGCCGTAAGGCGAGTCTAAAATATATACAACCGCTGGTGTAACTCAGGTATACGAACTGTTTTCCACTTCCCGATGACCTACAGACTTGAAATTTTGCAAGCACTTCCCTTTTTGCCTGAACATATGGGGAAAATTATCAGAACTCACAATTTTTAATTTTAACCCCCTCAAAAAAGTTATTAAAAAATCGCTAAAAAAGCTTTTTGAAATAAAGTTAATTGGAGCTCTAGTGGCCGAACGGATGGTCCTATCGAAAAACAGACTGCACCATGTGCCACGGATTTTTCACGATCTACAACTTTGGTCCTGTGACTTTTTGCCCTATCTCGTCTCCTTCACCCTTAGATAGCTCTAGAATTTGAAATTTTCGAAGATTTCCCTTCGTTTTTCCAGCTCCAGTTGGCTTGATATTAAATGTAGAGGCCTGAAATATGCTACACATCATCTCTACAGCATATATATTACAAATCACCAATAAAATAACTAGTTCTTAGCATATGAAAATGCATATAAAGTTAAAAATCTTAGAAATTTTCCTGTGTCTCCAATTTTGATTCTGTAATCTAGCCTTATAGGTTCTCGCTAATCTTCCTTACCATCATACTGTATCTTACAGTAGAATCTATAACTTCTGAATCTTCGAACTAAGTCGGTAATGCAGTATTAGCAGTTTAGCAATATAGGCATTGTTAAATTAAATACTTTATTATTATACTTTTTGAATTATCCTGCTATATTTTTATAAAATATATAACCAAAACAATCTAGAACCACAATTCTTTTCATTCTTGCCTTAAAGTGTAGTTTATTCTTATGGAGCTTACTAAAACATGTAAAATCTCGCTATGTTGGATTGAAAATGTGGTTTTGCATTTGAAATTCGCCGAGTATGCAGGTCTGCTGCAACAGGGGCATTTCAATATCGAATTGCTCAATGTTTTACTACCTGATATAAAAATGTAGACTTGTATAAACCCTGAAGAAACAGGGAAGACGTTCAGCGGTACTCGCAGCGTAATCCTGACGCCTCCCTTGAGAGGGTTAAGATTTTTCGTTTGAAAACCCGAAACTCTCTGAAGTTAAGCATTTGCCAAATTCGCTTAACAGGAAATATATAACCATAAATCATAAATAAAATATGAATGTTTTGGGTTTCTCCAAATCGGACCGAGCGATACTACCTTCGTGTCCTACTTATGTTTGTTCCTTGTCGTGGTTATCTCGATCTTCTGTTACTTGGTGGTCCCAACTGTCCGCACATTCCAGGAACTCATACGGAAACTCGGTTTGGTCTAAGACAAAGATGAGTACGACTACGCGTTGCAAGATGCTGCGCAATTCATGACAGGCCCAAGACTCCGCTCTTTCTTTGTTCTCCTTTGTAACATGGGGGCTCCTGGAGCAATCTTGTGGGACAAGTTCAGAGGCATCGTTTGCGAGGATCACATTGAAAGGAATCCCCATGATCCAAAGCTGGTCTACCATCTTGCCCTCGTCGAAATTGATCGTAGTTCACGCCGTCAGGGTTCCTGTTTATCCAATTACGATCTCCCTGATATGGAAGAAGACACTACTGAGTTGGGTAGGGAACTGCTCATCTATGGTGAAAATCAACAAAGAGCGTTGGTTGAGGAGTGGGTAGTCAAACTGTCTGATGATCAGAGGCAGGTTTTTGATTACGTTCGTTCACTTCTTAATAGCCGCGGGGTTTGTAGGTCATACAAAATGATCTTTCTGGATGGGCCAGTTCCCACTGATGATGGCCTATTGTATGACCGGTTACAAGAGCCAAGGTCAGACGATAGAATCAGTCGGTGTTGATCTACGCACGGATTGCTTCATGCATGGTCAGCTCTATGTTTTGCTGAGTAGAGTTAGGCACCGAAATTGCGCCGCAAACAAATCTGACAAGAAAGGTTCACTAATCTCTAACCGATATTGCGTCGTGAGGGTGGCAGGTACCTGTAGACTGCAACACCACGCAATGATTTAGGAATGTTACCCTCGTCCCCCCCGCCTGACCAGTTGACGAACCACAAAATATTTGCACTCCGCAAATGATTTGTCAGTTTTGCATAAGACACCTAAGCGATAGGTAGCTCCATTCACGAGCAAGTGATCCATTATAGTTAATTAGAATTAGGTGTTTATTGTTTGCGATCCTCATTACAAAAATTATAAATCAATGATATCAATACAGAAATAGCCCTTCAGAAAAAATTTTATGAGTTGCTATATTCCAGCACCCTATAAAATAAATCGAACGATATATTTGATAAATTAATTAGTTACCGGAAATAGAAATCAAACAATACGGCGGTTAATCAAGTGAAATCAAGTGTTAGTACGTTGGGTTACGTAAAAACCTTGCACTTTTTGATACAGCTTATATCCAATTGGCAGGTGTAAAGAAGATACCAGTAGAAGTATTTTTGTCCGAAGAACCAATCTTGAATTATTGTATAACACCTCCATATCAGCCATAAAAAGCTAACCATCTGTATGAATTTTCAAATTTAGCCTGACTCCGTTGCTCACTCGCCACTTCCCTCCAAGGGGCAATAACGAAGGGTTTTTAAGGAATTCCTGTGTTCCGACTTCGAAGGCGAGGCGAGGAGTCACTGCTTGCCTCCCTCATGTGATTCTAGGAAGGGCTGCGGCGCAATATCGGTCTACCCCTGGGACAAGATTTAGAGTCACGGCGCAATTTCGGTGTCTACCTGGATTTTGCGGCGCAATTTCGGTGTGCCCATGTGAAGAACATAGTCTTTAACGACCTCCTTCTTTAATACTGATAAATACGTCCTCAGTAGGCTAGGGGATCTGCGAGATGATGAAAACTCCTCGTTGTAATTAGACTATTCACGCAGTACGATAGGGGGTCTGCTTAAAAAAAGTCCCCGGTGTTGTACATAGTTGTTTAAAATTATGTTAATGATTCTGTTTTAATTGTTTACGGCAGAGGCAAGGGAGAGGGCAACAATTAAGGCTTCGTCAAACTCCCCATTATTTTTGTTTTCGTTGGTGTAAATAGATCTGATTTTTAACCTTTTCACAGGCAGAGGCAAGGGGGCCTGCCTTAAAACAAACTCCCCATTTATTTTATATCTATTTTGTTCTTATAGTGTTGTAAATACATGGTTTCTACGTTTCCTGACCTCCCCTTTTGGCGAAACTGGATGCGCCAGTGGGATTCTATCGCAAAACAGTGTTTTGAGTATTATCAAAAGATTATTCATTTAATAAGCTTTCAAATGATATGCTACACTTAAGATTTTATCCGGGTATTTATAAAGTTTTACTAATAAATTGTGATAAGGCAAAATCATAGCAGAGTTACTCTTCCGTTAGCATGTCGTGTTTTAGCCCTACAATGAACTTACCTACTTTTTAAATTGATATAATATTTCAGTTACATTGTCAATAACATCTGAAGTATAGTATATCATTTGAAAGCTTATTAATCAGATGAAGACACCTCGCGCCTCCAGTTCCAGTTCGGATCAGCCAATCAAATGGCTGGATTCTGCCCCATGGCAAAACTAATACTGAAATAAAAATTATGCCTCACGGTCATTTCCCGGCCGTAAAATCTCAAATATTTTGTTTACACACCGATTCTTTCATCTCTGCTAACAGATTATAAAGTGACAGAGTGACTTGAAGGGACTAAAAGCCCCTAATAATTGTAATAAGGTATAATTTAAATAAAAAAAATCAATCTTTTTTTCCTAAGTACAAAATATTTTTCTTTGTAAGCTGGCTTTTAGGTCCACCATTAAGTTAACATCTAGCATATGTCTTTGAATCAAGTATCAGCACCACATTTTTTTATGTAAACAGTCATGTTTTATAATCAGTAAAAAGTGCAGATGTTTTCAGTCCCAATGCTTTTTAAACGGCAGATATTTAACGTTATTTTTTTTGGAATTTTTTTCTGTATTTTTCCTGAGTCCCTGGCATGAAATTAAACTTCAATTTGAACCCTCTTCTATCATCCTACAACGTGCCAAATGCCCGAAATTCCTTTGCAAAAATTTCGCTTTTGCATATAGTTAGGTGTTAAAATTAGTTGAGCTGTAACGCATGAAGATGATCATCATGCATCATTATGACGATGGAAAATCCTGCTCCCCAACAGAATTTACGCCCATGATAAGGACCACTCTTTTTATTCATGACAAGTCCCCACTCCCTGGGCAGTGAGCCCCCCCCCCCCCCCCCCCCAAACACTGACCCTGCGTACGCCACTGACCTAAGACCCAGTTTAATTTTTTCTTAACTGAAATTCACTTTTCTAAATTATAAAAAAAACTAAAGTCAATTGGTATGGATTTCTGCAAACCTATAAGGAAACACGTTTCAAATGGTGTGGTGATCTTAGATTTTTCCAACGATGGACTCAAGCTTGGAAAAAGTATCACAAAAATCATGCTTTGCCAAGTTTGTTTCTACTTATTTTAACATAAACTTATAATAATGTGAACAAAAAACCTTTGGAATCTTTGTTACATGTATGGCAAAGCTGATAGGTAGTTAAAAGCAATTATCACTGCTATCTGAATAGTTTGAGTCCCACAACAATTTAATCACTAAGCTGTGCAGCAGATGAGGTTATTACCACATCAATCCCCCTTGTCCTCCAATACACCCCGTGATGTGCTGACTGTATTACCTTCAACTTGCTGCCGTAATTTAGGTCATTTGAAACTTTTGAAATAACAAAAAAGCAACCATTATAGTTATTATACTTGATAAAATGGTTATTGCAAAATTTATGGTTGTATCATCTTCTATCTTTTATATATTTGTCAAATACCACTCACCTATCATCGCACAGCCCAAACTATACGACCTAGGACCTTGAAATTTTGCGCGGACGTTCCTTTTAGGGCGTAGGCTGAAATGTTTCATGTCATCATCATACATTTTTTTATCGTAAATAACCATGTATTTTAGTATAATGTCTTATGTATTTGTGTAATGCAGTAAAGAATAAATAATAAGTGAACGAATACCATGATTGAATATAGATAATGATCCTTGAACCCTATGATACTTATGATATTCCTTGATAATTTAATGATGTTTGTATAATTAATATGTATAACCACCCTTAATATATTTATGCGTAATCACCCCTCAGAAAATCATTAATCATCTAGTATAATAAGTAACTAATTTTATTAAATAAATAATTTAATAATTCATTCTTGTTATTAAACTTGTCCTTAGTCATGTTAAATAAATAGTTACTGAGTTAATTAATTTCCTAAGTTAATATCATAATTATATATTTATTATGTACATGGATACTACAATAAAATAAATTTATTCAAAATTTACAGCTTCATAATAATCTAAATTCTAGTGATTTTGGTGTCAAGAATATAAGTGATGAGTATTTTGTGAACCCCTAGTGCAACAATAGTTACCCCAGCTTTCCAGAGACACTCTTGCAGCAGAAGCCAGACTAAGAGGATTTGTAGAGTCATTAACTTAGGACATTGTTCCTAATTTTAAAATATCCCAAGTCAGAGGACTGGAATTGCATGGCCAGTACCTAAATTATTAGTAGGGAACTCTGCCAAGTACATTTTTCGAGTCAAACCCTTTTGTTCCTCACTCAAGATTATTATATTTGGTACTTGGTGAAGATTGTTGTAGCAGCTTGGTAAGATCCAACCATATCCTTATATTTCCTACTAGCAAGTGTAGAGAAGAAGAGACGGTTAAATAATTTAATAATTAATCAAATATAAATTTAAAGAAGTATATTTTAACACAAATTTTGAACTTTAATAACATTTCAGCCTAATTTACTTCGAGAAGTGAACATTGATCTTCTACCATTCGGCCATCTTATTGTGAAGCTGACCATTGGCTTTGCATTGTTGAACACATTTTCAAAAATAAACTATTTGGACTAATTTATGTTTTATGAACTTTATTTCAAAACTGAATTTGTCTAGCCGGCACGATACTTCCCCCTGAGAAAGGCCTATATTTATCCTGAGTATAGCCTGAAACAATAATTAATTGTTATTTATAGAGACATTTTCAATTTTGATCTGGCCTTCAGCCTAGTTATAAGACCCATTATTGTACTATCCATGTGTCCCCTTTTTCAATCAGATGCTCTTGTATTTCTTGAATAAATCATTATTCTTATTGTAAAATTGTTTTCTTAAAAATAATAGATAATAAGATAAGGTTCAGTACTTACTGTGTCAAACACTACATGGTATCCTTTGGTGAACTAAATTATCAAACTACTGAATAAAGTCAAATACCTGGTCAAATCACTAAGAATCATGAAAGACAACATAGTTTTAGAATATTTATTTATTCATCAATATTGTGTATGCGGCAAAAGTGTGTGTTTTTATAAGGCATCCGCTAAGAAAGGATTTTACATGATTCGTAGTATAAAGGGGTTTTTGGAGAGGTCGAGGTTTTCAAATTTTCCCATATAAAAGTGTTATGGACGATCTTTTGTTTACATTTTCAATGTTCATTCAATCAAGCAGCTGGGAATTAGCTTCACAAATGTACAAAATACGCTGTTACAGCTGATTATAATTTGCTTTATTTCATCACGGTTTTATGATTTTTTTGTTGATTTATTTTACGGGACATAATTATGTACTATATAAAAGTTACATTTAGTTTAATTTTAAAACCTAATCTGTTTAATCATAAATTCAGTATATGGCACCATCTTTATTTCGGCAGCGGGAGTTGTAATTATGCCTGATATGATGATTTGGCGTTTATACTAACTCGACCTCTATAGTTTAAAGCCTGAAGAGCGTGCTGCCTTTTGTGGTTGAGCCTTGAAACTAAATCCCGGTAAGACTGAAAGAGAGGAATACGGTAGTTGATTTCGTCACCATCAGACTGTGCTGTAATAATCTAATTATTTGATCTATTTATATAGAAATCTCCAAGTATTAAGGGTCTGTTAGTGGACTCAAAGTTTTGAAATACTCCCATATAAGTGTAATGGATGATCTTTTGTTTACTTTTCCAATTTCATTCAGTCAAGCAGAGGGTAATTAGCTTCACATTCGGATACGTTGTTTCAGATTATTTATAATTTGATTCCCTTCATCATGTTTTTATGGTTGTTTGTCAATTTATTTAGGTCATACTCACTATACAAAAGTTACATTTAGTTATGGTTTATGTTTAATCCATCATCGTTTCTGGACCTTATCTGTTCAATCATAAAATGTGACGCAATCTTTATTTAGGCAGCGGGGGTTATAGTTTTTCCTTTAGGGCGTCCTTAATGTATTCATCCCCCAAAATAGTTTGGCGAATTTCTTTTTCATCTAATTCGAGGATGTCCTGGCTTTGCACGGGAAAAACAAGTGCTGCAATCTGTGTACTTGACCTTTCAAAATGTATTAAAAATCGCCCATATATGTAATGTATACAGAACCCTCTAAGTAGAGATACCTTTAGGAAAAATGAGAAGTTCCCTTGTCGAAAACGAGATGACGCCTTTTTCATTTTTCAATCCGATTGGAATATTTGTTGGAGTTTACGGATCAAGCTGACTTTCTATAGTCAAGCAGCTGGTTGTAATATTTGTACAGTTGTAAGTTAGTGTTTTATATTGCTGTAATCTTTGACCTGTTTAATCTGTTTTTTTTCTTATTTTACAAACATTCTCACTTATTTTTGGAATTTGGATAATGAGTGGAAACGCGGACGACGGAGCCAGCTTGAACTATTCCATTCGTCAGCGCTTATTTATCCTCTGCTTAATGCAGTGAAACTGAAAAAAAAACATTGAATATCCCTGCTTATAAAAAAATAGCGGGTCCTGTACACATTGATATATGTTAAGTGAATCAGTTTGAAACACTGTCGACGGACAGCGCCACTGTTCCGAACTTTCAGCTCTTTATTGTACTTTATTGATACCCTACTTAACAATTTTAAGCTATATTGGCAAATAAGCATAGAAATACCTTAAAATTGACACACTTAAGGTTAAAATCGGTGTTGCCGTTTTAGAGTTATGACTGTTAAAAAAACCTACACCATCGACTGTAATATGAGTTTAACTGTTTTTTAAACATATACAACGCCACAACACGTAAACAGACTTCTAAATTATAAATACCTTGATATAACCTTTTTTTCATTTAGTCCCTTCAGATTCGTCAAATCAAGGTTAGACTTTAGTGTTTGTCGTGAGCGAAGCCACGGGAACTGCTAGTCTTCTATATATATAAAGGAGTAGGGGTTTTCTAACGGACAGCAAATCTCCAAAACCATAAGACCTAAAGAGCTGAAATTTGGCATATGTGCCCCCTTGGGTCCTAGATGCGCACTAAGAAACGGAATAAAAAAATTCCCTTAGGGTTGTGCCCAGTAGCGGTTCGTGGCCCGTGCGGCCCGTGCGCCCGCACGGGGCGCCAAGGGCGCGCCGGTTTTGGGGGGGCGGCGCGGAGCGCCGCTCCGGGTGGTGGCAAAGGGGAGTCAGAGAAAGGCTGGCGCTCGAAAAGAAGAGAGAGAAAACGGCGGCAGCAAATAAATAAAATACATTAGTTTTGATTTTTAAGCAGTAATAAAATTAGCAAGCTTTATAAACTTTCTAAAATTAACATAGCCTTTTAGAGAATTTAAAGACGAACAAAACAAATTATAGCTCTACCTTTTGCCTAAGTGGAGTTATGACCGTTTTAATAGACGTAAGCAAATTAGGTGGATTTGGCAGTGGCAGTATCGAGTCACCGCTCAAGCTGTGGGGTTGACAACCCTCAGCTGATCAGCTGACTTGGCGCTCGGCGGCCTTCGCGCGCTAATTCGCATACGTCATTGGCGGCAAAAGGGTTAACGAGATAACGTTTGTAACATTCTTTGCTTTTTCACTAATGTATTTAAATTGTTCTTTTTTTAAAATCATCATTGTATGTAACTTTTTCCATGGTTAGGCCGGAGACACACTGGGGGTTTTTTATCGCGCGATAATTTTTCGGCCGCCACCGACGAAATCGGCGTTCAAACACACGTGGCGTTAAAAAAATCGCCACGGAAAAAACCCCAATCGTGGTACCATTTTGATTTTGAGAGACGACTGCGGGTGTTTACCAAAAGCTTTTAACCATATGCTGATCACAGAGCTGACGTCATCAACACGGTATATACAATGTTTAGAGTGTCTTGCCGTCTGACCATGGCCGCGGTAAAAAATCCGCCAAATGTGTACGCTCCCATTTAATTGCATACCCCACTGTGATGACAAAGCGAAAAAAATCCAAGCACTTTAAAGCGAAGGCAAAACGACCGCCAGCGGCAATATTATCGCGCGGTATTTCTTCCGCCCCGTGTGGACGCGTCCATTACGGGTGAAATGCACTACGGGCGAGCGACATTTTTACCGCGGCGTTTAAAAACGCCTCATGTGTCCCCGGCCTTACAGTTTATGATTAAAGATTGAAAATCCACTCAAGCAAAATATTTACGTTTTATTTTGGAGGATAGCTTACTATTGCCGTAGTTTGTGATACGGTAACCTAAACTAAATTTGTGTATCGTAGCCTAATATTTATGAATGATCAAACGAGAATTCAAATAATTTTAGGAAATTATTTTACATAATAAGAACATTAATTTACAAAGTATTAATCAATAAATTACTTTCCTATTTGAATGGAGTTTGCTTATTTGTTGCCCTCTTTTAAATTTCAGGTTTTTTTCAGATATATATACGGAGAATAGTAATGTAATAATTTCAAAGTTGTCAAAACTCAGCATTTGCAGAACTATAATACGAAATAAAGATTTTTAATTACTAAAGATTTCGGGCTGAATGTATTTCCTAGTTTTTCATTTTAAACATTCGGTGATCAGTATCGACATTTTATGGTCCACTTATTCAGTTTAACACTGACTGTGCCCATAGTGTAAAAAAAATGTTTGTGCACGGTCAGCTGGTGTGACGTAGTTGGACTCGGGAAACTATCAGACCTAGCGGTTTGACTGTAGAACTAAAACCGCACGCAAAATATTTTAATTGAGTTGTCTTATCTGGTTTATATTGAAGTCGTCGTAGCGCTAGTCGGCGTAAGCGCTAGTGCGTGAACTGTGCCCCTGTGCCAACTAAAAGCAAGCTTCAGTGTGAAATCGAGGCAAAGCGCGGACGTGACGTCGTGTCAGTTTTTTATGAGTTACTCGAAAGGGAATATACAGGGTTTGGCGTTCGACGGTTGGGGTGAAGGGGAGGTGAGGATATGATGGGTTGGGAAGGGGGCGGGGGGCGGCAATTTTAATATTTGCACGGGCGCTAAAAAACTCACGAGCCGCCCCTGGTTGTGCCCTATTGTAATTTAATGATTCAATGTTAAACTATAGGGAAGGATATGAGGTTGTCATGGCAACCTTAATAAACGGTCTCAGGAAACTGACACATACTTTTTCCCTTCAAGTCATTTAAAACCAGAAAACACATTTAGTGAAATAAAACAAATCAACAATTAATCATCACACAAATATAAACCAAATGTTATCAAAATCGGTGAGTAAATAACGGAGATATCTGTTTTTAAATATTTGCCATAAGAATAACATTGGATAACGTACTGCGTTTACCGCCGAACTAAAATATCAATTAGCTTTGCAACCAGGTGACGTAAACTAATGATTCAAAATACTATTTTATTTAGTTTTTCAAGTCAAATTTAATGGTTGCAAGTATATTTTCTTTAGAGGTCACAGATTTTGTGAAATTTTAAAAATATGAATTTTTTACACTTAAACCCCCATAACTTCTGAACCTGAATGTTTACAGACATGCGGGTGGTGTCCTTTTCTTTTGTCATCTTAAGCACTAAAAACCATGAAATTTTTATCAAAATCGTTAGAGCCGTTTTTGAGAAATTTGGATTTTTGTCATTTTTTATGGGTTTTTATGGGATAAATACCCTTAAAAATCAAAAATTCAAAAAAATGAAAAATACACCTGGAGATACCACGGCTTTATACCTACATGCCAAATTTCATGAAAATCGGACCACTGGTGTCGTCTCTAGCTTTGTTTACATCCACACACACACACACAGACAGACAGACACCACGCCAAAAACCAATTTTTTTTGGATTCAGGGAGCACTAAAACAAATATATCCACTAACAACTCAAATTCGAAAATTTTGACGAGAACAATACTTTCTCCATATACTATGTATAGGGGGGAGAAAGTAAAAAGTATGACAAATTAAATCCTAAATCATAGGAAGAATTTATGTTTTCCTCGGGTGAAACCGTGTTGATCCGCTAGTGCATTTATATATTTATGACAATTTTCAGGGTGTCCACAAAAATTTCGTGATAATTTTCCCTGACTTTCCTTGACCACAGGCAACTAATTTCCCTGACTCACGAACTTTTTACCAAGAATTTTTGACAAACATTCTTAACGATACTATGAAGTTTTACATGTTATAATGAAAAAAAAACACTATAACCCTGAGGGTTTTTTTCTATTTCATTTTATGAACACTATATAAGATCTAAACAAATCTTTGTTTGAAAAAATATAAAATTCCGGGTACTTTGATTTAGAATAACCTGTTTTCGGTTGTTAATGCACACTTCAGAACAATGTAAGCATTTTTGTAACTAACAATGGGTGAAGAATAAGGAGGTCTTAATTTTCCCATGTATTTCTAATGAACGATTCTTGTTTAGATTTTCAATATTGCAAGTATGGCAGTTAGCTTCGCTGATCAATAAAGAACATACACAGCTGTTTCATTCCCATTGTTAGAGATTATGTTTATATTTTTGTCTACATATTTAAAAAAAATGTGTGACTGTTACATAGAATTTAAATTTAATTTAGGCTTGAATATCCCTTGTGTTAAGGATGGACACACAGCTAGTCAGAATACAGTAGAGTCCCGAAAACCTGGACTTCGATAACCCGGAATTCTGGATAACTCGAAAGCCTGCCAGAGCAATAAAGTGCACTATGATTCAAGGCCAGAGCACGGTGTGACACATATAAAACAGTTTTGGTTTTTCTTTAAGTTTTTTTTATAACTGATAATGTAGTTTTTGTATTTCTTACTATGCAATAAATAAATGATTTTTTGTAGAAATAACAGAAACTATTCTTATTTCTTCTTATTTTTAATCATTTCCCGATAACTCGGAATTTTCACAACCCCGGACTCCGTTCGGTCCACATTAGTCCGGGTTTGGGACTCTACTGTAATTTGAAATAAACATCAAAAACAGGGGAAGAAAAGGAAAACCTAGCTTCCTCCTTCCCATAGCTGGCCTACTACTCCCCCCACTTTCTTTTTCCTTCCTTGATTTACTATATTTATTTATTTTATATTTATTTAAAGTACACATTAACAACAAGTTTTCAATATAATTTATTACAATTTACTCATGAGAATGTTTAGAAATATTTTCAATATTACAAAATTTTCTAGATCTAGAATAAGTCAAGATGTTGTGACTTAAAAGGAATTCTTGTTGAAGCAATAAAAAATGGTTCAGTGAATAGTAACACCTGATTAGACTGTTTGATTATCAGTAACACAGATGAAGCACAAAACAGATTGGCCAAGCAATGCATTTGTTTGTTACAGTTTTTTGCTCCTTCAATTTAGTTTGCTCCTTCAACCTCAGAGTGCGCATATGGTATTAGTTAGCTCCTTGAAGGTTTGAGGGCGCTGGTGATGATGTTAATCCGGTAATGCAGTTTATTTAGTTGAGTGTTTGCTTCCAGATGGCAGGTCTATAGGTTTAATTTTTACTAATCCAGCTATAGATAACTGCAGTGTAGCCTTTAATAGAAATAATATTGCTGTTATAAATACTTAAATTTGATTCTTTTTTAACTGAGTTTTTTCATAATTATATTTGAAGAGTACCGGGAGACTGACCTTTACTCAAATAAAATTAAACAATTTTAAACATATGAATCAGTTTTTTTTTTTAGTTAAAAATGTCCATAACGATGACATGGTCACTTTTAAGAGCTGTAGAACGGAAAGATTTTCCCAGTATTGTGACTAGTTCCAATTAATTCCTAGTTGCTAAATTAATTAATTGCTAAAATCCAATTTTAAAAATAATATATTCTTCGACGAAAAAAATAATTTACTTGTACAAACAGTAAAATATTTCACAATTTTTGTCCATCTTGGTTGGATGTTTAACTGAATTAAACTTATCGTCTAGTTTTCAGTTATTTTCTACTTTATTTTTCATATAATTTTATTATATAAATATTCTTAATTCAAAATAAATCTCAACTGGCTTTATAAAATTTCTTAATTAGTTTTCTATAAACATAATTTAAAAAAAACAATAAACATAATCTAAAATAAATTAATATGGCCTTTACAGTGACAATTAATGTATTTTAAAATTTATCTTTTAAAAATTAAACTCCGGTGACATTTTTTATTTGTTGGGTTTTGTCACCCTTTGTTTTCAGATTTCTTGAAAACCAAAGTGTTGTTTTGTATATTTTCATTTTTATTAAGAAATTGAGTAAAAACTCTCTATGTTCATAACATTCACTTCCCCTTTTCATCCACTCAGGATAGTTCTTCGACACCTCTCCTCGCACCAGATCAACAATCGTAGTTTTAATGTTCGGGATGTGACGGAGAGGTGTGAAATGTTCGCCGAACACTGACAAGGCGATGTTAGTCACATCGACCAGTGACTGTGATGGAGCCGTCAAATGGCTGACTCCATCTGCTGTCTCATAACTTTTGTTTAAGATCAAAAGTTCATTTGGTTCACTGAGAATCGAATCTACAGTCAGTTCTTCTTTACATGTTTGGCAATTAAATTTTTTTTCGCATGTCTTTGCCAAATAACCAGCAACGTTAAAAAAAAACGAAATAAAAAAAAATATAGTAGGGGAACGGCGGGTAGTACGGGCCACTTAAGGAAATAATTATATATAATTTATACTATTTATAAAAAAAGTCTAAAATCACGAAAATCCATTTATTTACAATATATGCTTTATATTAATAGCCTTGAAACATATATTCCACTGATAAAATCTTTTTCATGAGGTTTCAAAATTTGTGTCTTATTTCTAAGAAGTCAGAATGTGCCAGGTAGTATGGGCCACACAAAACAAACTCAGGAAATCCATTAAAAAACAGAACATTTCGGGGCTAAAAGTATTTATAATTAGAAAACAAATAATTATAAACCTTTAGGGCTTGTTTAACTTGCAATAGTCACAATAATAAAATACCGGATCATCAATATCAGCACAAAGTTCGTGTGTCCAGCCTTCACAAGTCTTACACTGAATCCAGTTCTCTTCGTAATCTTCACCACAAACAATACAAAGAACCAATTCTTCATGTTTTGATGTTCCTGGAGTGACATTGTCGTAATCTATGGGGTTTCCTTTATTTTGACTCTTGTTAAGACTTAGTTTCACTGATTTTTCTTTTGAAGCTTGTTTAACTTTTTTTGCAGTTGGTTTTCCTTTGCTGATTGAAAATTTAATTTTTTTCTTTGCTTGTTTTGATGCTTCTTGATTCATTTCTTCTTCTTTTTTGGCGACTAACATATTTTTGATGGGAGTCGAAGTTAAAATTTCACTTTTCTCCGCCTTTCTCTTTCGGGTTTTCAGCCTTTTGTCACTGCAACTTGGCAATGGAGAAACCTGTTTTAAAACCATTGCAAAATCAGGCTTCATGGCAATTTGAGGTGACGTTAACTTGGCTTTTGTTGTAAGACCTTCATGGTGTGATATCAAAGACGATGGAGTTGCTTTGGTCACTAATGTTGAAGCATTTATTGTAGAAATCTCAGCTCCTACTATGGCAACAGTTGAGCAAGGAGCCATGGCTGCTGATGATGTTGGGGACACAGATGATGATTGGTCAGACACAGACGTTGCGATATGGACATTGCAGTTGTTACAGGAAAACTCAGCTGTTGCTGCATTTGCAGAAGATGGCTGGTCAGATACAGGGATTGCAGGTTGGACTACCGAAGTGGAAGCGGACAGCTCAGCTGCTTGTGTCCTTGAGGAAGCAGGATCCAGCTGGGCAGATGCTGGCATTGTAGTTTGGTCCAATGAAGTGGAAGCGGACAGCTCAGCTGCTGGTGTCGTTGAACCAGAAGATGGCTGGTCGGATGCAGGAATTGTAGTAGAGGCCCCTGAAGCATTTGTAGCAGTGTTTCCTTTAACTGTGCTTGGTTGTGCCTGGATTGGAATGTTTGTTATCTCACTGCTCATGAAATCTATGTCGTTGAATATGTTTCGATTTGTTGGATAAATTCCAGTGCACTTGAATCCATTCTCAGCAATATCCAAACGACAGACTTGCTTGTAAGCATCAGCCACTAATTTGGCGATGTCGTAGTCGTTTATTCTGGCCCCTGGATTGGCCCTCATCCACAAAGAGCAAGCGGCATTGTAACAGTTCTTGAACGGTTTCATAAATGTTCTATCAAGGGGCTGAAGCTTGTGACTCGTGTGTGGGGGAAAGCTCAGCATGTGGACATGGTTCTCACGAGCATACAAAATGACTTCGAGGTCCTTGTGGCTACTATGCCCATCTAAAATGAGTAGGACTGGATCATCCATTGTGGGCTTTGTGAATGACACAAAGTGCTGAAACCATTTCATGAATGAGTCTGTTGTCATCCATCCATTTGGAGTTGGGAAGCTAATACTCTCAGTAGGTGCTCCAATCATTAAGCGGTCATTCATTCTTTTCCTGGGGAAAATAAAAATCGGGGGAATAAACTGTCCAGTAGCGCTCATACAAAACATCAGCGTGACATTACGACCCCTTTCCGCAGACGTCACTTTACCAACTTGGCGCTTTCCTTTCACGGTTATCACCTTATCATTCTCGTGAACGCATGTAACTCCTGTTTCATCCCCGTTGAAAATTCTTGATGGGCGAAACTCATGTTTTCCAATCAAAAATTCTAATTGATCAAAAAATCTGTAAACCTGTGGCTTATTGAAACCAACACAACGCATCAAACTGGTTGATTGTGGTTTTCTGTAGCTGAGTTCTGGATGTCTACTCATAAAGCTTTCATAAAAGTCTTTGCCAGCCATTTTTTTCTCTCTATTAAATCGATGGTCAATTTTTAAACTTTCTGCAAGATCATAAGCGAGCTTCAAGAATTCATGTTTTGACAAGGGCATCAACCGGGAATCTAAATCTTTCATATGTTCGACTAATTGATTTTCATAAAAATCATTGAAAGTAGCTTTAAAGTGGCCTAGCTGAGGCTTCATATCCACTTCCTGTTGATTAGATATAGCCTTCACCCTTCTTTGCAACGTGCTTCGTGGGACATTGTATCTTTTAGATGCAGCTCTTTCAGACATTTCATTTCCTATTACGGCCGCCACTGCAGCCTTCATACCTTCTTCTAACCACTCCCCTCGACGTTCACCTTCCTTTTTCTTTTTAAATTTCGGCATTCTGACCTAAAAATACAAAATAAAGTAATTACTGGGGTGGCCCATACTACCCGCATAGGGTAGTGGCCCATACTACCCGACTGACATTGAAAATAAAAACATGGCGGAATCCAAGGAAGGTTAGTCGAATTCAGACCAACTTCTCACGATTGTATTAACATAAGGTAAGGTCAGTAATAAACCTAGTTACACAGATATATCGTTACCTGAGTCAGCACAGGAAGCTGCCAAAAGTTACTCGAAGCAACAGTTTCCAGGTGCAAAACTAAACAAGTGTAAATTAAAAAAGACACAGCACAGCGAACACAACCAAATACCGTCTCACAACAATGGCGGGTCTTGCGGTTCTGTTCCGCGTATCGCGGTGCTGCTACCTGGTTGCGATTTCGAGAAACATCACGTGGCCCATACTACCCGCTGGCCCGTACTACCCGCCTCCCCCCTACTAAATTTATTATACCTATGAAAGTATATAAATTACGATTATGATTCTAAATTATATGGTTCATACTATTCTTCCTTGACACATTTTATATATTTTAGTTTAAATCCTGTTAATTTTAATTATCAAATAACTATTACAAACATGTCACCTTATTGGCATCTTTATTAGGCTATTTATTAATAATAGTATTTTAGCCAATAAATTTAGTAATTTATGGCGCATCGGGATCGTTAAAAAATTTTTTCAATAAACTTTGTCTCTCATGCAAATAATTTCTCTTATAATTTATTAATTTGCCTTAAATTACCTAAATATTCTCAAGTACCCAAGCTATATAAATGTTATAAAACTGTTTAAAAGCAGTTTCTAAATGTTACAACTAAACATTTAAAATACTCACTGTATGGAGCATGATTCCAGTGTACTTGAAAGACTGTCATCTTGTGATCTGTCTGTTAGATCAATTATTTGTTGGGCAGAAGGTGGATGAAAAGGGGTAGTTCCATGAAACTCAAAGCCTAGCGCGGTCTGCTCTAATACATCTTCTGATTGTACGGTTTTTTCGTCAGAGTCAACCTCCTCCTCAACATCATCTTCTGAAACGTATTCCTCTGTCTCCTCTCGTTCCAAGTCTTCATTTTGTGGATCGGTTAGATTGACCTCTTCATCGGCTGCTGTTTCTGTATCAGTATCAATGTCTTTTTCTATGTCATCTTCTGATATTAAGGATGGAATTTCTTCCACTTCATCCACTTCACAGTTGCCATGAAATGAAGGTGTCATTAGTGTCACTTGCATCCTGTGTCGAAGGTTTTGTTGAAACTGCATTGCAGTTGGATTTATTACAAAACCTCCTTTATGTCGACAAATTGAGAACTCGTGTTCTATCGCATCTTGTGTCAGTCGGTTTGTAAGGAGAAAGGAAACTTCCTTTTCTTTGCTGAGGTCTTCCCATAGTTGTAGGATAGCATTGATGCTATGCTCAAACCTACTGAAACATGGCGGTCTTGTTTCTTTGAGGCAATATCCACCTTTGATTTTCTCAAAACGATCTTTTTCCAGGACTTTATCCAGGGAAGTGCTGATATGAGTTTGTTCAAAACTTTTTTCCCCTGTTCGGTTTCATTTGAAATTGCACTTTTCAGCGAGTTGGAGTCAATTTTCAGCCTACTGTTCAGACAATCAAATATTTCATTTAGCTTGCCAACAAAGCTTGCAGTTTCTCTTGCCTCTTGCGGTAGCTGTTTTGTTTCAACGGCAGTCAGCATGGCTGCTTGTACCGAATGACTAAACACTTGTGTTGCCAATTTCACCTTCATTAGGTCAAATGAATTTGGTGAAATGTGTTTTCTCTTAAGCTTGCAAAGAGGCTTTTCCGCCTTCAAAATAAATGTCGTCGTTGATGAGATTGTTTCTGACAGATTTCAACAGATGGGGCACATCGTATATTACAAACACTTTCTTACCATTTACGTTAAAAAATGGTCTTTCTTTCGATACTTGTAATGAGGTAATAGCCTTTACATTATTTTTTCCTTGATCACAAACTATGACCCTTACTTTCAAACCGATGTTTACCAATGCAGATATTACATTCTTCAAAATGTTTACCAACAATACACCCTCTGTTACTCCATTGCTGACAAAATGGGCTACTGGCATTCGCCACTTGCTAAAAATACCACGCACGACAAACATTAGGATATGGTCACCAATTGATGGCGAGCGACCAAAACTACCAAAATCTTCAAATCCCTCAATGACGTCTCGTTTTTCGTTATAGCTTAAACATTTTTTAATCGCCATTTCATCAAACATTACGATCACTTCTTTTTCCAGATTACTCATCGTTTTTACTTTCAATTTAAGCTTTTGAAACAAATCTTCCGATATACCAGGCATTAAGTCAATGACACTCAGCCATCTTGAAATGGACCTACGACTCGGTAATTGGAATCCTTTTTCAAGTAGCAAATTTTGGTATAATGCTGGGGAGCGGTAGTGAAGTTCGATTGCCAGTTTTTTCTCATCTTCTTTCCACATTGAATTACTACTGTGCAGCATCTGCATTGCCAGCAATAATTTAAACGTTTCACTAAATATATGCTGACTTGCAGCTTCAAATGCGGCTTGCTTTGTTAGTCGTTTCTTGCTTTTGCGCCTGATTTCTGCAGATTTTCTTCTCAGTTTTTGTTTACACTTTTATAACCGTTTTTGTAGTTTCATTTTTCTAGGAGTGTCTGGCGAAGCATGATGTTTTACAGATATGGATCTTTTGGGTGTGGCTATATTCTGTTGGAATGTGTGAGCTGGCAGTGTTTGAGATGGTCCGGGAGTGGGGTTTTCAAAGTATTGTTGCTGAATCCAGTCAGACTGTGTGGGAGTCGTGTGGTTTTGTTGGAATGTGTGAGCTGGTAGTGTTTGAGATGGTCCGGGAGTGAGGTTTTCAAAGTATTGTTGCTGAATCCAGTCAGACAGTGTAGGAGTCGAGTGGTGTTGTTGAAATGTTTGAGCTGGCAGTGTTTGAGATGGTCCGGGAGTGGGGTTTTCAACGTATTGTTGCTGAATCCAGTCAGACACTGTGGGAGTCGTCTGGTGTTGTTGTGATGCGTGTTCTGGCGGTGTTTGAGATGGTCCGGGAATAATTTTTGCAGGGTATTGCCGCTACTCATTCTTGTCGGTGAAAAAAACTGTAGGTAATGCATTCCATTTCAATTTACTTTTTGGTGAATCACTTGTGAAACACGTCTTTTCGAAATGTCGCTCGCAAACGACTCGCGAACACAGACTTTTTTTGATAAACTATTCAATTCTTCGTTGTTGCAGTTAGCAACCCATATCTCACAAACATTTGGTCTCTTAATTGGGAATGTGAAAAACCTTATTTTGTTTCGAGTGCTCGAATCACAACCAAACACCGCACACCTTTTATGGCCACGCATTATTTACTTGAATTAAATCATTTCAAACTGATAAAATAAAAACATGTTATTAAAAATGATAGTTATAAAATTAGAAAGTAAATTTAATGTGTAAATCAAAAGATAAATTTAGTAAAAAAACAAGCTCGCCTACATAAGAAAATAATGAAAACCATGAAAACATTCTAAATTGTTAATGTTATGACAAAATAAATAAACATATCTCATCATCTGGAATTTAAATTATGTAAACAAATAAAACCATCCAGGTGTTACGACTTTGTTTACAATTACAGGTAAAGTAGATCGTGTTAAATGGTGACCTCTTTGACTGCTAGATAGCACAGTCAAAAATGGTATTGAAAATTATCATATGCTGTCTAATCTCAATTTTAAATCAAATGAATGCCAATAACAATTAAATCCATAAAACGGTGAAACAATGGTAACTCAGAGATAGAAAACATCCATCATTGATGGGAATTACCATTGTAATTTTTCAGCATAATTTCTTATTTCCCTGACTTTCCCTGACCAAACATAAAATTCCCTGACTTTCCCTGACCAAAATCTATTTCCCTGACTTTCCATGACAATCCCTGACTTTCCAGAATGTGGTCACCCTGATTTTATATATAAAAACTGTGGGTATTTGGGAAGTTGTAAATATCCCACAGTTGTGGGTATTTGGAAATTCATCAGTGACATACGAGGAGTTATCCACCATTCTCTGTGACTGTGAAGCTACAGTGAATTCGAGACCATTAACCTATCTCTCGAATGACGAGGACTGTTTACAGGCACTGACACCTGCTTTAAATAAATCTTCAGCCAATATCAACCTCGCAAGAACCTGACCTGGACATAATTGAATCATCAAGTTTGAATATCAGTTAAACAGTCTGGTTCCGAAAGTCAACCGAACGAGAGTGAGAACAAACTTCCTGTAAAAATACGTAAAAACAGTTCTAATGGACTTGAGGAAAAGACTGCCGATGAAATGATTGCAAACATTCCAGAAGTATTTTCGAACGCTGCTGGTCAAGTAACAAACTTTGAGATTAAACTTCAGGTTGATGAAAATACAAAACCTGTTGTTACCAAACCTAGACCTGTACCCTTTGCATTAAGAAGTGCTGCCGACAGAGAAATCGAACGCCTTTTAAGTCAGAACATCATTGAGCCGATCGATCCAAGTGAAACAGAAATAGGATTTGCAAGTCCTGTTGTTTATGTAGCTAAACCCAATGGATCTGTATGACTGTGTGGAGATTTCAGATCTTTAAACAAACATTTATTGCCTCAACCACACCCTATTCCAACTTTCGAAGAGGTTGTATCAAAGTTGAATGGATTCAATACGTTTTCTGTAATCAATTTAAAGGATGCCTATCTACAACTCCCAGTTCATCCTGATTCCCAGAAATATCTGGTGATCGCTACACACAAGGAATATTTTAAATACAAACGGATGCCATTTGGAATCAGTGCGGCAAGCCAAATATTCCAGAAATTATATTGATACGTTGCTCTCAGACATTGAAGGGGTTACATGGTTTATTGAGGACATTTGTACAGGTAGTAAAAATGAAAAGGAACACTTGGATCGTTTGTACCAAATATTTTCTAGATTTAGGCAAGAGGGATTGAGAACCCAACAAGAAAAGTTACATTTGATGTGTGATGAGATCCGTTTTTTGGGTCACACTATTGACAAATATGGCATTCATCCAACTCGTGAGCGCATTCAAGCCATTCGAGACCAACCACTAACAACAAATGTCACTGAATTACGATCGTTCCTGGGCTCCTTAAATTATTACTCAAGATTCATTCCTTAACTACAATTGAAATGTGCTCTGCTACACAGGCTTCTAAAAAAAGGAGGAAAAGTGGAACTGGACCACTAAAGACACAGAACTCTGCGAAGAACTGAAGAGAATTTTGTCCTCAAATGACACTCTAGTGCACTATGATCCAGATTTACCTCTACTTTTGGTAACTGATGCTTCAGATTTTGGTGTTGCTGCTATTTTAATGTACAAATGCTAAGACGGAACAGAAAGACCAATTGCTGCTGCATCAAGAACCCTAACTCCTCATGAGAAGAGTTATTCAGTCATAGACAAGGAAGCATTAGCAATAATATTTGGAGTAAATAAGTTTTATCAATTCATTTATGGAAGACACTTCACGTTACTCTGCAATCACAAGCCTTTGGAAAGAATATTTGGAGGTAAGAATGATCTACCAAAATTTGCAGCCTCCCAACTCACACGATGGTGCATTACCTTGAGCACATTCGATTACGAAATAAAGTACATCCCAGGTTGCAGTAAAGCTGCAGCAGATGTGTTGTCTCGCCTTCCTTTGCCTACTGCTGAGGTATCTGATTTTGAAAAGCAAGATGCTTACATTGTTTTTCAAATCAGGAATACGACATTGGATGAACTACCTATAACAAGAGTTAGTTTAAGGAAACAAACACATCGAGACGAAGAGACAAAATCTGTTATTGCATACATTGAACGGGGGTGGCCAGAAAAAAGGAGAGTACCAGAAAACCTTATGTCTTACTATGAAAAGAGATTTGAAATTTCTTTCGAGGACAATATTTTGATGTGGCAAAAACAGAGTAATTATACCAAAGACGTTGAGAACCCAAGTGTTAAACCTCCTACATGAGGGTCATTGTGGAGTAGTTGCAATGAAATCGTTTGCCAGAGTGTCAGTTTGGTGGCCGAACATCGATGGAGATGTGGAGGAGAAGGTAAAACTTTGTTTATCCTGTCAGAGGCACAGAAAACGTGAACCTGAAACTCCTCTTAACTTATGGAACATTCCCAGTGGTCCTTGGGAGAGAGTACATCTTGATTTCCTGGGACCTTTTGAAGGTAAAATGTGGATGATCGTGATTGATGCCTATTCAAGATGGTTGAACGTTTTTCCAATGATGAGCACTACGACAGACAAAGTGGTACAGAACTTATGATCACTCTTTTCACAGTTTGGCATATGTCGGAAGTTGGTGACGGATAATGGACCTCAGTTCACTTCTAAGGAATTCAAGAACTTTGTTAAGCTGAACAACATCACCCATATCCGATCTTCACCTTACCACAGTAGGACAAATGGTATGGCGGAACGAGTGATCCAAACGTTTAAATCACATTACTTGGCTGCAAAAGATGATTTCAAAAACCCGACTCATAGATTACAATCAGTTCTTTTTGCATACAGGACTCGTATACATTCGTCAACGTCAAGAACCCCAGCGGAGTTGTTTTTGGGCAGACGGCTGAACACAGTATTGGATCTGAAACCTAGCGTCATATCAGACATGGACAGTGCCCGGTATAAACAGAAGTCATATCATGATCTACATTGTAAAGAAAGAAACTTCGAAGAAAATGATTAAGTCTGGGTAAACAGGAAAAACAAGCCTGATTCAGAATGGGAACCGGCTGTGATAACTAAGAAAACATCACCTTTATCATACCAGGTCAACATTAATGGAAGGGCGCAAAGAGAACATGCAGATCATCTAAGACCTCGAATACAGAACAATGAAAACCAAAATCTTACAGAACATCAAGATCAACACACGGATCCACCTACAAACATGACAACCGATCATCCACGACCTCGAAGGCCTCGAAGGAATATCAGACAACCAAAACAAATCCTTCGTGATCAGTTAATTTATTATAAAAAGGGGAGATGTATTGTATTGAAACATATGTTATGAAATGTCAGATGATTGATATTTACATCAAGAAGAAATTAAGTTTGTTTTTACCTAGAATGAGTTTTGTTTTTGGGAAATATACAGTTGAATTTGATTCTTGGAATAAAATGCATTTACCTCATTTAACTTAATAATATCATTACTAAGTGTAAGAATACATCACATAAGAGAACCCGCTATGTGAATAAACTTAGAAGATCTCTCAGAGATAGGTTCAGAAAGGAATATTTGGCTTCACTTGTCCATAACGGCAAGAATATCAAATGCAGGGAAGTCAGTCGGAGAAATTGTTCCAATCGGTGATGACAATTTGAAAAGGATAAATTGGCCTTTGGGAATCATTCAAGAGGTTCTACCAGGAAAGGACGGTGTTTCGCGAGTTGTAAGAGTGAAAACAACAAGTGGTATCTTACTGAGACCGGTGCAAAGGCTATACCCATTGGAAATATGTTCCAGTGAAGAGATAGATATTCTCAAGTGAACTTCCCCAAAAGTTATCTTTTTTGGGACATTATATAAGATCTAAACAAAAGTACAATTTCCCTGTTTGAAAAAAAAACATCAAATTAGTGTTTTTGTAAAAGATTCAATGTTAGTGTTATTTTATATTCAACGAAACCCTACGGGTGGAAGCAAAGTTTTAAGTTTGGTCAACTAGATCCCAACTGATGATGAGCCTTCGGGCATGAAATCAACTTTGGATCTCAATATTAGGATTGCTAAGGTAAGACGTTGTGATATTAATTTTATGTAAGCAATCCAGAGGCTAACATGATTGGCAATAGATGTGTTAAAACTGGGTGGTTTTAATCAAATATTTAGTATATCTGAACTAAAAGAAGGCATATACCGAGTTTCATTGAGATATGTTAAGAAATAAGGAAGATAGTTTTTTTCCATAGGGATAACATAGTCAATGAGTATGTAGGTTTGCAGCCACAAAAATGGAAATATCAGGGATTTTAGACTTTTTTACATTAGATATCATCTAGATTTAGCCCCAAACCAAGTTTTATTAAGATATGTTGAGAAATAAGCGAGATTTAGAATCTTACTTTCTTTCCATGAAGTTAACATTGGGACAACATACTGTATTTACCACTCTCAGTATCTCAATAACCAACGGACATACAGCAATGATTCAAAATACAGTAGAGTCCCGCAAACTCGGACTTCGATAACCCGGAATTCTGGATAGCTCGGAAAGCCTGCCAGAGCAATAAAGTGCATTGAGATTCAAGGCCAGAGCACGGTGTGACACATTTTAAACAGTTTTAGTTTTTCTTCAAGTTTTTTTTTTGTAACTAATATAGTTTTTATATTTTTTACTATGGAATAAATAAACGATTTCTTACAAAAATAACAGAAACTATTCTTATTTTTTCTTATTGTTAATCATTTCCCGAAAATTCGGGATTTTCACAAACTCGGACACCGTTTGGTCCACATTAGTCCGGGTTTGTGGGACTGTACTGTGCTGGTTTTTTCAGACGATGATTCAAAATATAGGTTTTTCAAGCTGAATTCAATGGTGTAAACCAAAATTAGATGACATTAATTTTTCTATATAAAAAATAAAAAACATTTTTGGCAGGTTTTCACCCCTTACTCCGCTTCTGATGGTCTGATCGGGCTGTTTTATGAACTCACCGAATAATCACAACTTTACATGCCTGTGCCAAATTTCATTCCTATCGGACCAAATTTGCGAGGGCTATCGTGCTGACAGACATACATATTATGTTTCTTGAACTATTTCACAGTTAAGGGTAACTATAATAGTTAATGAAAAAATTAACTGAGTTTAGGTAAGTTTGCTTGAAAATGGATAATACAATCGTTGCATAATAGTAGCTTATGCAACGATTGTATAATGAATGTCTTTAAGCCACGAGTGAGATGTAAGTTAGAACATGAGCGAAGCGAGTGTTCTAAATATCTCACGAGTGGCTTTAAGGCATAATACAATCGTTGCATACACTCCTTTATCTACGACCAACAATATACGACAAAATTTTCCCCTAAGTTAAACAAAACTCATGACTTTTACCAATGATGGAGTAGGTCAACTCAAATTTGAGGTTAGGCACATAAGCAGACTTAATCATGAAACGTTGTGGAACAATCAGCTGATGGAATAAGCCAACTCAAACATGAATCGTAATGCAACAATCAGCTCATGTGCGAATTGCGTAATTGTCATTATGACACTTCTTTCGTCAAATGCCGCGCTCCCATTGATCTAGAACCTGTATCATAAAGTGACACCAGTTGCATAATATAAACATTATGCAACTGGCTTGTATTTGGTTTAATAATAGACCTCATTATGACATTAGTTGTAATATCGTTATTGGTGATTATTGCAATGGTCGCAGATAAACTACTATTAGTGCTTCAGATGACAAACAAAATGAAACCAATTCAGAAATAATCCCATTCAAAACAATTTTCATGGTCTTGAAATTATGTCAGCTGTTTTATTCCATAGATTAAAATTAAATAACTATATTCATATTCATATTCAATATTCTTTATTCACCATTGAGTACAGCTATGTATACATTGAATAGTGTCAATTCCATTATACAGGTCAATATTATATTTACAACAGATAAAAATATTTTTCACAAACCAAAATATTATTAAATAATATACAATTGTTCAACTTATTTGCTATAGCTTAAATATTAACCCTTTTCAAATTCCTCAAGGTTGTATACAACCAAGTCTACCAAATATGTCTTTAATAATTGTTTGAATTTTTTGAAATCAGTTTCTTTTTTTATAAAGTCAGGAATATATTTAATAAAATGTTTACCAGCATACGTAGTTTTCTTTTTGAATGTTTCTAATCTATGTTGTGGGAGGGGCTCAAACTTATTTCGGGTGTTGTAGCTGTGAATTGGGACAATACTATTACTTTGATCTAAACTTTTTATATAAACTATAGTGTCGTATATGTAGAGGCCATAAACTGTTATTATTTTCAATTTCCAAAAATGTTCTCTAGTTGATTCTCGATAATTTAGTTTTAAAATTGTTCTAATTGCTTTTTTTTGAACTTTTAATATTTCATCCAGATTGTCTTTCTTAGTTGCCCCATATACACTCAACCCGTATGCAATGTAGCTGTGCACAAGAGCAAAGTATATTGTACCCCAATTTCAATGTTACATAATTTTGACATTTTCCTAATTGCATATAAACCAGAATTTGCTTTTCTTAAAACATGATGACATGATTATCCCATGATAAATTACAGTCAAGTTCAATACCCAAAAATTTTGTTTGGTCAATTATTTCAACTTGTTCATTTTTTTAAATAATTTGGGGAGTGATGCAATTTCTACTTTGCTTTGTTTTGAAACAAACAGCTTTAGTTTTTTCAGGATTCACACATTCACACTTAAATTATGATTCTCAAAAAATGTCTCCAAGCTATCCAATTCTCTTTTTGACACCATTTCTATATCCCCCTGTGTTTTGCTAGATATTGTTAAGTTAGCATCGTCTGCAAAAAGACAAAGGCTAGAGGATGGAAAATAGTTTAAAGCTTTCCCTATATTGTTTATGTAACATAAAAAAAGAAGAGGACCTAAATTGGATCCTTGAGGGACTCCAAATTTGACTTTATTTAAGGTAGATCTAAATTTTAAAATTTTGTTAAAACGAGTGATTTATTTCTACTAACTGTTGCCTGTTTAAAACATAGGATTTAAACCAGTCTAATGCTACACCTGTTATGCCCAGTTCTTGTAATTTGGAAATTAATTTTGAGTGACAAACACTGTCGAAAGCCTTGGACAAATCCATAAAATTTGCCAACTACTTTCTCCCCTTTTGAGTCAATTATTGACTCAATAAAACTAACAGCTGCTATTATTGTTGATTTACCTTTTCTAAATACATGCTGAATATGTTCTAATTTTTTATTGTCTTCTAAAAAAAGCACTAGTCTATTATAAGCTATTTTTTCAAATACTTTTGCTATGGATGGTAGTAAAGAAACTGGTCTATAGTTGCTAACTTTTTTCGGATTGTCTTTTTTGAATATAGGGATAACTTTTGAAATTTTAAGTTTATCAGGAAAATTTCCACATATGAAGGATGAATTTATAAGATGAGCTAACACCCCACAAAGCTGCAGCCCCACCGACTTAACAATTTTTATTGGTATTTCATCAACTCCACGGACCATTTATTTTTTAAAGAGTTGATTATGTTTAAAACCTCTTTCCTGTCTGTTTCTAAGAATCTGAAGTATTTTTTGTTGTCTATAAAAGTAAAATTTGCTGTTTGAAAATCCTGTTCAGTTTGACATTGTACATCAATTAATTGTTAACTTATTACTCTCAATGACATTTGTAAAATATTCATTAAAGATATTACTAATAGCTCTTGGATCTGTTACTATTACATTTCCTGTTTGTATACTAATATTATCTTTTTCACTTTTATTTTTTGAACCAATTTCAGAATTTATGATGTTCCATGTAGTTTTGATTACATTATCAGATTTCTTAATCCTATTATCAAAGTGTTGTCTTTTACATTTAATTAATTTTTCTCTATACTCTTTATTTCTATTCTTCACTTGTTTTGGTAATGGAACCTTATTTATGGTTTTAAATTACCTGTTTCCGTCTCAGTCCAATGTTTAGCCGTTTTATTACGACCTAGGTTTCAACACATATTGTGTCATGATCACGTAGTAGTCAGTAGAGAGTAGCTGTCATGATGACGGCGTTGTCGAAAGTTTACAAAACACGCACACGCACACATTTAAAAAAAAAAAATAACACATTACATAAAAACATATAGATACCGGACGGTCAACGGGCCGCGCAATGTCGATTTAATTTAATTTCTTCCGCACGCGTGCACTCACGGTACCGGCGAGACGACACTGGCGACGGCGGAGGTGGTGGCTCGGTGATCTTTGCCCCCTTGGCCTTGGACTCGTCCTGCAGGGGGTGTTACCTAACAATGATGGACTCGTCCGGTGTGTTTGAGTTTCCATAATTTGATTAAAAATTAAATGAGAGCTGTAATTAAGCTTCTCATTTAGGACAAGGTTGGGGTTTTCTTTGAGGGCTTTATAAATGTGAAATTCTTCCAACGTATCTAGAATTAATCCTTTGTTGCACACCTCGACCACTTCAATATTACTTTCAATGATACCATGGCTGTGGTTTTCATCAATGAGATGTTGTGCGTAGCTGGATTTCTGCGGGTTAATTCTAGGGTTGGGTTTATGCTCTTTAGCTCGTTTGGAGAATGATCGTCCGGTTTGACCCAAATAAAATTTGTCACAGCTATTACAGTTTAATTTATAAACTCCGGTTTGGTCAAGTTTGTTTTTAGCTGGTACTGCTTTAGGTTTAAGTATGCGTTCAATTTTATTCAATGTTCTTGGGGCTGGAATAATATTGTAAGGTTTGAGTTCCTTCTTAAGCATATTATGGAGTCTGTGGCCGTACTCAACAGGCACATATTTAGGGGGCAATAAATCTTCTGTAGCGTTATTCATTACTGTATTTTTATTTAGAAGTTTCCTCAAAAGTGTGTCAATCATGCTGGTTTTATAAGCATTGGAAAGGGCGATATGTTTTATTGTATCTAATTCAGTTTTATAGCAGTCAGGAGTTAATGGTAATTTAATTAATCTGTTCAACATGCTATTATATGCAGCCATTTTGTGGCTGAATGGATGGTATGACGTAGAATGGATTGTATGACTGGTTGTGGTAGGTTTTCGGAAAACATTGTATTTAAATTTATTCTCATTTCTTTCTATTGTAAGGTCAAGAAAATTTAATATGTTGTTGGATTCAATTGCTAATGTGAATTTGAGTTTTGGAGAAAGGCCATTCAAATATTTATTTAATATTTGTAACTGTCGGGCATTACCGTCAAATAAAACGAGCGTATCGTCCACATATCGAAAATAGAAGAGTAATTTTTCGTGGCTCGGGTTGTTATCAGACAGTATGTAGTTGCATTCTATGTGGTTCAAGTAAATCTCTGATAAGATACCAGATAAAGGGGAACCCATGGCTAACCCGTCTGGTTGTGAATAAAATCTCTCATTGAATGTAAAATAATTTTGTTTCAGCGTTAAATCGAGTAGGTTCATCAATTCGACTCTTGCTTTTGGTGTTAAAGTTGAGCTATTTTTCAGATTGTTGTCAATTATATCTAATGTTTCTTTGATAGGTACATTAGTATAGAGATTTACAATGTCGAAAGATGCTAAGGTGTGATGACCTTGAATTTCTAGATTCTTTGTTTGTTCGACCAATTCCAAACTGTTTTTTAGGCTATATTCAATGGGAAACTCATAATGTAGTTTTAATAAACTGTCAAGCTTTTTGGCAATTTTGTATGCCGGTGCGTAAATAAAATTGACTAGGGGCCTGATAGGTTTATCGGGCTTGTGTATTTTTGGTAACCCTCTTAATGAGGGGGCGGAGGGATTCATAACTTTCAAATATTTAGTTTCATCTGGGGTGAATAAAGCTTTGCTGTTGTTGATCGCCTTATTAATAATAGAACTGTAATTGGGCGTTGGGTCCTTATTTATTTCGATAATGCCATTAGAATCAATAAAGTTGGTTACTTTGTTAATGTATTCTGTTTTGTCTAGAATCACAATAGAATTGCCTTTGTCGGCTTTAGTAATTATTGCATTATTTTGATCAAGTTTCTCTCGTATACGTTTTAGGATACGTTGCTCGTTATGACAGGTGTTAATCTTAGTGGGCACATTGATTTTTCACACATTTTTAATTTTGTGGTTAACTAGAGCACGTAAACTGTTTCTTTGGTCAATGTCTGGAATGAACTTAATGGCGGCCTCAGCAGCTATCAACTCATCAAATATACCACGTTTGTTGTTTTTAGATAAATTATATTTCAAACCTTTGTTCAAGAGAGTAATTTCATCGTCATTAAAATTGATTTGGGTTTCGTTTATAACAACTTTATTGATTCTAATGGCATTATCAAAATAAATAAGGACCCAACGCCCAATTACAGTTCTATTATTAATAAGGCGATCAACAACAGCAAAGCTTTATTCACCCCAGATGAAACTAAATATTTGAAAGTTATGAATCCCTCCGCCCCCTCATTAAGAGGGTTACCAAAAATACACAAGCCCGATAAACCTATCAGGCCCCTAGTCAATTTTATTTCCGCACCGGCATACAAAATTGCCAAAAAGCTTGACAGTTTATTAAAACTACATTATGAGTTTCCCATTGAATATAGCCTAAAAAACAGTTTGGAATTGGTCGAACAAACAAAGAATCTAGAAATTCAAGGTCATCACACCTTAGCATCTTTCGACATTGTAAATCTCTATACTAATGTACCTATCAAAGAAACATTAGATATAATTGACAACAATCTGAAAAATAGCTCAACTTTAACACCAAAAGCAAGAGTCGAATTGATGAACCTACTCGATTTAACGCTGGAACAAAATTATTTTACATTCAATGAGAGATTTTATTCACAACCAGACGGGTTCCCCATTATCTGGTATCTTATCAGAGATTTACTTGAAACACATAGAATGCAACTACATACTGTCTGATAACAACCCGAGCCACGAAAAATTACTCTTCTATTTTCGATATGTGGACGATACGCTCGTTTTATTTGACGGTAATGCCCGACAGTTACAAATATTAAATAAATATTTGAATGGCCTTTCTTAAAAACTCAAATTCACATTAGAAATCGAATCCAACAACATATTAAATTTTCTTGACCTTACAATAGAAAGAAATGAGAATAAATTTAAATACAATGTTTTCCGAAAACCTACCACAACCAGTCATACAATCCATTCTACGTCATACCATCCATTCAGCCACAAAATGGCTGCATATAATAGCATGTTGAACAGATTAATTAAATCACCATTAACTCCTGACTGCTATAAAACTGAATTAGATACAATAAAACATATCGCCCTTTCCAATGGTTATAAAACCAGCATGATTGACACACTTTTGAGGAAACTTCTAAATAAAAATACAGTAATGAATAACGCTACAGAAGATTTATTGCCCCCTAAATATGTGCCTGTTGAGTACGGCCACAGACTCCATAATATGCTTAAGAAGGAACTCAAACCTTACAATATTATTCCAGCCCCAAGAACATCGAATAAAATTGAACGCATACTTAAACCTAAAGCAGTACCAGCTAAAAACAAACTTGACCAAACCGGAGTTTATAAATTAAACTGTAATAGCTGTGACAAATTTTATTTGGGTCAAACCGGACGATCATTCTCCAAACGAGCTAAAGAGCATAAACCCAACCCTAGAATTAACCCGCAGAAATCCAGCTACGCACAACATCTCATTGATGAAAACCACAGCCATGGTATCATTGAAAGTAATATTGAAGTGGTCGAGGTGTGCAACAAAGGATTAATTCTAGATACGTTGGAAGAATTTCACATTTATAAAGCCCTCAAAGAAAACCCCAACCTTGTCCTAAATGAGAAGCTTAATTACAGCTCTCATTTAATTTTTAATCAAATTATGGAAACTCAAACACACCGGACGAGTCCATCATTGTTAGGTAACACCCCCTGCAGGACGAGTCCAAGGCCAAGGGGGCAAAGATCACCGAGCCACCACCTCCGCCGTCGCCAGTGTCGTCTCGCCGGTACCGTGAGTGCACGCGTGCGGAAGAAATTAAATTAAATCGACATTGCGCGGCCCGTTGACCGTCCGGTATCTATATGTTTTTATGTAATGTGTTATTTTTTTTTTTTTAATGTGTGCGTGTGCGTGTTTTGTTAACTTTCGACAACGCCGTCATCATGACAGCTACTCTCTACTGACTACTACGTGATCATGACACAATATGTGTTGAAACCTAGGTCGTAATAAAACGGCTAAACATTGGACTGAGACGGAAACAGGTAATTTAAAACCATATATAATCCCACCAGTCCAGGGCAATAAATCCAAAAATGAACCTTATTTATTCTGCTATGCTTAATTAAATTCATAATTTCTTTTTTTTCCTCTTTTAAATCATTGCTTACCCAATCATTTGACTTACTCTTAATTCTAAAGACCTTTTCTGGAAATGCTAAATTAAAATAACACATTAAAATTTGGTGGAATACATCATACTTCTTATCAGCTATTGAAAAATATACATCTTCCCAAGTTTCCTTATCTAATAAATTTTTGAATAGTTCTTGATTTTGTTTAGAAAAATCTCTTTTAGTAACCGTGAAATGTGTCTGCTCCTTTTTTTTCTAATAAAAAACATCTTTGAATTCTACAATTTGACCGTCATGATCTGATAGCATTGTTATAACACCAGATACACTAAAATTATCCCTGCTAAAATTTGTTAAAGTTATCAATAGCTGTAACAGACCCATTGAATACCCTAGTTGGAAAATCAACCAAGTAAGACATTTTATACCTATTTAATAAATTTTTCAGCTTTGTATGCTTACTGTTTTCATTTAATACATTTATATTTATATCCCCAGCCAATATAATATTTGTTGATATTTCCAGAGCATTTTCTATAAGTAAGCTTAACTTATCTAAAAACATATTCACATCTGAACTAGGAGATCTATACAACACTATTAGTATAATTTTAATATTATTTATGGAAAATTTTGCTATACAATACTCAAGCACTTTCTCTTCAAGTAGTACCCTCGCCATAGGAACCTCAACTCGACTCCACTCCAAGTGCTCCCTACTTAAAATCATGACGCCTCCTTTATTTGTTGATTTTCGGCAAAAACTTGAAACAACTTTAAATTCGTCAAAATTAAGTCTTTCAATTTCATAATTTTTCATATTGTGTTCTGTTAAAACTACAATGCTTGGCCTAATTTCCTTAAGAATAATTTGGAGTGATTCTATTCTTTGTGATAAATGTTCAATATTTTGATGAAAAATTTTAATTCTTTCTAGTTTTGGTTGATTTACTAAGTTTTTACTGTGTTTTTTTTGTATTGAGCAGTTTGAAGCGAAGCTGTGAGTTGAGCCATCTATGGTTTGAACCCCCCCATCACCAAATTGCCCATTGATATATGATTTCATTAACACATTGAACCCTAGCCCCGAGTGTAAGCTGGACATGGTCCTGACTGGTGGCCAGTAGTCATTGTGTAAACACATTGAACCCTAGCCCCGAGTGTAGGCTGGACATGGTCCTGACTGGTGGCCAGTAGTCATTGTGTTAACACATTGAACCCTAGCCCCGAGTGTAAGCTGGACATGGTCCTGACTGGTGGCCAGTAGTCATTGTGTAAACACATTGAACCCTAGCCCCGAGTGTAGGCTGGACATGGTCCTGGCTGGTGGCCAGTAGTCATTGTGTTAACACATTGAACCCTAGCCCCGAGTGTAAGCTGGACATGGTCCTGACTGGTGGCCAGTAGTCATTGTGTTAACACATTGAACCCTAGCCCCGAGTGTAGGCTGGACATGGTCCTGAGTGGTGGCCAGTACCAATTGTGTTAACACATTGAACCCTAGCCCCGAGTGTAGGTTGGACATGGTCCTGGCTGGTGGCCAGTAGTCACTGTGTTAACACATTGAACCCTAGCCCCGAGTGTAAGCTGGACATGGTCCTGACTGGTGGCCAGTAGTCATTGTGTTAACACATTGAACCCTAGCCCCGAGTGTAGGCTGGACATGGTCCTGAGTGGTGGCCAGTACCAATTGTGTTAACACATTGAACCCTAGCCCTGAGTGTAAGCTGGACATGGTCCTGGCTGGTGGCCAGTAGTCATTGTGTAAACACATTCACAGAAGAATCAGATCCAGAATGGCAAGGCTGGCTAAAATCTTGTAACAGATTTCTTGACGCCGCTATAGCTAGTTCGCGCGGCGTTGGGTGAGAGTGCGCTGAGTGCGTACTGTTTTATCGACATTCTAACTGTAGTGCACGTGCACGGTTCAAAGCGTGACGAGCGTTGTCCTTTACACCCTGCTGTGCCTCTCCTGTTAAATGTAATCATAACAAATCCTGTATATTTCTTTTCACAAATAAATGTAGCATCCAGCGGTATACATCTTTTTATGGTTAAAATTATCTGTAATTTATAAACAATAAACTATTTTAAGTTTGGATTTACAACACGAAAATGGCAATAACGTGGATTGTTTTGTTTTATCGGTACAAAAAATATTATCAGAAAGAAAAATATCGATGATTGGTTAATCTAAATTGTAGTCACAAATTTTATTTTCATAAAACCCTAAGTTTTGTTTAATAATTTAGTGTAACACGCTGGGAAAATCCATTTATGATCGCACCAAGCGCGGTGCGGCGCAAGCTAAACTATCGCTTTTATTTTAGATTCAAACAAATGAGCAGGAGGAACATTTATTTACTTCGAAATCTTTTTTATTAATAAAGTTTTGTGTCAATTCCTTACAAAGATAAACCACAATGTTATGTTTATTGGATATCATGCTATAAGATTACGGTGGCAAATGTATACATATACAAGCTCATCGTTGCATGTATTGAATGATCTTGTAAAATACCAAAGCAGATCAAACTTGACCAGCTTATTCTGTAACACATGATCAAGGAATGCTCTAATATAAGTAAATAACAAATGGCTTTAATCGGTTTTTACTGGCAACAAATAATCTTTTTTTACAGACAACAAAAAAATACTATAAGTATTCCCGCAGCAGTTAAACGTTTAACAGCCATGATGCCAAGATGACAAAATTACATTACATAGTAAAATGAAAATGGAAGAAGAGTAAGTTAGAAGCATCGGGAAATTTACAAATCTTACAACTACAAATTTAAATCATACCAAACCTTACCTAATTTCTAAAATTATAAGTAATAATGCAAATTTAAAAAAAACATATTTACATCCTTCATTCGCTAATCAATTACGAAGGTACATTTACAAATAAAATTAAAGGCACAAAAGGTCTAAAGTTCGTTGTCTAATGTTATTATTATGACAAATATTTAAAATCGATATCTCCGTTAATTACTAACCGAATGTTATAAAATCATGTATGTATTTGCGAAATAATTGTAAATAAATTTTACCTCATTATTTAGGGTTTCTTGCTTTAAATGGCTGTAAGGAAGAAAGTGCGTGTCAATTTGGTGATACCGTTTATTTGAAATAAGTATTAATTCTATACTGTCATTTAACCTATATTTGAATGCTTCCTTGCTTGATCGTTAGAAGGGTTGCACTATTATTTCGTTAACGGCTCCGAGAATGTGGAGATGACTAATTTCAGACAAAACCCATTTTTCATGCAGGTTACTGGGCCAAAGAAAATGTAATAACGTATTACAATGGATTTTAAAGTCTAAAAAATTAACATAGGGCCTTGTGAGTTGCCATGCTATGCAACAAATGTATTAAATGTTTTAAATGTATTGTCATGCAACAAATGTATAGCGAAAATTGAAAAAAATAAACCAATCATAACAGCTGTTTGCAATCTACAGCGGTCGGGGAAAAAAGGGCGTGTGAGTTGAAGATGGCATGGAGTAATATTAGGGGCGTGCGAGTAGTGATTTTTTAAGTCGAGTCGAGCCGAGTTTTAAAAATTGCTCTCGAGTTTCCGGATATTTTTAGAGTCGAGTATTTTTATAGCATAAGTTAATTGTTATCGAACTTATTCTTTATCAAATAAAATGTAATATTTTTTAGTCATTAAACTGGTGGAGTCAGGTTACTTCTGTGAGTTAAAAGCAAACCTGTTTTCAAATTAAATGTAACGAGAATTCAGGCCACCTTTAACATATTTTTATATCATTACTCAATATGTTATTAAACTTTTAGGCTGAGGAGGTAAAACCAAGCTACATCTGCACTTAATAGAATTTTTGTAACAAATTTTTATAGGTTTGAAAATGATAAGTTAAATCAAGATCATTGCGTATAAATGAGTAAGAAAATATCTCAAATTATAGAAAAAATATTAAATTAAATTTATTGTTATTAATAACTGAAAAAACTTTAATTCAAGTAAAATAAAAAAAATTTATGGTGGTTGTTCATGAATAGTTTTGACTGAGTTAAAACGAATCCAACGATGGTTTTGAGGTCCGTGCGCCGATGTCACATTCAGAAGGTGGGATGTGGTCCGTCGGGCTGCACATTTTCTTATTAACGCGTTAATAAGAAAATGTGCAGCCCGACGGACCACATCCCACCTTCTGAATGTGAGTTAAAACGGCCTTAAAATGCGATCGCGCTTACCAACATCGGGTACAAAGTGGGAATAACAACTCGACTCGAACTTCCGAGTATTTTTTAAAACTTCGAGTCGAGTAGCGTAGACATAGCTTGAAAAAGCTCGATATTCGAGTACGCTCACACCCCTAAGTAATATAAAATTGTATTTACAAATAAATTTCGATACTGAAATCTACCAGGTATTAAGTATTGATTTATTATAATAGTTGAGAATGCATAGGTCTGAGGATCGCTGTAGAAGCTAGTAATTGAGGAAAATTTTAGTTGCATAAATTATCATGACTTAAATTTAAACCTTACGATGTTGCCTATTTTTGACAACTGGATTGCTGTGCAGTTGCATTTACCCCAATTCACGAATTTACAATAAATTGGATCAGCACACAAGGTAAATACTAAAACACATTTTAGAGATGGGTTTGTACACTACAGAAACGCACGCAAACACCACTGATCACTCCTTTGCTCCACTATGACTGACGAATTTTGAGGAGTGCTAAGATATCACCCCTTACAGAACTTGAATCATTGTTGAGAGATGCCGACGATCGGTGTTTATAAACAACTTTATTTATAAATATGTCAGCTCTGAACAGTGGAGTGTTTTGAGGGTGGGGTGGAGTCAACCCCTAAACTTTGTTGGTGATAAGAAAGAAGGACGCCGCTGGAGTTCTGTGGAAATTAAGACCGTCGCAGCCGCGCTGGCGTTGTGCGTTGTCGTGCTTTTCGTTGTGCACTTACAGACAGCAAATTCGTATAATCAATATGTTATTTTGAATGAACTGACCAAATGTCTAACCATCCTTCGGTTCACATTTCTTATTGAAAAATTAGCAGCTCAGTAACAAAATAATATTTAAAAAAGATGTTACAGGATGGAGAAACCAAACAACTGCAGCCCACCATTGAGTACAGGAATAAAATTCCCTAACACTGTGCATTAAACTCTTGTTTGCCACAAATTAGTTAATTTAGTTGTTAACCTTTGAATTTCATGTATTATAAAAGTGAGTAGAGGAAAATATGTACTCTATTACTTCTCATATTACATTCAAAACGAACAAAATGTCCCCTACGCGTGATATTTGTTTAGAATAATTCAATTAAGTTATCAGCTTACATAGACTCTAGCCTCTTATAGTTTGATCATATAATAGTTTTAATTTGAGAGAATAATAATAACATATTACACAATGTACTTATATCTATGTATGATTAAACATGCACATAGACATTCTTAATTTGTGAATAAACACAAATCATACGCATATGTCTCACTCTCAATAGTATGATACAAAATAAAAACTAACAATTATAAATTACAGCTCATTAAATCTAAAATAATAATGAGATAGTGGTAATAACATGCAGTAATAATGTTGGAAATTTAGCAAACACAAGATAAAAATTATTGATCAGTTTTCTGTACCTTAAATACGCGTGTATTAACTCTTGAATAACTATTTAAACAGCCAAAATACCAATCACATTAACTAACTATTAATTTAAATACTTATCAGAGTTACATATATTATTCTGAGAATATTTGGATTATACATCATCGGATGAAAATATATCTTAATTTGAAAGTAAAATAAATCAAAACAACAATATATTGTAATTTTTCTTACTTTAGAGAAATTAGGTACTTTTTAAATGAAAAACTTTTTTATTTTAAACGGTGTAATGTAGAAAACGGCATCCAAGTATTTGCCAAAACACTCAATTTGTGGCGAGTTAGGCATTCCAGTGTGGCGGAGAAGTCGGACCATTACAGTGGACCAGTCAGACCCAAATATTGTTGTTGTGATAGCGACAAGACAGGAGGCAGTGATAACACGCGGCAACGTCGCGTCGCGTACAATTTGGCAACGTTTATTTCCGTCTCATGGTAAAGCAGTATGCTTGGTTCCCAAGGTCTCCGGTAGCTGGCGCAACGTACTAAGCGATAATACCGGTTACCAGATGTCCTATATGCTTGCTTATCTGTAGTATACTTCATCTGTGACACATTGAACCCTAGCCCCGAGTGTAGGCTGGACATGGTCCTGGCTGGTGGCCAGTAGTCACTGTGTTAACACATTGAACCCTAGCCCCGAGTGTAGGCTGGACATGGTCCTGGCTGGTGGCCAGTAGTCACTGTGTTAACACATTGAACCCTAGCCCCGAGTGTAAGCTGGACATGGTCCTGACTGGTGGCCAGTAGTCATTGTGTTAACACATAGAACCCTAGCCCCGAGTGTAGGCTGGACATGGTCCTGACTGGTGGCCAGTAGTCATTGTGTTAACACATAGAACCCTAGCCCCGAGTGTAGGCTGGACATGGTCCTGGCTGATGGCCAGTAGTCATTGTGTTAACACATTGAACCCTAGCCCCGAGTGTAGGCTGGACATGGTCCTGGCTGGTGGCCAGTAGTCATTGTGTTAACACATTGAACCCTAGCCCCGAGTGTAGGCTGGACATGGTCCTGGCTGGTGGTCAGTAGTCATTGTGTTAACATATTGAACCCTAGCCCCGAGTGTAGGCTGGACATGGTCCTGACTGGTGGCCAGTAGTCATTGTGTTAATAATCGATTTATTGGTACTTAAATACAGATTGTAATCGTTTTACCCAATTACTTTCTATACTACATAAGTGTCCTTTACTATTTAACCCATTGCCCTACTTTGACGGACAATATCCACCTAGACCCTAGAAAACTTTGAGTCGCTCCATTATGCGTAATAGCTAGTAGTTGATTCTTTTTCCACTAGATTGCAGCACCTAATGGGACAAGCTTTGTTTGTAGGATATTCTGCACATATTTATTGACATTTTTATTGCTTTAATGTTGGCTAAACTGTTCGCCAGCCAAAACTAACCTAGTAAACAAATGACACATGGTTATGAAGTTGTGTTTGCGTGAATATGGATGGGAAGTGTTTAAATTTAAATGAAATAAATCACTTTGTCGAGAATTTTGAATTTTTGAGTATTAAAATCAAGATTAAATTAAGTAGAATGAGGTAGTGAAAATGATATTGAAGTACATGAATGACCGACATCGGGGGAGTGAGCCTATTCACTTTGGTTGTGTTATGACAAAATGCTGACTGATAGTACTACTGTTAGCACTAATTTTATTATTTCAGCAAACATACATTCTAAGTAGCATTATCTGGAAGTTTCAATAAAACATAGTTGAGTTAGAGGTGTTATTATAACAATCTATAAGTGCCAAAAAATAGGATTTCACAGGGATCAACAGGTACTGCAATATTGGTAGTCCAATGGGTTAAAATATTCTTTACTGGTGATAGTCACAAGGATTTAAATAAATGAGCTATTCTGAGTATGATTTTATTACAAATGAGAAGGTCATTATGACAATAAAAGTTTAACAAGGTAATAACAAAATCACTGGTAAGTAAAAATAACTAAATTTAATAAAAAAGAAAAAACACTTTGGTATATACAATTAATTTTAATATAAAATATGTATTCTATCCAAAGACTATAGAATTTATAATGCTTCCAAGTAGACATATAGAACAAAAATTTAAAATGGGCAGACACTTATATTTGAAGTAATGTCAAGTAATAAAAAAGTAATGTCAACACAAATCTGTTGCCCTGAGTACACATTACCTTCAATTCTAACACTATACCATCTAAATTTTCAAAATATATGAAAATAAACAAAAAATAATTTTAGAAAAGAATACAAAATATTATACTCTGAGCTTCCATAAGCCCTTTTTTAACAACTCCTAAGCCAAAACTACCACTAAAATGCAAACAGTTCTATTTTCAAATTTAAACAAATGTTATTCAATTTAATAATAGTCAGCCGATCCCTGATACAGCTTTCCTTCATTATAACAAGAGTTAAACCAAATGCATTTAAGACAGTGTTAAAAATTGGCACAATTGCAGACTATACGTTATGTTTCAGAACTCACTCAATAAACGTCCACTCGAATACAACTGTTAGGGCCGAGACATGGATAAGAGTTTTCTCACTGAAGTGGAAACAACAGTAAGCTGTTTTTGTAAATAAATTTGTTCCTGCCTAAAAATATTCAAATACAAATTGCATTCAAGTAGGAAGCTATTTCCTCACCTTGATTAAGTAGAACATTTCTAAAATCCTTACATTTATTTAATATCTCAAGGTAAATAAATTTCACACAAAACGAATAAATATAATAAAAATTAAGGCTAAATTGAAAATTAACCATGGTTTCATAAGACAAAAAACAAACATTAACAAGTAAACATATATTTCAAAATAATTAAATGGGAGAAAACTAACAATCTGCTAGAGAATCTCTGTCACATTATTGGTCCACCGGTAAGTCTTACCCAATCGACTTCCAATTCAATATGAAGTGTTTGCTCTACATTTAAGACAACAGAAGAGGAAGTCTAAATATTTTGAGGAACAAAAAAACTACTTTAACTTTTCTATCCAATTCTAAAGAGCCTATACAACCAAAAATGTACAAATATGTGATGTACTGGTCATCAGGTTTATCACTGAATCAATACTAAATTATCAATCATAATTTAAGAATTCCTGTTGAGAATGTCTACTAAATCCTAGAATCTCCCAATTCCTAATTGAAAAGTATTTTACATGAAAAATATTAAAATTAATAAAAATTTAAGGCTTTCACACACTTGCTTTGGATAAGCATCACCACTTGGTGGCCCACAAGGACTCAATAACTTTAAAGTGTGAAAATTATAGAATTCCTACTTGCTTACTTTTTGGAAGGCAAATTGAGAAGAAAATAAAAATGCAATTAATTTTTATCATAATTACACAGGGAAAAGAATAAACAGTAACTCCAGGTAATCAAGTAAATTAAAATTTTTCCTACTAACAAAAAATCTTGTTCTCATTCACACAGTCACATTGACATGATAATCTAAAGGTTACTGAAAGGAAAGAAATAATGAAGAAAATCTCTTACACTAAAAAAAAATCCAAATTTGTTGCATACAATTTTTGTAAAATTCCATACTTTCTAGTACTGTTTAGCTGAACTCCTTAAATCTTATGACAGGTAGACATTCTACAACATGGATTTTTACTGGTACATTTAACCCTAAATAAAATTCTTAAAAAATAACATTATGAAACGAAATTTACTAAAATTACTAGACTTCCCCCACTGACAGATTGTTCCTGTATGACAAGAGTAACAAAAGTACATTTAAAATTCAAAATGAAAAAAACATTTAAATATTTGTTGACAAGTAGTGAAATGAAAAATCTAAAACAAAATTATAACTAACAAAGATCTTTTTCATCGACTATATTTTGTATTAAGGATTGCACTATGATACACATAGGACTGTATTACACAAAATTTGTCTTAGGAGAAGGTATCTTACTAAAATCTAATTTAAAATGATAAAATACCGTCTTACATGATTGTACACCACTTGTTGTTAGCCCTCTGTTTGGAGGACAACGTATCACTTTCCACAGTATCATCCAGGTCCAGTCTGGTCTGGGAGTCGTAGTTGACCGCCATCGAGTCCTGGTCCTCGGGCTTGCCGTGGAGGGGGGTGGAGGTGGGAACCTGGGCCTGGGGCTTGGAGCTCAGCCGCGGAGACCAGACTCTGGGCGAGAAGAAGTGCCACCCTACAGAGCAACATAGATTTTCACTCATGCGTACTTAATGTGAACTCTAATCAGGAAAAAAGTCATGAGCAAGGTGAATATAAGTCTAATTGCTAAGTTGATTCTGAGTGAATAACAAGTTAGCAAAATCCAGGTGAAGCATTTGCTTGGATTTTCAAATGAACTTGGCTGGTATTAACATAGAGCTTATGCCTCAAGGTTTAATGTTAGTAATTGCTAGGGAAAGGCTAGTAACCTTGGGTGTTTGCTATGATTTTATATAACTTTTCAGGTTAGTGCAGTGACTGATCTAGGGGGGGGGCAGCGGGGGCACGTGACCCGGGCGCCGGCCAGTAGGGGGCGCCAGCGGCGCCCCAGCTGGCTGGCTCCTGTTAGGTAAAATTGAAAAAAATAATTTGAAGTGATATTTTTCGTTTCGCGGCCGGCAAATCTCTCAGCAGCATATCACTGCTGAAAAATCTCTGTCACATCGCGGCCGTCAAACCTGTCCCTGTTTTCGTGACCGTCACATTTCTCGTCGTTTGAAGGCAAGAAAACCGCTCGCTCGTTTCGCAGACGGAGAATACCTCACTCGTCCCGTGGCCGAAAAATCGCTCGTTCATTTACAGGGTTCCCACTCAAACTGAATTTTAAAATTCACGGCTCTTTCACGGTTTTTAAGGTCCGAAAATTACGAAATTTACGGTCTAAATATAGGAAAACATTTTGCCGCCCGCACAGTTTCACAGAGAATAGCAGGTTGGGGGGGGGGGGGGTAGCGAGGGAAAACTCAGCAGACGCATAGCGCCGGCGGCGGCGGCGCCAGCACAATGGAGAAGTAATTTCTGTACCAATAGAATTAAACTGTGTAATATTTTAGGTAAAAAAAAACTATACAAAACGGAAAAATAATTTTAAATACAATGCAATTAAATGAATTACAACTATTTCACAAAATACGATGTGATTTTAACATTATTGATTACTTAAGATTACAGAAAACATTGTACTGGCGATTGCGGAACACGCACGCAACTTAAATATTTTTAATTTTTAACGCCATCCTCTCTTCCTTCCTTCCTTCCTTTCTTCCTATCTTTCTGCTTTCTATCCGCCCACACAATGCGCAGAGGCCAGTGCGCACTGTCGCACTGTATGTTGCCATGACAACCGTGTGTCGTCATAGCAACGAGCCAATCACGCACTGCGTTTTAAGACAACAAACAGCCGTGTAATGAAAGACAATATGATAGTCTGCGCTTGCGTATGTTGCCAACCTTTCGATGAATATTCGATAGTTCATTTATTGCGTCTTGACCGAGTTGAGGTTTGTGATTATCAACTCTCTAATCATCGAAAACTCGAAATATGATCTATATAACACGTATTAAAATAATGTCGTGTTTGTTTAAAAATTAAAGTTAAATACACTTCAATTACATTTTTTTTGTGAAATAGTTTTTTTGCGAAAGTTGAAAGTAAAAACGTGATTAAAAATAATTCTTGTTGCCAGTTTTGGACACCGGTTAGGCGCTCCGCCTGGTTATTACGTCTCCGGATAAATCTTTGTTCTACTGTCCGTAAATGTTAGTTAATGGCACAACGTTGGTTGCCTGCAGGCACGTTTTCCAGCGGCCGAAGTTAGGGCCTTGTTGTCATTCAAACAGTGCAATGGGTGGTGAGTGATTAGTAGAGGTCTGCGGGTGCCCGAAAATTCGGTAGCTTCGGGTAATAACGTGAACCCGAGTGGTCGGGCGGGTTCAACACGTCTCAGACTTAATTCGGTGGGTTTTTATTACACGTCGGGTCGGGCGGGTACCTACTACCCGAAAGAAATCGGGTTGACGATACCTGACACACTACCCGAAAGAAACCCGAAACTTTAAAAATGTTCAACAATAAATGATTCGCGCAAGCTTATGACTTACGGCGTCCACGCAATATTATAACGAGACGAACAAGGATGGTCGCGATCGCGATGTCAAACTTCGAAGCGATCTTTACTATACGTCTCGAAGTCAATGGTCTCAGTCAGACAACCAGCCGTCCCTTGCCGACTCAAAATTATCATACGCTTACTGCTTAGTATCGTATCCTCGTATAACAACTTAAAAGGACCGTTGCTCCTTTTGACGCAATGAAATAGTCGTACAAACACTAAACAGCTTTGAATAAGGTTGAATTTCTAGCCGAGCTTATGATACGAGAAGTCTTATCGAGAAGATAATTTTTATGATCTATTTTTGGTCACGTTAAACCGGAAGAGCGTGTCCTTCCCACAAAAAACGTACACAAACAATAATCCTGAGTGATAAGGAAAGGGTGTTGACAGGTGAAAAAATATTATCTCCAATTAGATGGAATTCGGAGTTTCTGCTATATTTAGTTGACCTTGGAGAGCGACAAAATATACACCAGTCTATAGTTTGATCATAAAATTTCTCTTGAACGACAAGAGATAAAAATTTCATTTTTGTCATTTTTTTTTGATTTATACTAAAAATTAGACAAAAAATATTAGCCGTCATATGTTGTTGTAGGACAAGTCGTTTGGATTTTCGCATATAGAAAACAAAATACGCAACAAAGACGTTCGTTCTGGCGTCATTTTTAAAGAGTTTATTTATTGTCACAAACAGCTTGAACGATGATACAAAAAACAGAAAATGATTAGAAACAAGCAGCGGAGACATCGATGCATTAATCGGTAGTTGAAAACCGATGAATCGTACAATAGAAGGAATGTAAAGAATAAGACAACAAATTAATTAAGGAAGAAAGAAATTCACGTATTTATTTTCCGCGCAAACGTAAACCAATGAGCGTGCGTCTTCAGCTATCTAGTCTTCTCTCTCTTCACCTTTCCATCCTTCCCTCCCCCCTCCACGGCAACCGATCGCGTTCCGCCATTACCTCCCCAGTCTCCACCCCTCCTTCCACAGCCACAGTGGAATCTCAATCTCAGTTTCGGAGGTCCTACCGTCTAGGCCTGTACGTACAATCTACGTCAATTGCCGTTTTCGTCTTGGGACTGTGAATCATTTTTAATGTCTCTAATAAATTGATACAAATATTTCTCTATAATTTAATAAAAATATTGGCTATTTTAAAATTGGCTGATTTTAAAGGTCTGATGACGAAATTCACGGCTCTTTCCAGGTTTTTTCTTGGTTTGCCAAATTCACGGCTTATTCACGGTTTTTAAGTTTTCACGGTTGAGTGGGAACCCTGATTTAGTGGTCGGAAAATCGCCTGCTTGTTTTGTGGCCGGCAGATCTCTTGATCGCATTATGGACGACAAGTCTCTCGCTCTTTTCGCGGCCGTCACATCTATTGGCTGTATCTTGAACAGATAATCAGTAATTGGGGCAGGCACCTTCCTTTGTTGCTTCACTGCCGACAAGTATTTCGCTATTTTCGAGGTTTGTCATATTTATTGACCACATTGCAGCCGAAAAATCTGTCGTTTAGACCACGGCTGGCAAATATTTGTCGCATTGCAACTACCGCTTGCCCTTTGTCACGGCCGGTTTCACCTTCCGCGGTCGCATCGGCGCTGGCAAATCTCTCGGTCGTATTTCGGCCGTAAAAAAACGCTGTTTCTTTGACCAGCAAATCTCTTGGTCTCATTGCGGCTTTTAATTATGTTGGGACATATCGCGACCGAAAATATCTCGGTCGCATTGCGGCCGTAAAATAATATTGTATTTTACTTTACATAGATTGGGCTCAAGTATTCGTTTTAGAAGGCAACATGGCCGATTTCGCTGTTCGGGAATTGATTTGAAATACAGTAGTTGGGAAAGGTCAGAAAAGAAGTCGGAAGTTTCATATGTGAAATATGGTAGACACATTGCTTTGGTTTTACAACAGCTGGCATATTTCTCGGTCATATTATGGCAATAACAGATCTTATTTTGGCTGTATCGTAGCCTATGAACATCGGTTATAAAAAAACATGAGAACCATTAAATAAAATCATATTATGATGTACGAGATAACTGCTCATCCATCACATTAAAGACTTAAAATATAATATATTTCTTGTGTTTAGTGAGGGGGGGGGGGGGGGGCGCCAAACTCAGATTTTGCCCTGGGCGACAGAAAGTGTACATACGTCACTGGGTTAGTGTTCAGTTTTAGTTTTAAAAGGTGTTGAGTATTGTATGAATGGGTGGGTCCCATAGCGACTAATAGCAAATCTGTCTCAAAACGACTAAAAGTAGTTTATATCATAGTGTCTAAAAATTTAGACGTTGTGGGACCCGCTTCAACTTTTTTAGTCGCTGGGATGATCTACTTCTAAACATAATTGAAAATATTAATCCCAGGATCCCAGGACCAATCTCGGGATTGAACCAACATTAAACCAACATAAGTTTTTGTACAATTTCACATACATACATGATTTTGTAGCTATAGTGTAATATATGAATCAGTTTTACAACTAGTTTTAAATTGAAAATGTCAAATTTTTTTTGTAACAAAAAAAATAAAACAGTTGAAGAACTGACAATATGAAATGAAGAATTGGCTTCATCATAAAATACTGAATATAAGGCAAATGTAGCTAACTTTTATCACTCATTAAGTACAGATCTAGTCAGCCAGGAAGTCTTGTAGGGGTGGAAGTGCGAGAGAGGTAGAGAATACCCCCACCACTGTTTTTCCTTCATCGGTTGTGTATAGTCAACTTAAAATCCACATGGCCTATGACAACATTACAAATATTGTTGCAAACAAAGAATCATATGTTTTGACAGATGAGTTATTTCGAAATTTGACTGAACTGAGACTCGCGGTAGGGGAAATCTTCACTGCGCATGCACATCCCACTTCAGGACTTCTGGGCTGAACAGATCTGTACAATAAACTGGGATCAATGCTACTTATATGAATCTGCAAATGATAGTTTCAATGCATTTTTTAATTGTTTTTATCCTGCATTCTTGGAAGCTTTTCCAGTTGTTACAAGTAAGGTAATTAATGGTAAATATAAAACTAGGGATAAGGGCTGGATGACCAACGAGTTAGAACAATTATGCAAGGAAAAAAGAGAACTATTTGAAAGGTATAAGTTTACAGCAGATCAAAGTATTTGGTTAAGTTACAAGGAACTAAGTAAAGATCTCAAGAAAAAATCAAATCAGCAAAGAAAAATCATTTACAGTTAATCATATCGAGATCTGAAAATGTAGCTAAACAATCCTGGGATATTGTTAAAAATGAGTTGGGACAGAGAAAAAGGAAAAATGTAATAACTGAATTAGTAGTTGACGCTTTCATTGTTAAAAATCCTCACTCAATTGCAGAGCACTTTAACGATCACTTTGTTGACTGTATTCAAGATAGTTCTAATTATTCTTTGCTAGAAGCTGTTAATTTAATTAAGTTTAATCCCCTCCTAACTGTTCATTTGATTTTAAACTAGTAACTGAGAGCAATGTTTTAGAGGCTATTCATGCACTAAAAAACAAGAATTCTACAGGGTGGGATGAAATCCCTTCACATGTAATTAAATCTGTAGCTTTACTTATTGTGAAACCTCTTACATATATAATTAACAATAGTTTAAGAAATGATTTCCCTAAAAAATTTAAATATTCTGTTGTAACACCTCTTTTTAAGACAGCTGACCAACGATGTATTGATAATTACCGTCCTGTATCACTGTTGCCTGTATTATCTAAGGTTTTTGAGGACATAGTGCTGAAGCAGATTACTCCATTTTTTGAAACGTTTGTGTTACAATCAAATCAATTTGGTTTTAGGAAAAACTGTTCAACAACCAAAGCCATTTTTAAATTAATCACTGAGGGTTCGTAGGCATTGGATAGGTCACAGAGCATTGCTGGTGTGTTCTGTGACTTGTCCAAGGCCTTCGATAGTGTTAGACATGACATTTTACTAAAGAAATTAGAAGTTTATGGAGTAAAAAAGCGAGTTGGAGGTTGGTTTGCAAGTTATCTAAATAACAGGTTTCAAAAAGTTAAAATTATTACTGAAGAAGGTAACTGTTGCTTTTCTAATTGGAACAAGGTTGGATTAGGGATCCCTCAAGGATCAAAATTAGGCCCATTTTTGTTCTTAGTCTATGCCAATGATCTATTCTCATACATAAATTCAGATTTAATTTTGTTTGCTGACGACACAACAGCCTTAGTAAAAGCCATGGACAAAAAATGACTAGTTCTGAATATATCATCTACAGTCAAAGATCTTGATTTTTGGTTAGGTAAGAATGGTCTCCGTTTGAACTGTGCTAAGACAAAATTACTAGAATTTTCTACTGTGTTTAATCCAAATAATGATTTTGTAATTCCATTTTCAAATGACAATCTTTAAATTTCCTCTACTGGCTCAACAGAATTTCTTGGTATGACAGTCCAAAATAACTTAAAATGGTATGAACATACTGACAAATTATTTGATAAATTAAATAAAGCTCTGTTCAATCTTAAAGTCATAAGACAAGTATCTGATGATAAAACAGTAATTATGGTTTATTACGGCTATTTTCTATCAGTTTTAAGATATGGCATTCTTTTTTGGGCTAACTCGCCTTTTTAAACAACAGAAAAGAGCCGTTAGAATTATAGCAGGCATTTGTCTCAGAGAATCATGTAAACCTGTCTTTAAAAAATTCAGTCTTTTAACCCTTCCTGCATTATATATCCTAGATCTGGCATTATTTATAAGAAATAACTTAACCTTGTTTGAAAATTGTAAAAGGACTCACACAATTATAATACACGGCATAAATCTCTTTTATCAAATCCAAGCCATAGATTAAGTTTATATCCTATTACCAATCCATACAGGTTTACAACAAACTATCGCCATCTTTGAGAGACGAAAATATAAGTATTAATACCTTTAAGAGAGAACTATCTAGTATATTGATTCAAATATGTCCGTATAGCATGGAAGAGTTTTAAGCCTCAGAATTATAGACCATTTATTATTTGTTACCATGTATTATTTATTACTTGTATGTTGTTAGTTCCTGAGATTGTTTTATATACTGACATGTCATATGTTCACCGCTGAATTTCAGCAAACTGTACGAACCAATTTGATGTAAATAAATTTAATTTAATTTAATTGAACTGAATAGTCATCAGATCAAATGGAACACATTAAAGTATTAGATCTTCCTATACAAGCCTGTTTGAATGGGAAAATTATTTTTTTCGGCCAAGGACTTCTAATTTTTTTCTTTCTCTATGGGGGTTTAGGCCGATTGGCTGGTACCGATTGGTACGAGGTACCGATTGGTGCTGGTCACAATGCTGCGAAAAATCTTCATTTCCATCCTACAGCCCTTCAAAGTGTCCAATGATATTAATATGGACAATTTTATCCAAAACAACTTATTCATATATTCTGGTTTTTTATGTTATCCGAGTGAATAAAAAAGCTCAGTCTCTCGGTACTAACAGTAATATGTTTAAATTAATCATAAAAATATTCAACTAAACATATGTTTAAGAAATTTGTATAATAAATAAGAAAGGATTTATTTACATCGTCAAATAATATCATAACTAAAAGTAAAACTTTGCTTGAAAGAGTTAAATAAAGCTAAAAAACTATGAAAAATCATTAAAATAATCATACAAGCATCGTTATGAAACAAATTCATAAATTATGTAAATGTTTTCAAGGATCAAAAATAATAACAGAAAATTACTTATATAGATGATGAAAGACTGGAAGAAGGAATCAAATGATGATTATTTAGGTATAAAAGACATTTAACTAATAAGGTTCTCTTAAGTTATGAGGACGCTTTAATTGATGGGAACCTTATCAACATCACATGTAAATTTGATAATCCCGAAAATTCCGGGATTGAGCCTGAGTATCCGGGGATTGAAATGCTCTAAAATCATGCAGGATCCCGAAATTGGATTCCCTATTTAACAACATTTTTTCTTTATTTTGGTATAATTGGATTTTTAATTGAATTCTCTACTAAGAAGGTAAGCATTTAAAGCTTTTTACCACATGGAATTTTTGAGTTGGCTATGTTCGAAGTTTTAAAGCAGCTGCCATTTTTTACAGTTTTGACAAAAAAATTGTTTTCTTGTGATTAGGTTTCTAGGTTAAAACGCTGTATGCCAAGTTTCATTAAGTTACAACAAACCATTCTTCAAATAAAATTTATTTTGTGAAAAAACCTGACTTCGTCTCTGGTCAGGAACAATACCCAAAGTATTGGTAAAGAGTTCCGGGGCATCCTACAAATCTCATTTAGGAAAAAATCTACTCTGATAAAATTGGAATGTCACTTGTGGTTTGTTCTACATTAGTGTATCCTTCAAAAAATGTCAAAATTTGCAGTACAATAGAAAAATATTTATTATTAGTATTTAACCTTACAAATAGCTCTGTGTGGAAAACTCCAGATAAACCAAACATACCTGGGGATTTTTCAGAGCCGCTGACAGTTTCACCTGCAAATCTTTTCCTCTCTTCATCTTCAAATGATTCTTCTGCCTTTCTCTTAAGTGATTTGTCAATAGAGCTGATGCTCACGTTTCTTCCTGGGAATCTGGAAAACGAGTTAATGGGCTTCCTTCCTTTAATGTCTTTCGTGGGTACGATTTTTTCTTCATTTATTGAGGGTGAATCCAGACAAATAATGCTAGAACTACTAGCCTCACATGCATCTTTCCTTTCCACAGAAGTTTTTCTTTTAATGCTTCGGAATGCAGAAAAGAAACTTTTTTCTTGTGGGGCTTCACTTACAACCACTTCATCTTCAATTTCTGTGATACTCATCACTGTTTTTTCATTATTAGTACTTTCTTCAATTACAATTACACTCTCTTCAGCTCTAAGACTAGTTTCATTGTCTCGTCCAACAGTCCCATGAGTATCAGGTAAGTCATTCTTTTCTTCTGCCTGTTCACCATTGGCATCCTCTGAAACTTTGGGTTTGGGTAGATTTGGTTCATTGTTATTTTCAGCAGAATTTACCCTAGAAGAGGTTCCCTTGGACTTGGAATCATGTTTACTTGAGGCTTCGCGTTTAGGTGAAGTTTTTCTTGGAGTCGTTTCCCTGTGGCGTAATTCTCGTTTAGATGGAGTTTCAGGTTTTGGAGTGGACTCTTTTACTGTCTTGGCTTCTCTATACAAGGACTGCCTTGTTGGAGTACTTTCTCTTTTCTCAGATACATTTTTTTGCCGGGGTGTCCTCTTATTAGGTTTGCTTACCTCACCATTTTGAACTTCCAAATCATGCCCATTTTCTATATTTTCATTTTCAGATATGGATTCATTTTCATTATTTCCATTTTGGAGAGCAGAATCGTCTTGATTATTTGAAAGTATGGATTTCCTAGGCTTTAAAATCTTTTCATCTGTGCCCAAATCAGTCTCATGGGATCCGTTTATGGCTTCTGTTGCCATGTCTTCAGCAAAAGTAACTTTCTTCTTATGCTTACTTAGTTTTCTGGGGTTTACCTTTGAAGACCTGCTCTCTTGAATTCTCTGCAACAAAAAATAAAAAATGGAATCCAAATCCCACCATGGCCCACCACCCCATGCTTCTTATTATAAATCCAGTTCTTCAAATGTTTGTCATAAAGTGTGTGTAATTGTACAGTACAAAACCATATTTAATATGGAATATACAAATAGTACACACTTCACTGGCAAAAATGGAATTTTAATTTGTTATTAAAATACTATAAAAGATAAGCCTGCGAAAGCCAAAGTGGTATAAGTCTTGTTTTTCTTGATTTGAGGAACAAAGGTGTTTATTAGAACTTTTACCATAAATCAGAAATTAATCTAGGGTGTAATATTTGGGTCTAAATTTATTGTTATTGAGTTACTTTAACTTTTTTGATCAATTTTGGAATTTTGTTTTACATGACATCATAGTTACATAGTCATAGTTACTTATAGGCCTACCACTTTGGCTTTTAACGATTTTTAACAGGCACATAAGGAAAACAGTAATTATAAGTCTAAGTCACACAATTATTATGATTGATGGTATAAGTCATATTATAATTATTATGGTATAAGTCACTCCAGTAACCGCCAAAGTGGTATAAGTCACTTTAGTACCTGCCAAAGTGGTACAAGTCTGTAACTTACATCACTCTCAACAAAAACACTTATTCGTTGATAGCTAAAACAGATACCGTCTGTTTCTGTCGTCATCTGACTTATATCGCTTTGCCCATAGATACTTTTGATTAAATCTTGCTCAATGGTACCAATAACTCAAAGTTTTTAAAAAGTTTATTTATACCACTTTGGCTTTTACAGGCTCAGATAAGATCGTATAAGATGTGTAAAATAATATGCGATAATTGTTGAAATTTTAAATTTTAAATCTTAAATTATATTCAGGTTTGGAACTCATTTGAATGTCTGGATTACAGATGTAGAATGCTTCATAGCATTAAACAAAGAACCAATGACACACGTATCTTTTAAACTAATTAAAATTAATCAGTTCTGATAGAAAATTCTGAATCGTTGCAAACACAGCATTGCAGTAATACATCACATAACAATATTTCATCAATGTCTACTTCTAAAAATGTTTTTTTAAATGGTGTTAACCTTAATATATGAGGCTTCTTGAAAGGTAAAATTGAACTTGAAATACAGGGTCAGTCTTGTTTTTCTTTTTCTTTTAGCGAATTTCCTTAAAGGAATAAGCTATTACGGTAGTACTCATGGTAAGACCTAAGCCCGAGACCATGTTAACTTTTCATTTTGGGGTCCCCAGAAGCAAAAAACACCATTCGTTCGAATTTATATATATATGTCTGTTAACACGATAGCGGTAAATATGGTCCGATCTTAATGTTTGGTACAGACGTGTAAAGTGGTAATCACTCGGACGAGTTCGTGAACCAGCCCAATCGGACCACCGGAAGGGGGGGTAAAGGGGGATAAACCCCCCAAAAAATGGGTTTTTTGAGTTTTTCACATAGAAAAATAAAATTTATCAAATTTGTGTTGGCACCATTGAATTCAGCTCAAAAAAACAAACAATTTAGTATTTTGAATTACTGCTCTATGTCCATTGGTTACCGAGATATTGAAAGTGGTAAACACAGTACGTTGTCTCAATGTTAACCTTATGGGAAATAAGTAAAATTCTATATTTCGCTTATTTCTCAACATATCTTGATAAAACTTGGTTAATGGCTTCTTCTAGTTCAGATCTACTAAATATTGAATTAAAACCAACCAGTTTAAACATACCTGTAGCAGCAAACCTGTATACTCATTCCCCATGTTATTCTTATGGAGCTTACAAAAACATATCAAATCTCACTATGTTGGATTGAAATATGTTGTTTTGCACTTGAAATTCGCTGAGTATGCAGGTCTGCTGGACATAGTATTTTTTAATCAAGGTTCCTAGCTGTAGTTATTTAACGATTTATAACCATAAATTTAAACAATTGTACTGATCATTAAAATAATTCAGAGAGAAACTGAAAAAGGTACAATTATACTACCTGGTATTTTCTATCTAGTTTCTTATACAGGTCGATGACACAGAGCAAAGGAGTTTAGAGGCAGTAATGATGGTGACACTAGTCGGTGGTCAGACAGGAAGGTAATGAGGGGCCACGCCCGGCACACCATGGTTCAGTAGACAAGCAAGTTTCCTTCCTCCCAACAACCAGATGTAAGATAAGACTGTCATTGGCTATTGTTTGATATTTTATTAGAGTGGACACAATTAATTGCTATAAATAAAAATTGTGATATAATGAAATAGAACCATGGATAATTGCTGGGCTATTATTTATAAAAAACAGGCTTAAATTTTTTTCTTTTAACTAGTTTAAGTAGGCTTGAAGAGTTTTTAATGATCAATAAAACTGTTTAAATTTCAACTTAAGAAAAAAATGCCACCAAAGGTTTGTAAATTTTATTTTGAGGCAACTCTTAAAAACTTAACACCAATAAAATAAAAACTCACCTTGAATTTCTTCAGTCTCTGAAGAGGGGTGAGATTCTGCTTTGGGTCCCGTTTGTAAGTATGTTCGGAACTTCTCTTTCCAGTGCTAAAACACAATTTTTTTTTATTCGGTAGATAACATTTTTTAACAAATAAATTATTTCAAGGCAGCAATTTTTTTAGTGGTGCATGCAAGTAGCAAATAGATAGTTGGTATTCACTCTTAAGCCGAAGAATTCTAGTTAGCCTATTTCACAAAATTTAACAAACTATTGCTGGAACTTATTGAATTTTTTTATGGATACTAGAGGTGTTTGAAGATTGGAAAACATGTTTGTTATAGCTTAACCATTACAATTTTGGGCACCATCTACAGCCTGTCTACCAAATTTCAAACACATGAAATTCCTGACTCTCCCAACCATTTGAAAAAAATCCTGACCATTGAAAACATGAACATTATGTAGCCTCTATAACTTAAGCTCAATATTAGAAAATTATTTGTTACGTATGATCGCAAGGTTTTTCTGCGGCGACTGCCATAATACAACACACATATGCTTCGTCAAACATCAATATATTTATTAATGAGTTAGAAACCACCGTTCAAACTGAGCTTTGGGCAAAATGGCGAGTAGGCGTAACAGCTGATTTCAAAAAATTTTTTAGACTTCCAAACGTCGTATGACAAAGTTCTATTTACAAAAAAATGAACAACTCATATTTTTTCAATAGGTACCAACCGCTTCCTGTTTAGACCGAAATAAAAACTTCATGCATCTTTTCAAGAAAAAAGATTTTGCCAATCGCAGCTCAAAAATCTCTCGGACGCTATATTTTGATCAAACTATAATAGGAGTTTTATTGATCTGTTATTGCTGAAAAGTTCGTTTATAGCCTATATGAAAATGAAATTTTAGAATCTCCTCTTTGTTTCAACGGTTGGCTACATTATTACGTTTCTGGGTCATTTTCACTGCGTTAAAAGCATTTGAAAAGAATACCCAAACTGCCGTGTAGCGGCGGTTGGACATCTCTGGTACACACATGAAACCGCCGTTCCAACAGCGGAAGATGGAGGAGCAGAGGTAGGGCTAGATAGCACTGCGGGTTAAGTCTCTGATGCTTCTTAGTAACTCCCGGCTCAGAAAATCCTCCAACTTGGCCAAAATATGACAACCTGATCCGAGTCTGCTACTTTGCTTACAATTTTTTTTTACATTGGGCCAACTTACTACTGAATAAACATGTACCATTAGTGCCAACCATTTGGGTGGAAAGGGTAGTATTGCCAACTGCACAAAGTTAAATAATAAGAAGCATGAAAAATGACTGGGGGTTCGATGGAGTCGGTACTGACCTTTTTCAAACAATATTTGATACTTTGGTATTATACGGAGGCCACTATTAATAGACAGGTTTTTTTTACTGGATACCAAAAATAACGATTTAATTGGAGAGAACATACTTTGATTGACTTACTGTGAAAATTTGACATAATTATGATGAGCGGTCTTTGTGGTCTGCCTCCCAGAAGGCAGCGATGTCGGCGAGGTAAAGCGTCACCGCCACTAGCGGCCACACCCAATCGCCACGCTTATACAGCGCGCTGCGGCAGTTATGTTTGGTTAGGTTATCATAAATATGTTAGTAGGACTTTTCTCGTTTTGTTACAAATCGAACGATACCGGATGAGTCATACTTTCGCCCGCCAAATCCTGTAGACAAGTGATGCACACACTCCGGTCAACAACCTGACCTAGGCCTACTTGGAGGGGATTTGGCGGGCGAAGGTATGACTCATCTGGTACAGTTCGATTCGTAATGAAACTAGGAAAGTCCTACTAAAATATTTATGATAACCTAACCTAACATAACCGCCGCAGCGCGCTGTATAAGGGTGGCCTCCGTATAATACCAAAGTACCCAATATTTTGCTAAAAATGTTGAATGCTGGCCCGACTGGTCCTCAGTATTTTTACGCACAAAATCTTAATTTTTGTATCAAGAAACCTTCATAACCAAGCTAAAGATAAGCGACAACCGTATAAGATATTATAGGCCTAGGAAGGGGAAGAGGGTTGGTGGAAATCCAGTTCACACTTGAGAATGACGGCCACGGCTGAGAGAGGAGAAAAGCGCAGCTCAGAAAGTAAGAGGCAACGAGAATTACTATACTGATTCAATTTGTTGCCACGATTGTCAGGACAGCCAATTTACCAACCTATAGTGGTTAACATAAATCAATATGTGGCATAGAAGGACAATCCTCGTTTTGTTATGAATCGAATGGTACTAGATGAGTCATAATTACGCCCGCCAAATCCCGTTGACAGGTGATGCACACACAGGTCAACTAACTGACGTTGGAGGGTATTCGGCGGGCAAAAGTATGATCATCTGCAGTAGTGTAGTGCTAAAATTAGCCATACTGGAGCGGTAATTGGGAGCTGGGAGGTAGTCCATCAGTTATACACTACAATCACAGTGGTGTTTATTAAGGACCCTTTAATTCTAAAATTGTTTATATACATAGGCCTAATTTATTTGGGGGAATGGGTCAAACCCGAATCTCATATCTCTAAATCGCCGGAACTCTGATGAGGAATCCGTTTTCAAAATCAAATGTAAGATTACACTATGCACACGACGCCACGACGCGGACGCGACAGCAATCCGGTATATGACGTGACGGCGAAATTAGTTTGCCTGTGTCGCGTTGGCGTCGTGTGACTGACTACAAGACGTTCACCGCAACGCGAAGACAGTAGTTAACCGAAACCTCATGTCAGTTGGTTTACAGTAATATGGCGAGTCAACTTAATTCAATATTTCTTTATTCATATAATACATGTACAGTGGAACCTCTTTTAACCGTCACCCTTGGGACCGGGACTGCGACGGTTAAGAGAATAGACGGATAACAGAAATATCATTATAAATCTGTACAGTAAATAGATTTCAAAGCTTTTGGAAGAAAATAAACCATGTACAAGTGCATAGTACATATTTATATTTAAATTACATACCTACAGGAGTAATGTAGAACTGCTATACTGTATGTTGTATAGGTACTTGCATCAATTACGGTACATTGAAAGTTCAGTAGCAGTGACGGATAACAGAGAGTGACGGTTAAAAGAGTGACGGTTAAAAGAGGTTCTACTGTATACATAAATACATAAATGGAGTCAATGTTAATTAATATACCTCTGCTTCATATGCAAAATGAAAGTGTCTTACAACCAACTTATCAATTCATAGTATCATTCAAAGTTCCCGCAGAGAATAAAGAGCCTTTTGAATGAGGAAAGCTTTAACTTCTTTCTAAATATAGATTGACCACCTGCAACTGTAGACTGCAAATCTTTGGGAAATTTCTTATAAAATTTTGAGCCTATATACGATGGTATCTTTTCTAATAAATCCAATCTATGAAAATCCAAAGAAATTTCTCCAAAATTTCTTGTGTTATAATTAATTGTGGCAATCCCCTACCAATTTTGGATTGTTTGATTTGAATTGCAATGACTGAATTATCTCAAAGACATACATTCCGTATACAGTCACTATATATAAGGATACAAAGTGTTCTTTTACTGAAGTTTGCGGTTTTAGATTTAAAAATCATTCGAATGGCTTTTTTGCAATTTTAAAATGGTATATAAATTGCTAATGGTTGTGGCCCCATAGAGTGAGATTCCAAATGAAATTATTGAACGGATTTATGAGAAATAGACCGCTTTTAATGTATCAGGATTTTAAAATTTTTTTAATCGCGTTAAGGCATAAATTCCAGCCATATTTTTGAAATAACTTTTTCAGCATGCAAATTTCACGATAGCTTTTTATCTGTTTCTAACCCTAAAAATTTAACATGGTCAACTTCATTTATTACCTGCCCACAAATTTCAATTGTAGGATTGATAGGTGTTTTTGTTTGACGTGTCATGAATGTAATGAAATTGGTTTTATCAGGATAAAGCAGAAGTTGTCTATCATTAAAATATTTTTTCAGTAGAGTCAAATCTATTTCAGATGCTGATTCTGATTCCTTTTTCGAGGAACCTGAGACTTTGAGAGTATCATCATCTGCATAGGAGTACAATTGGTTGCAAGTGGTCAATTTTGGTAGATGTCCTATATAACAAATCTATATAAATAAAATTAGAGTTTTGTCTGTACATTGCTTAAAATTTGAAATTTTTGGTTATTTTTGCGTTTTGAAGGTCAGAGAATCCGAATCAAGCCTTATCTCAATTTATGTCACGATGTGTGTTGGTAACGCTCAACATCACACTTTAGACCGCTTTTCACGCAAAAACTAGATTACTGTTATGGTTGAAACTTTTTTCCTGTGTTGTATGCACATATGAGAAGGTTTTAGAAGACTTAAAAGGAGCGTACGTCTTTTTGAAATTAAATAGCAAGCTTCTAAAAACCGAGTTTTATTTGATTTCGACCAAGTTTGTTTTGAGTTTCCCCATAATTCAAGGCGATGACGTTTTGTTTACATTTCCAGTGTTCCAAGCAGATGGTAGTTAGTATATTGATATTCCTTCCACCATGGTTACTTTCACTGCTTTCACTGATGGATTCGTCGTTACAGATGTTTTATGATTTCATTCAGTTTTAATTGTGCATTGGATAGTGTGGCCTTGATTGGATGCATGTGTAATATTTCTTTTCAATTGACATGTACTATATAAAGTTAATAATTTCCCATTCATTATACATTTATCAGGATTTTTATCCTGATCTGACCCTCGGACTCCACCACAGACCAAGGCCGCGCTCAGACCCTCTCAAAGATCACATATTAATATCCTTATGCCTGAATCATTATTATGAGTGATGAAATGTTTATATTCAAACAGATGATAAAAGCAAGACAACATTATAGAATGTAAAACCAGCTGTCTGTAAAAAATAAAATAAATCACTGACTAGAGATACTTAAAAGTCCTTCCTTCCTTGTAACAGCTGTTAATGAAAGAAATAATGTAAACCATTTTTAAAAAGTTGCGGGACGGCTATGTTGTTTTGTTGTTGTTCAAAATAGATCCTAAAAACATTAGAAAATACTTGGTGGCATTTAATCAAGGCATTTTCTACTCTACGTACATAAACTTTTATGAATTAGGAAACTGCTTCAAGATTCACTAAGTACGCACGGTCTGTTGCGAAGAGGGTATTTCCTGTCTCAGGGTCACTCTGTACTATAGCGCAGATTCAACGATAGGCCTACTGAGTATAAGCCTTCCCAGGCAGCGACACCCTTAGGGGTTTTGTCAGTGGGGGTGCTGGAATGTGCTGGCATGTGTAGTATAGAGAGACCAACTAAAAATGCCTCGTGCGGGGGGGCAGTAATATTTCTAAGTACTCCCGTCGCAGCAGACCTGCGTTCTTAGCGGATTCCTAAAACATCTCTCTGGCTAATGAAAGTATATCTACTTTATATTATTTGTCAAATACCACTGACCTATCATCGCAAAGCCCGAACTACTTGAACTTGACTTAGAATCTTGAAACTTTTCATGGGCATTTCTATAGGGCGTGAGCATCCGCTAAGAACAGGTTTTTCAAAATTCAAAGTTCTCAGGGTTTTTCGGTGGGGTCAACGGTCTAAAATCTTTCTGTATAATTTAATGGATGATCTCTCGATTAAATTGTCAATTTTCATTCAATAAAGAAGGCGGTTTAAGCTTCACATACAGATAGGTCTCTACTGCTAATTTATAGTTTGGTTCCTTTTATCATGGTTTTATAGTTGTTTTTTTTTAGGTGATATGTAATATATTGAAGTCACCAATAGTTTTTGTACCTTATCTATTTAATAATAAACTCGGTATGTGGCACCATCTTCATTTAGGCAGCGGGTGTTAAAATTGTTATCGTGAGTGAAGCCACGGGCAACTGCTAGTATACAATAAAGGGCCCCTGTGGCACTCCATGTTTTACTGATCTGACCTTAGATTGGTAAGATACTTTTATTTTGTTTTTGTTACAGTGAAAAATTTCTATATATTGCTGTCTATTGCATAAATATGATTTTAATCAGTTTAGAGCATTTTTATGAATTCCAAGGTCATATAAAATTGATAAAAGAGTTTCATGATTCAGTGAGTCGAATGCCTTAGTAATATCTATAAATACGCCTACTACCTTTTTTTTTCATCTAGGCTGTCAAGGACTGACTCAGTAAATTCCACAGCTGCTGTTAAAGACTGATTTCCCCACCTAAATCCATGCTGACAATCCTCTAAGAGGCTGTATTTTTCCAAAAACTCTACCAATTGATTTTGCATTGCCTTTTCAAATACTTTTGATATTGTTGGAAGAAGCGCTAACGGACGATAATTTTTTATTTCACCTTTAACTCCATTTTTGTAAAGTGGTTTTAATTTAGCAATTTTTAATTAGGCCTAATCAGGAAATATTCCAGACACGAATGAAGAATTGATTAAATGAGACAAAGGTTTTGCTAGTAAGAAGTTTGATTTTTTAAGGAGAGCCACAGGTATCTCATCATATCCTTTACTTAACGAGTATATTTAAGAGAACTTATGGGTGAATCTCACAAAATGTAATAACTTAAGTCCCAGCCAATTTTAAGTGAATATAAATAAATTATTTTCAATAAAACTATGTTAATTCATTCACCTCAATCCTTTTCATTCATCCCATAACTATTTAAGACTATAAGGTGTTTAATTTATTTAATTAATCAAGTTTACTTCAAGAAAATACAATTCCGTAACGTGTCACTGTACCATCGTCTGCTAGTTCACTTCAAAACAGAACTCACAATATCGAATAAAAAGTTTAATAACTTCATCGATATAACAGCTTGAGACAGCAACTCAGCAAAACCAAAGACCTACAAATGAAATATAACTTGTTTCGGGAGTAATATATATCGGCTTTTCTAATGGTCCCCAGCCTGCCTAATGAATAGACAACTAAAAATAAAATGCCGCCGAAACCCAACTCGTAGACTTTTAGCGGGAACGAAACAGTGGCAGTCCAGTTTTAGATACTGCAGTATAGATTGGGTGACAGCAATTTTCATCAATATACATCGATTTTTATTTTAAAATAAATATTTTCTGCTCAGAAACATTTAGTACCTTAATTGTTTAACATTCAGGTAACGCAATTTTTAACGAAATTATAAGAGTGACATTGTTTAAAACTTAGTTTGACTCAAGTTTGTAGTTACGCAAACATAACCTCAATTTCCCAAGTTCTCATTATGCCGTGTTCTGATGATATAAAGTATAACATCTGGAAATTACCATCCTGCAACGATCATTTCAGTAACGTTACAGGAGAGGTAAAGTGTGATAAATAAATAACAACAGTAATAGTAATGGCAATAAATAATAGTAGGCCTATTTATCAAAGGCCTATTTATCAAAACAATTTAAAAAATTTAACTCCTAAATCTCGATAGACTTATTTTACTTCAATTTTCAACAAAATGGTAACACCTTTACCTCTCCAGTAACGTTACTGAAATGAGCGTTACTGGATGGTAATATTGTTATTATATTATTATCACCATAAATTTGTTATTTCACTATATTTAATTAATGATTATTTAATCATTGTCTTCTTTACATTAAATATTTGATTATTTACATATTTTATTGTTGATTTTGTTCATTTTAAAAGCGTTACCAGATAGTATCTGCTCCATTTAAAAAAAAGGGAAAAAATAGTAAATGAATTAATTTAGCTCTGCTGGTGTAAAAATTAATCTACTACTACAATATAAAGTTTAATTTGGTCATAAAAAATATATTTATATTTTTTTTTATTTTTTCATTTTTTTGACTTGAAATTAATACATTTTGTGAGATCTACCCTTATAATGCTACCCACATCCATCTCATCGAATGGCTTAAGACTAAAAGCATGACAGGGACTACTATCTAGATTTATATATTTATTTCTGTTTTTTTAATTCAAATTTTGAATAACACATCTCAACCAAATCAGTAAAATAACTGTTAAAACGTTATTTTAACCGTCCTTACGTTAACCAAATGCAATTACGAGTTATACAGTACAGCCCCGCAAACCCGGACTTCGATAACCCGGAATTCTGGATAACTCGGAAAGCCTGCCAGAGCAATAAAGTGCACTGAGATTCAAGGCCAGAGCACGGTGTGACACATATAAAACAGTTTTGGTTTTTCTTTAAGTTTTTTTGTAACTGATAATGTAGTTGTTTTATTTCTTACTATGCAATAAATGATTTCTTATAGAAATAACAGAAACTATTCTTATTTTTACTCATTTCCCAATAACTCGGAATTTTCACAAACCCGGACTCCGTTCGGTCCACATTAGTCCGGGTTTGTGGGACTCTACTGTAATACCATGACGAAGGTTGAGTTCGTTTAAGACAAGGGTAGTTTTCCTCAACCGCGTCATCGAGTTGCGCCTGAACATGATCAAGAAAACATGGGGAGGAGGATGGGGGAGGACAACATGTTAAGAAAATATGTGGAGGATTCAAAAGGTCCAGAACAGTGCCATCAGGTTTGTGTTCTGCCTCAGCCGTTGTGACCACGTGTCACCTTTCAGGGAGGCCCTACATCTACTCCCCATGGGTGCCGTATGCAGAGTGCTGACCTGCTGTTTGGTCCACAAAGCTCTTATTGATGGAGAGCCTCAGTACCTCTGTGACAAACTCTCCCATCACTTTGCATAGCACCCGGCAAGACAAGCTCCTCCACTTTCCGAGGACCAGTCGCGCGGTTGGCAGGAAGGGCTTTGCCTATTTCGGTCCGTCATTGTACAATGGACTCCTGGCGAGCCTCAAAGAGCTCGCAGTCGGTACATTTAAAAGAAATATTAAATGTTTTTTTGAAAATTAGACTGCTGTTTTTTTTTTTATTATGTTTAGATTTTAATTGTTTGTTGTTACTGTAAATATTGTTTCTTTTTTGTATGATTAGAATAAGATTGATTGACGAAAGTTATTTTGAAAAGCAGTTGTTACTGAAAATGGCTGGATAAATAAAGACATTTTTATTTATTTATTTATTTATTTATTTAACATAGCGCAATATTTTCAACAAAATCTGTCTCCAGCGTTCAAAGTGGACAATGAGAGGCAAACGTCACGGGCAGCGTGCTACCAATCCGATGTAAAGCATTTGACACTGTCTAGGCAAACCAGCCTTTACCGCGATGCATTAAAAGTAGGTATTTACCGCAACTCAAGGACGAGTTTGTTACCGCGACGCGACAACGATTTAATTCACCATGTTGTGACGAAGTTATACCATAGAGAAAGGAACCAAGTTCATATGATGACGCTTTTCAATCCTCAATTTTAGGCTGCACCTGCCTGCGGCAGAGCGCCGCTCCGGCCCCACTATACCACTGTTCATCTGGTATCGTTTGATTCATAACGAAACACGGAAAGTCCAACTAACACATTTATGATAACCTACCTTAACACTTAAACCGAAACCCCCGGTCTTACAGACCTCAGAGAAATTTCACTTGTTGATATTGGCACCACTGCTGAAGCTGTGGTGCTACCCCTCCCAATACCTTCCTCCCTCCCCTTCCCCTTGACATTCGCACAGTTTGTTTCCAGATTGAGTGGTTCTTCTGTACTCAACTTCCCGATTTTTAATTACGTGCCGGTCTCAGAGACCGAGGGTTTTGGTTCCCGCTAGTCTGTTTTCCATTGTTTCTTATGCGGGAGTCTCACAGACCAAGGGTTTCGGTTACTGACTATTTATTTGTCATCCATTATTTTACATGGGAGTCTCACAGACCGAGGGTTTAGGTTAACGTTTTACAGTGAGTGTTTCGGTATAGGTGTTAACATAACCACCACGCAGCATCATGCATAAGAGTGGCGATCGGGTGTGGTGACATTCAACTCAATCCTCGTTGTCATCGCTGCCTTCTAGGAGGCAGAACACAAACACCACTCATCATAATTATATCACATTTGGATAATAAGTCAATTAAAGTATGTTCGTTCCAATCATGAAATTATTTTTGGCCTATATCCAGAAAAAAATCTCTAAAAATAGTGGTCTCCGTATCATAAAAAAGTACCAAAATACAAATGTGTTCTAAAAGCAATACTAATTGAGCCAAAACTAGGCATGGCAGTCAACGTATTAAACTGAAGACCCCTTGATGAGGTGCAAAATACGGAAACTTGATGAAAACCTAGGGGCGGCACAAACTTTATAGTAATTAGAAACCTGAGAAAAATCAGTTTCATAAAACTGCCCACTTAATAGGCCTAATAAAGGCTGTCTCGGTAGTTTAGATTTTTAGTCCATTGTATGAAGGTTAAGCTAGCTACTGGCTACTAGGACTGAGGATGAAAGTAACATACGTAATAGGGCCTACTTAAGATAAGGACTTCAAAAATCATAGCCACAATAAACTGTAAAAATTATAATTGAACTTTTGCATTATCATGGATGCAGGTCATGCAAGGTTGCTTTAAGACCCAGATTTAGTCTATTTTAAGTTGACATTTGTTTAGGTTTCACCTTACTGACTTCAGTCAAGTGGGTCAATAAAACTAACAGGGCGCAATAAGTAGCTATCAAAGATAGATAACAAAACATGCAATATGATGTATTATCGTCAAATATGAAAGGAATATTACTTGATTAGTAGTTAGTAGGAAGAATAAATTGATGAGTTACTAGGCAAGGGAAATAAAAGTGATCTCGCTGTGCCGGCTTTAAGGGCAGCAAATACCTGAGAGTGTTGTTCCTATTTCTGACGTTATAACGTCTGGAAATAGGCCGCTCCATTAAAGAAAAAGAAAAATTATGTATAAACAGCAAATAAAACCATAAAAACTAGAACGTTCACACAGTAAAATTACGGTTTACCTTGTAAAACTCCGAAATGGCGGGTTTTAAACAGTACAGGGCAGTAGAGCCAACGTTTTTTGATGGACGAATCGCCGAATCGCCTGTCGCCTACCGCTTCTCGTCGTTCGCCGGCAACAAGCCTGTTGCGCGGAGATGAACGAAGTTTAACGAGCATTTCCAATCCGGCGGAAGACCCAATGGGTGCGTTCAGCCGCAGTCACCGGTGGGTAACCGATTACCATAGTCACAAATAGGCAAATCCACCGCATCTTGACAATCAACAATGTCCAGTTACTTACCGAATCCACCGTAAACACAAAATCGGTGAATGCACAACAATGATCGGTAGATGGTACGTCCACCACTACCGTTCACTTATTATAGGTTAGTATATTTCCCACCGGTGGAATGCGGCTGAACGCGCCCATTGTCAATACATAAAAAAATGATTACTGATAACAAGGAGGTTATATTACTATACCTCCTCGTATAGTAATACAACCTCCTTGACTGATAACGAAAGAGAAATTTTTGCGATGAAGTTGTGGACGTTTGGTTAAGTCGCAGAATAATGGGAGAGGGCTCTAAATGAAGGTCTTGATTCCAGGGACTTGGGAAACATACTGAAATTAATTGCGTGTATTTTATCAGGAAATGAGAGATAGTAAAATATCTGCCTTTAAAAAGCATTGGGATATAAAAACGTCGGCTTTGATTTTAAACATGTGGTACTGATGCTAGATCCAAAGCCATATACTAGATATTGACATATGTCAATTTGGTTTTCAATATGTTTTTCTCAAATGTTAAATGTACTAAAACAAAATAAAGATTTTACATTAACATTTTCCGATTTTGCAAGTAGGGTTTGTTGGCTCAGGTGTTTTGGTGTTTTTATTTTGCTGACCAGCTGACTGAGGAGAAACCCCGACTGACTATATTTATTGGTATTTCCGGTTGACCGACCGACTTCAAAATGTGTAATATTATGCAATTAACTAACTATTAACTTAATTGAGTGAAAATGAATATAATCAATTATAAATTTTAATCTATTCAACACTAAGTACGGTACCTAGTTTCGTATGCACAACGTAATCAAATATAAGTAAATTCCTCACGGAATACATTTTTCTGAACCTTAAAATTTCAGTGCACAGTTAGAAAATCACAAAAAAATCAGTTCTATGACATATTTGTCAACTGTGTAAAAACAGTTAATTTCTTGATCTTCTAAAACAACTATTTCGTAATTTCTTCATAATAAGTCAATCAATCAATAATATCTTTATTTATTCATCAAGTACACAAAGTACAACGAATGGTGTCACTGGTTAGATATTTACTATTCTAAAAATAGTAATAATTAATAATTGTAAATAAATAAAATAATAAAATAAATTAACATAATTATTTTCTACTTGTTTTTTCATATACATACATAATGCCAAAAACCTTCCAGTCCTTGTGTTTCATCAACAAATTCCTCAAAAGAATTACTTTAGAAACACTTTAGATGTCATCAGTTTTTTCACTTTGTTTCTGAAAATTTCAAATTTGTGGATATTTTAAATTTCCTGGGGCAGTGAATTATAAAACTTAATTCCTCTATAAGTCGTTTTTTTTTAAAAAAGTTCAGTTCTGTTTTTACTAATTACCAAATCCTCCTTATTCCTTGTGTTATAACTGTGAATTTTGCTATGGATTAAAAAATTATCTAAGTTTTTCTTTACATGGGAAATGGTCTCCAGTATATATAAGCCATACACCGTGATTATTCCTAGTTCAGAAAAATAATTTTGACAAGAAGTCTGAGGATTTAAATTTAAATTGTACGAATTGCTAGTTTTAGCGAATTTCCTTAAAGGAATAAGCTATTATGGTAGTACTCATGGTAAGACCTAAGTCCGAGACTCCGAGACCATGTTAACTTTTCATTTTGGGGTCCCCAGAAGCAAAACACACCATTCGTTCGAATTTATATATATATATATATATATATATATATATATATATATATATATATATATATGATTGAAATGAACATAATATTAACAAAGTAACCTTTTTTTATAATATTTTTATTTAATTTGACAACATGTTTCGGGTATTATCCCATCTTCATGGTCAGAATATATATGTCTGTTAACACGATAGAGGCCGTAAATATGGTCCGATCTTAATGAAATTTGGTACAGACGTGTAAAGTGGTAATCACTCGGACGAGTTCGTGAACCAGCCCAGTCGGACCACCGGAAGGGGGGGTAAAGGGGGATACACCCCCCAAAAATGGGTTTTTTGAGTTTTCACATAGAAAAATAAAATTTATCAAATTTTCGTTGGCACCGTTGAATTCAGCTCAAAAAGCAAACAATTTTGTATTTTGAATCACTGCTCTATGTCCATTGGTTACCGAGATATTGAAAGTGGTAAACACAGTACGTTATCTCAATGTTAACCTTATGGGAAATAAGTAAAATTCTATATTTCGCTTATTTCTCAACATTTTTGATAAAACTTGGTAAATGGCTTCTTCTATCTCAGATCTACTAAATATTGAATTAAAACCAACCAGTTTAAACATACCTGTAACAGCAAACCTGCATACTCATTCCCCATGTTATTCTTATGGAGCTTACAAAAACATGTGAAATCTCGCTATGTTGGATTAAAATATGTGGTTTTGCATATGAAATTTGCTGAGTATGCAGGTCTGCTGCAACGGGTGTATTTGAATTTTTAATATTCTATCTAGATTGGATTTAGATGTTGCTCCATAAGGCACAGTACCATAAGCAAAGTGGGAATGAATGTTGGCATAATATATCATTTTCATTGTGTCAATACTTACTAAATTTCAGATTTTTCGTAAAGAAAAAATTCCAGAAGCTATTTTTTTGACAAACTTGATCAGTATTTATATCCCAATTCAAATGTTTATCTGTGTCATTTGATAATTTAAGAGGATTTTCCATTACAATCAGACTATCAAATTTAGGTTGACCCTGTGGGCACAAAAATTCCATCAAGACAGTTTTTTAACCATTTAATAAAAGACAGTTTTTAGGTAAATAATTGTTGATGTTTGTTGTAATTGAATTTGTTGAACATTCTAAACTATTTAGACTTTTGCTGGATATGGAGAAACTTATCCGCATACATACAAAATTTAGATTTTATGTCATTGTTACTATGAGATTCTAGAAGACCAACTAGGTAATACAGGAAAAGAAAAGTACCCAACACTGAACCTTGCAGAACAGAGTACTTAACAGTTCTAAGAGATGATTTAGCAGTTTCCATGCTGTTAGTCCTATCATTTGTGTACGTTAGAGAGACATACTGCTGGCGCCCCACTAGGTAAGAGCTCAGCCGGTCCAGTGTTCTTCCCTTAACTCCATGTTGTGAAAGGGGCCGAATGAGGGTGTTGTGACAGACACTGTCAGAAGCCTTACTCAAATCCAGAAAGGCACCAACAGCAGTCTCCCCCCTATCCAAGGCTTCAATCAAGGACTCTACAAAAGTTATGGACAGGGCCGCCGAGAGGCCATGTCAGCCAAGTCTGAAACTTGGGGCCCGGGCTCCGGAGGGGCCCGGGATGAGCGGAACTTTTCAGATCCAGGAAATACTGGTATCGACTTCTTGATGAAAATAAATTTAGGCCCACATGTTAAAAAATAAAATGTCCAGCTTTATCACGAAAATTACTTTGATAATACTGTACAGTTTTAGTTAAGGCAGAAACGATTGTTTTGTCTGTCTGTATTATTGGTGCCAAATCTTAAGGCCCACGCCGTCCATAAGATTAATGTTAATCTTATTGATTAACATTTTCAGATTTGGTGCCAGTTATACTATTGTATTTGCGACTGATTGTACACTAAGGCGGTGGCGGTCAGCGAATAGTGAGCGTGACTGACTCATACCTCCCTCACGTATATATATTGACAACAACTTAAATACGTTATGATGAAATTATCCACGATGGTAAACAACAAGAGTCAAGAGCACAACATATTTTGCAATTAACGCAGATGGCGTAAAAAATATTGTGCACATTGATCGTGAAGTTAGTGAGTGGAACAAACGCGGAAGCTATATGGGAAAGAGACAAATGTCTTGAAAATCCAATAGTGCGGCATCACTGATAGCAGTAATTTTTAATCAGAGTATTTTCTAAATTGGACTATTTTCTAAATCCGACCGACCATTCAGCCTCAATTGGTCCGGATTTTTGTGGTTCCTATTTTTGTATGTTGTTCCACCTTTAGACTGCCTAAAAACGGGAGTTGATAGATATAATTTTGGAAAATTTTCTGGGGGAGAACCCCCGCACCCCCCTTTCACTAGGGGTTCCTCCATACCTCCCAGACCCCCCAGAGGGCCCGTGTGGTGTGCAGACTTGGGGCCCTGCTTGGCTCTCGGCGGCCCTGGTTATGGATGCTGTTAATGTGGATCTACCAGCTCTGAACCGCTGCTGTTGATTACTAAAGGAATTCATTGTATTCAAAATATTTTTAATGTTGTTGCCAAAAACATTTTTCAAATATTTTTGAGATTGATGATTGTATAGAAACTGGACGGTGATTTGATGTTTTTGAACGATTTCCAGTTTTAAAAATTGGAATAATTTTTTATATTTTTAATTGTGTAGGGAAAATTCCAGTAATAAAAGAAGCATTAATAACATGAGTTAATGGTTTGGAAAGTGTGTCTTTAGGATCCTTAATTAATTTAATTGGTATTTTATCATAACCGGAAGATAGTTTGGATTTATAGTTTAGATATATGTTTTTTGACATCATTTTCTGTTACCTAATTCAGTCTGAAAAGTGAATGAGGCTGCCGTTGCGACTGACTAGAAGGTTTTGAAGGTGTTACAAGATCACATTGTGCAATATTTGGCAATATTGCTTGCTCTACTACATCATAAAAATAACTATTAAGAATGTTACTTACATTAACTTGGTCTGTTTACATCTTGTCATCTACTTTTATTTTAATTACACCATATTTTTGTTGTTACATTTTGTTTCTGAGCTAACAATATCCCAAACGGTTTTTACTACATTTGTCAAATTTTTGCGAATTTCCTTAAAGGAATGAGCTATATAGGTCTCGTGGTAAGACTAAGCCCGAGAAAATGTTAACTTTTCATTTAGGGGCCCACAGAAGCAAAAAACACTATTCGTTCGAATTTTAGCGAATTTCCTTAAAGGAATAAGCTATTACGGCAGTACTTATGGTAAGACCTAAGTCCGAGACCATATTAACTTTTCATTTTGGGGTCCCCAGAAGCAAAAAACACCACTCGTTCGAATTTATATATATATATGTCTGTTAACACGATAGCGGCCGTAAATATGGTCCGATCTTAATGAAATTTGGTACAGACGTGTAAAGTGGTAATCACTCGGACGAGTTCGTGAACCAGCCCAATCGGACCACCGGAAGGAGGGGTAAAGGGGGATAAACCCCCCCAAAAATGGGTTTTTTGAGTTTTTCACATAGAAAAATAAAATTTATCAAATTTTTGTTGGCACCATTGAATTCAGCTCAAAAAAAAATTAAACAATTTAGTATTTTGAATCACTGCTCTATGTCCATTGGTTACCGAGATATTGAAAGTGGTAAACACAGTACGTTGTCTCAATGTTAACCTTGTGGGAAATAAGTAAAATTCTATATCACGCTTATTTCTCAACATATCTTGATAAAACTTGGTAAGTGGCTTCTTTTAGTTCAGATCTACTAAATGTTGAATTAAAACCAACCAGTTTAAACATAACTGTAGCAGAAAACCTGCATACTCACTCCCCATGTTATTCTTATGGAGCCAGGGGTGCCCATCCCCCAAGCCTCATGGCACCCTCCCCCCCAAATTGGCCATCCACTCCCCCCCCAAAATTTGACATCCCTTTTCTCAAAATTTTTGAGTAACCCCCCTCTTTGTTATCTGCTATAAACTGTACTTAACACAGTACATAATTCCAATAGACCCAATCAGTAATCATCCAGAGAATTTGTGGTGTTTTAAATAAACAGGGTTTCTCCCCTTGAAATTTTGAATGAGATCGGGATGGTATCTTACTCTCCTAAAACTAAAAAAATCTTTTTTCTTATTATTTATTGGGGCGGGGGTGCAAGTACTCATCGAGTATTTTTGAGTCGAGTATTTTTTACACTACTCACTCGGGAGAGCGGCCTGGCATAGTGGTTAGAGCCAGTGACGGCTCGTGAGTTCAGGGCCGCCGACAGACATTTTGAGGCCCGGGGCAAAGTTTGGGAGTGAGGCCCCTCAACACAAAAAATCGTAAATAAAAAATACCTTTGTCAAATAGCTACATTTGTAAAATCTGCTGATTACAAAGTTTTTGATCTAAAAATGTTGAATATCTTAATTTGTTCAATACAAAACAACTACATCACAGGTCTTTACTAAACTTTTGATTTATGAATTTTAAAAATTCAGAACATTATACAAGCAGTAAAAGCTGGTAAAATCCTTTTTGATACGGCTACTGAATAAAAAAAATTATGTTTATAATAAGCCTGTACCTGGGGGTAAAAAGGATTTAAGAAACAGTTTTAAGTTATTATACAAATTATTCACGGACTACCTAACTACTATAAACTACTTTACTCGTTTTCCTTCTGTTTTCCAACTCCCATAATGCCTGTGGTGCGTGTGACCAGGACACCATTTTACCGGTTGTATCCTAGCCCTAGCAAAAGGTCCCCTTGGCCCTTTGCTAAAAGTATAGCTTAAGTCGAAGATGTAGTAATAATAACTCTACTCTCTGGCTGGCTAAGATACTTTATTGTGCCAGCTTGAGGCTACAGACGAGCGCATTCTTTCGGTCTGCTGAAGGCATCATGAGCTGCTTAAATTTTTGTATGAGGAAACCTGAATTTCTTTGGACCTCGGTTCATACCACAGATAAACAAATACATTCGTTATGTATTCGTTTATCTGTGTTCATACGTAGCTGAACTCAGACTCAGAGGAGAAACGAAGCTGAACGAGCTTTTTAATCATTGTAAAAAATTAATGTCACGTCTCGAGTCGTGAATTTAATTGTTATTACAGTACTATTATTATTTTTTTAAATATACACCGTTAGCTGTACAAAAACAGTTTTGTGATGAATTTAGGGTACAAACGATTGGCATTTGACGATTGCTGAGCTTGGTACGGATTTAGTTAATGTGAGATCTAGTGCAGGCCTATTACCTCGGGGGGCCCAGACGCGACGCCCGAAAACCAAATGAAATTGTATCAAAATAAGGGGAATGAACAGTTAGGTAATTTTAATTATATACGTTTTTTAAGTACTAAGTTTTTTATATATCTTCTAATACATTTAATTTGGTCTCCATCTTTTAAAAACTCTAATATTTAATAATCCTCAAAAATATTCTCAGCTCAAAATGTGGCCCCCTTCCTTTTGTGGCCCGGGGCAGTCTGCCCCCTTTGCCCCCCCCCTCTCGGCGGCCCTGCGTGAGTTTATGTACTGGGGGTTCACAGTTAAAAAATATATTCATGATATCAATGTATTATACTAGAGTTATTGTCTTAAACTAATCGGTATTTAAGTACATTAAACGCTTAAGACCGCAGCGCCTGCATTTCTTGAGATACCTGTTGTTATATACAAGTGTAACGCTTAAAGTATTAAATTTAGTAAGGCACCACCCTTCCTTTGACAATTATGAATCGTATTTTGCTACTATTACACATTAATATGATATCAACCCAAAATTAAACATTAGATAAATCTTTACTATTTTTTATTGATTGTTATTTTTATTTTTAATATTGCAAACACAAATATAACCATAATTTTATTTTAAAAGAGGATTATTCATAGTAAACACATAAATAAGGCTGACACAGTTAATGTTGGACATTAATTAATGACTGAAACCAATTTTATTATTAATCTGTAATCCTGAAATATACTGAGATAATTAATACAGTCGACTCTCGCTAACTCGAAATTCCACGGGACTGCAATTTTTCTTCGTGTTACGTATAGTTCGTCGTAGGCATAGTTCGAGTTAATTAGGTAAGCCAAATGAAAATTCGTGATACAGAGGGAAAGAAAAATGTAGTTTATACCCTACATCTTCGAAAAATCTAAGCTTTTAACTTATTTAAATATTATATATCAATGAAAAATACAGTATTTATAATATAATAACCTGTAAAACACAGAAACATATAAGATCATATTAATTCTGATTAAAAAGTCTGTAATCTTATCCTGCTTAAACATATGAAACAATTACAGTATCGATCATAATTTTTATTAAACCAATAATATAAAGTCAAGTCAAGTCAAGTCAAAAACTCTTTATTCATTTATATACATTTTGTACATGAATAGCGTTATAAAAATTAATCCAAACACACTATAACTAGTAAAGAAACTTTACCGTATCCCCTTCAGCTACAAAAATAAACTTTTAACTTTTATTAATTCCACTGATCAAAAAGTCCGTAATCTTCCTCTTTGTAAAAACAATTACAGTATCGATTATATTTTTCATTAAAACATGCGCTTGACTCCGGATATGATTCACCGACAGGTTGCATCCTGAACGCCGGGATTTCGTATTACAGAGGTCCAATCTGAAAACTTCATAGTATGGAGGTAAATTTCGAGTTATGGAGGTAAAGCGTGAATCGAATTCGTCTTATCTATGGAAATTTGAGTTATAGAGCTAATGTTTGTGTCCCTTCGAGTTATAGAGGTAAAATATAACCAAAAAATTAGTTCGTGTTATGTACAGTAATTTCTTCGTATTAGACAGGTTTTTCCAAGGGGATTAAAAATAATTCGTGATATCAAGGATTTCGTGATATCAAGGTTCGTGTTAGCGAGAGTTGACTGTATTATAACGATAAATCGGAAAACTGAATGTTTTTTTATTAAATAACTAACTGTGAACTGAGGCCTACAATAATCAATGATAATGGTCTTCATCAATGATGGAAGAGTTATCTTCCATCATTTATTAATGCTCTTCTTGATTAATCCTTGAAATAAAAAATCATTAACCTATGATGAATTACGACTACATCTTGATTAGCGAAAGTAAACGTGGTCGCGGCCACGCAGAACTGACTCCTTCTATTTCATTTTGTTGAACTAAAATATTTCGTTACAAGTTTTAGTGAATTTTATTCGTTAAAAAAGTTTAATACAAGTTTTTTAGAAGTTATAAATAATTGTAGAGCTTTTAGTAAATTTTATTCGTGTAAATAGTAACGTAAGTCTTTAAACAATTTGTAATTAATTCCTACCTCAAAAAATATTATTTTACATAGCCAGTTATGTTTTGACACGAATAACAATAAATTTGCGATGAATTAAATATGTCATTACCATTAGTCAGGAGTGTAATAAATATTCTTGCAGAGGGTTAGCTATCGCGCGGCCGCTACGCCAATTGTTTTATTTCGATAATCAGAATATATCATAAAACACGAAACTACATCACTGAAATAAACATATTTATCACTAAAAACAACATTAAAACACACAATATTTATATTAATAAACTTTAACATCATCCGAACCAAAAAACAACAAGAATCAAGCCTAGTTAAAACGCACTTGGGCACACTAGGAAGCAGCTCCAAGGGAAGCTCCATAAAGCACCATGCAATCATGGTTCCTCCCCCACCGCTGCCACAAATGGACTCGTCCTACGCCTATAGTAGCTGCGGAGCTGTGCTCCAAACTCAGTCTCGCCTCACTGGCTCTAGTGACAACGTCGAGTGCGACGCACGCTCTTCGCTGTTGCTTATTACTGTCATTTTTAATTGTTTGGGATATTTTGCGTATATATATAAGTATTTTAATAAATAACATTATTTGTAGTTTTTCATAGAGGGTTCACATGCTCATGTGCTCCTATGCACGAACCGCCACTGGTTAGAGCGCGGGACTTCGATCTCGGAGGCCCGGGTTCAAATTCCGCCAGTCACCAATGGCATTTTCGCTATGTGATAATGCCGTGACCCACTAGGCCTAGCCTGAAGTAATGTGCAAAACAGTTCCGGGCTAGGCCTAGCGTCCTGGGATGTGAAGGGAGGATAAAAAAAACACATACTCACTCAACTCGATGTTTTCGTAACTCCCGCCGTTTGCGTATAATAGGTATGTGCGATCGAATTTTGAGGTATTTTTCACACAGTTAAACGATCTTTCTTTGCCATCGGTAAAACCTAATTTGTTTAACAGGAATTAAAAATTTCTTTTGAGTTAGTAAATTTATATCACCTTATTCCTTCCTATGATTCAAGGTTTTATCTCATTCTTTTTTCTTTACGAATGATTTCGTTGTTCTAGAAACTATAGTAAAGTAATTTTCTGGAAAATAGTTTAAGATCGCAAGAGTCCCTGGCAGAATAACTTAAAAAAAATTTTCAATCAAATATTGAGTTAGGCTAAGAAGGCCTGACTAATTAACACTATTCATTGTAAACACATAGAGGACCAGAAGCCTAATCAAGTTTAAGCTAGGATTGGAGGGTACAGCAAATAAGGAATTATATAGCGAAATTATAAATCGTTTTATTGTTGATTTTGTATTATTTATTTGTATATTTGCTCTTAGTTCAGGAATACCTTTAAGTTGAGTTATCTACAAAAAAAATACATCGCGTTTGATTTATAGGCTAATAATAATAATAATAATATTATTTAACATGACATTTATGTATAAATGCAATGTCAGTTACATTCTAATCTAAAAAAACTCAACTCAAAAGAAGCTCGAAACCCGCGAGTTTTTTTTAACTTGACTTGACTTCAAAAATCACTACTCCCACACCCCTATTATTTATTTAATGTAACACTTTCTCTTTCTCTTATTCTTTATATAATGTACAACACACTTTTTAAGATTTATTCTACGAAATAACTTCGGAAACTTTCATCAAATGAATTTATGTGAAAATAGTAGTCACTAATACAAAGGCTACTATGGGCAAAATAATAAATAATAAAGCAACCTGCTATGTCCAAAATAAAAATTAAAAAAAAATTTGAGTTGTTAATATTTAAATTTCAATGCATGAGAGAACAGTTCTCTAAAATATCTATGAAATAATATGATCAAAATTTTGAAACTGTATAGAAATGCAGTTTGATATTCACAAAGCAAAATGCTACTTGTTAGTATTTTGTTCCCCAATCATAATATATTTGTTTGCATATACAGTACACCTCGGATTATCCGGATTAATGTGGCGGAACACCGATCCGGATAACAAAAAATCCGGATAATCCGAGGTCATTACAATATCGCCTGTATAGCAATCGCGTACCTTAGCCCCTGCTAAATTGATGCTGCGTATCAAGACTGTACTACATAGTACAGTATATATGTTTTATATACTGTATATTATATAAATTATACTACATACTCCAAACTAAAAACAATAAATGAATCTATGAAAAATGTATTTGATAACATAAAAAATATTTATCATACTGAGAGCATAGATGAGGTATTACAATTTATTTCAGACTGGATCAAACCAATTATAACACTGAAAAGAGAAACTCACAAAAGAAAACTTGATAAATTATATGAAAATCAAAAAGGTAAATTTTTAAAAACATACGAAATAGATGAAATGAAGTTCAGCCCAGCACTAAAAAATCTCACCACAATACAATTTACAGAAGAAGAGAGTTCCTTGCTCAACAAATCCATAAAATACAACATAAATCTTGATGAAAAGAAAAATATAGTTGAAGAAGATCTAATTTCATTTGAATCTGCAATCCGAAGAAAAAATCCATCCATTCAAGATCATATAAGATATAATTTTGTACATGAATTTGAAAAGTTAGAAAAGAAAGAACCTAAAGCTGAAATAAAAAAGAAAACTAAAAAAGATATGGATCTAATCAATACAATATCAAATAAATTAAAAGAAAATAATGCCATTCTTTCAAAAGCAGATAAAAGCAACTCTGTTGTAATAATAAACAAAACCGACTATGATACAAAAATCAAAGAATTTTTGAAAGATGATAATTTTACAAAACTCAATCAAGATCCAACAGAAGAATATTCTAAGGAAATTAATACACTAATAATGGAATGTAAAAGCTTAACCAAAAAAGAAAAATGTGAACTAAAAATGGAAAAACCAAAATCACCAATACTGCGAGGCCAACCCAAACGCACAAAAAAGATATTACCATCAGACCAGTGGTAAATTTTCAAAATGCCCCATGTTACAAACTATGTAAATATCTTCTCAATAAAATAAAAAATAATATAACTTGGGAAGATAATTTTAGTGTAAAAAATACATATGATCTTATAGAAAAAATCAAAGATGTAGAACTATCCCAAAATTCACTATTTTTATCGTTTGATATAAGTAGTATGTATACAAACATCCCTACAACAGAAACTATAAATATTCTTCGCTCTAACTTGATTAAACATAAAACAATGAAGAAAAATGAAATTGAAGAAATAATTAAATTAACTAAAATGGCACTCAAACAAAATTATTTCACGTTTGATTCATCATTCTATTTACAAAAAGATGGGTTACCTATGGGTTCGCCCCTTTCAGGGTTAATGGCAGACATTTATATAAACAACCTAGAAGTAAATCAAATCCTAAACAATCAAAATCCTATGAAAGACAAAATAAAATATTGGTTTAGATATGTTGACGATATAATTTGCCTTTTTGATGGTAACGAAGAAGACGCTCAAGAGCTCAATTTATATATCAACTCTTTATCAAGAACAATTCAGTTTACATCAGAAATACAACAAAATGAAATAAACTTCTTAGACATAACTATTTTTAAAGACAAAAACAAACATGCTTTTAAAATTTATAGAAAAGCAACAACAATAGAAGTAATTATTCCGGCAGACTCCAACCACCCGTGGTCTCATAAATTAACAACATTCCATTCTTTAATACACCGTTTGTTAACAGTCCCCATGAAAAAAGAAGATTTTAAAAGAGAATACCCCCGTTGCAGCAGACCTGCATACTCAGCGAATTTCAAGTGCAAAACAACATATTTCGATCCAACAAAGCGAGATTTGACATGTTTTTGTAAGCTCCATAAGAATAACATGGGGAATGAGTATGGAGGTTTGCTGCTACAGGTATATTAAAACTGGGTGGTTTTAATTCAATATTTAGTAGATCTGAACTAGAAGAAGCCATTTACCAAGTTTTATCAAGATATGTTGAGAAATAAGCGAGATATAGAATTTTACTTATTTCCCATAAGGTTAACATTGGGACAACGTACTGCGTTTACCACTTTCAATATCTCGGCAACCAATGGACATAGAGCCATGATTCAAAATACTAAATTGTTTGTTTTTTTGGGCTGAATTCAATGGTGCCAATAAAAATTTGAAAAATTTTATTTTTCTATGTAAAAATCTCAAAAAAACCATTTTTGGGGGGATTTACCCCCCTTTACCCCCCCCTTCCGGTGGTCCGATCGGGCTGGTTTACGAACTCGTCCGAATAATTACTACTTTACACGTCTATGCCAAATTTAATTCCGATTGGACCATTTTTGCGCAAGTTATCGTGCTTAAAGACACATATATATATATAGATATATAGATATATAGATATATAGATATATATATATATATTTATGAAAGTGAACGAATGGTGTTTTTGGCATCTGAGGACCTCAAAAAGAAAAGTTATGATGGTTTTAGGCTTAGGTCTTACCATGAGACCTACGGTAACAGCTTCTTCCCTATAGGGGAAATTCGCTAAAAAGATATAATATTATACCTAGCAATAAAGAATGGATATAAACCATCAATGATAGGGAATATAATAAAAAAGAAAACAAAAAAACTCAAAAAAGAAAGAAATAATGCCAATGACAATGAAAAGAAGAAATATGAATACATATGCCTACCTCATAACACCACACTTAATAAAGCATTCCGTAAGACTTTCAAAAATACCGAAGTAAAAATTGCCTATAAAAATAAAAATAATTCTTTTAAAATGATTAATAAAAGATTACAACCAAAAACAGAAAATAAAAAAGATGATTATACAAAAGCTGGAGTTTATCAACTTAAATGTGGTGACTGTAATAATATCTATATTGGACAAACAAGAAGAAATTTTAAAATAAGGTACAAAGAACACTTGCAGGCTTACAAGTCAAAAAATTTAACAACAATGAAATCAAACTATGCAGAACACCTTATCAAAGAAAAACACAATTTTACTAAAATAGATGAAACCCTAGAAGTACTAACCTACGAATATGACAAAGAAAAATTAAATGTCAAAGAAGATTTATGGATATTTCTAAAGAAAAAAGAACATCCTAACAAACTTTTAAATTCAACTCACCTTTCACAAGGAAATATAATTTTTGAAAAAATTTACCAATTAAGAAGTAAAAATTTCAAATAAATTATATATAATTCAAAAATTTATTGTAAACTGTCTGTTAATTTAACATATGTTAACTTATTTGTTTATTTATATTATTTTGAAATAGGTTATCTATACATGACTTGAAAATGAACTAATGTATCGAAACTAGTCGTCGAAATAAAAAATGTTTCAAAAAAGGGTACTTTGTTTCTTAACTTAATAATGTTAACTAAAATAATATATATATATATATATATATATATATATATATATAATGTTAACTTTTACCATACGTTCACGGAAATGCTGTTATTTAGTTTTTAGGCAATGCGATTCCTACAGTTATTGTATTTCCGAATGCGTACAGTAATGTATTACATTTGTATTTCACTTTTAGAAGGCGCATTCCACCCGTAAACTCGCTAAAATAATGTTTTTGCCGTGATTTTAATATTTTAACTTATCGGATACCGGTCCGGATAATCCGGGATCCGGATAATGTGGGGTCCGGATAATCCGAGGTGGACTGTAATTTGCAAACATGCTATTTTTTAAACATTTTTTGTTATTCTTATTTGAAAGGAAATGCGTTCCATAGTTATAACTATAACTATCATCAATCATAAGTATTCTTAACACTACATATTATTAGAAAATACCTCAAAAACTAAATATTTCTGAACCCTAATAAAATATCAATTACATGTTTGAAATTTCAATCACCAAAAAATCTCAGTTTACCATTACTTTTTTAACTGTACCTGTTAGGCCTACAACTATCTCTGAATTTACCCATGGAAAGTAATTCTGCGTCCAAAACAAATCCTGAACTATTTTATGAATGGAGTCAACGGCTGAACCATTTTTCAGGCACCGCGTCATCACGGGCTAGCATGCATGACTCAAAACGCATGATATCGGTTTTGAGTCACACATGACTCATTCGCAAAAATCATGCGTTCGCATGATTTTTTCGAACGCACTTTGCGGCATTCGCAAAAATTAAATACGCTATTTTCCGCGTTTGATAGACACACACATAGATTCTTTGCGCCATTGCACAGTATAATAATAGTTCAATAATATGTGATGATATTAATTTGTTATGGTTATCCTTCTGGGCAAACTCGAATTTTCAATCATTAGGATCACATAATTTCATACTTTTTCAATGTTAAAAAAAAACCCCAAAATTTCTTTTGATGGCGCCCTGAGCGCCATATTCCCCCCGTTCCGGGCACCCCTGTATGGAGCTTACCAAATATTGTCAAATCTCGCTATGTTGGATTAAAATATGTTATTTTGCATTTGAAATTCGCTGAGTATGCAGGTCTGCTGCAACGGAGGTATATAAAATATATATACATATTAGCGAATTTCCCCCTATAGGGAAGTAGCTATTACCGTAGGCGGCATGGTGAGACTTAAGCCCGGGACCATGTAATTTTTTCGTTTTGAGGTTCCTAGAGCCCAAAAACACCATTCGTTCATTTTCATATATATATATTATAATGATACATAATTTATTAACAGAGTACCCTTTTTTTAGTTTAAAAAACCTTTATTTGATGACTAGTTTCGAATCATTAGATCATAGTAATTTCATAATAACCTCACTTTAAAATTCAATCTTATAATACAGTCGACTCTCGCTAACTCGAAAGTCCACGGGACTGCGATTTTTCTTCGTGTTACGTATAGTTCGTCATAGTAATAGTTCGAGTTATAAAGGTAATCTGAATGAAAATTCGTGATATAGAGGTAAAGAAAAATGTAGTTTATACCCTACATCTTCGACAAATCCAAGCTTTAACTTATTTCAATGTTATATATCAATGAAAAATACAGTATTTATAATATAATAACCTGTAAAACACAAAAAACAGATAAGATCATATTATTTCTGATTTAAAAGTCGGTAATCTTCCTCTGCTTAAACATGTAAAAACAATTATTACAGTATCGATCATATTTTAGCGAATTTCCCCTACAGGGAAGAAGCTATTACCGTAGGTCTCATGGTAAGACCTAAGCCCGAGACCATGATAACTTTTCGTTTTGGGGCCACCAGAAGCAAAAAACACCATTCGTTTGAATTTTTATATATCTATCTATCTATCTATCTATCTATCTATCTATCTATCTATCTATCTATCTATCTATATATATATATATGTCTGTAAGCACGATAGCGGCCGTAAATATGGTCCGATCTTAATGAAATTTAGTACAGACATGTAAAGTGGTAATCAATTGGATGAGTTCGTAAACCAGCCTGATCGGACCATCGGAAGGGGGGGGTAAAGGGGAATAAACCCTCCAAAAATGGGTTTTTTGAGTTTTTTACGTAGAAAAATAAAATTAATCAAATGTTTGTTGGCACCATTGAATTCAGCTCAAAAAAACAAACAATTTAGTATCTTGAATCATTGCTCTATCTCCATTGGTTACCGAGATATTGAAAGTAGTAAACACAGTACGTTGTCCCTATGTTAACCTTATGGGGAATAAGTAAAATTCTATATCTCGCTTATTTCTCAACATATCTTAATAAAGATTGGTTTGTGGCTTCATCTAGATTAGATCTAATGTATTTTAGTCTAAAACCCCCGAAATTTCCATTTTTGTGGCAGAAAACCTGCATAATCATTTCCCATGTTATCCTTATGGGAAATAAAAAAAAAGCTATATCTTCCTTATTTTTTAACATTTCTTGATAAATCTTGGTATATGGCTTCTTCTAGTCAAGATCTACTAAATAATGAATTAAAACCAACCAGTTTTAACATACCTGTTGCAGAAAACCTGCATACTCATTCCCCATGTTATTCTTATGGAGATTACAAAAACATGTCAAATTTCGCTATGTTGGATTGAATTATGTTCTTTTGCATTTGAAATTCGCTGAGTATGCAGGTCTGCTGCAACGGGTGTATTTTATTAAAACAGTAATAAAAAGAAACTTTACTGTATCCCATACAGCTACAAAAATAAACTTATAACTTTGAATATTACTGTATTAATAAATAATACTTACAGTACGGAACACAAAATAAAATACCCCCTTCGCAGCAGACCTGCGTACTCAGCGAATTTCCATAGGATTTATTTAGTATATGTGAGCATTCAACTTGTTTGAAGGAAAGTATCATTTGAATACATTAAGTAAATAATATACTAAAAACACATATTTAATCATTCATGAGCTTTAAACATGAGGAAAATTAACAAAGAGACCATATTGGTTTTCATTAGTAATACATACACTTTTGTAGTTTATATAATTCTTAGTCTTTCAATTTTTAATAACTGTAATCTTATTATAGAATATAAATGTCAACAAACAATATAACCAATGAACTCAAAACACTCAAAACAAACAAATAATTTAATCTCATGAAAAAATTCAATCATATGGTCAGTTTTATAGTAATTAAAACATCCCTGTTGCAACAGGCCTACATCTCCACCTCGAGGTAATTTTATTTAGGTGTCCATTTTTTGAGGGGCTGTTTTGTTTTTGTTTATTTTTAGGCACTATCTCAAACAGATGACCATCATGGTCTGAGAGTGCAGTTACTATACATGATGCAGAAAATTGGTTATCCTCAAAATTATTTAAAAAATTATCGATTGCAGTTTCTGAATGAGCGGTAACTCTAGTTGGCATTTTAATAGTATAAATCATACCATACATATTTAACATATATTTTTGTAGTTCCCACTCATTATTACTACTTATTCCTACTACTAAGTATTCCTGCTTCTTTATTTATTCAGTTCTGATAATTTTTATTGAAATAATCAATGGCCAACCATTTTTAAGCCGACTATCGCTGCCAAAATTCACACGTAATTTTCGCTCTTCGCGGCGTTCGCAGTTATTTTGCTGATTTTCGCATTCAGTAGATATTCGCGTGTATACAGTACAATACTGTGCATGATTGCACGGTTTGTTTAAATAACAATACATTTGTTAGTAATGGTCATCTCCAACCATTAACAATATTATTAGTAATGGTCATCTCTCTGAGCAACATCGAATTTTCAATTACTATATGATCACAAAATTCCATATTTTTTTATAGTTCAAAAAATCCCCCCCAAAATTTTATGTGATGGCACCCTGAGCGCCATAACCCCCCCCCCCAATCTGGGCACCCCTGCAGCTAGGCCATGTAAGGAAATGCGGATTTCAACGGTCCCACGATTTAATACTCAATTAATACTGTTTAGTAACCAAGTATTATATTCAGTACTCCAACCATTACCGAGTTATTAACCATAACGTATAGTAAAGGCAGGATATTTAATCCAGAAAGAAAATGTGGATTTCAACTATTTCAACGCTGCCACAATTATCAATTAGTTGGAAATTAAACCACTTTGGTATTAAATCTAATACTTCGATGCTAAATAGTCAGAATTAAATTGTGGCGCCGTTGAAATCCTAATTTTCTTACATAGCCGGGCTGGCATTTCTGGCCCCTACTATATGTTTTGGCTAAGAACTCAGTAATGCTTGTAGTGCTAAATGTGCATAATACTTCTAAATAGTAGTAATTGGGTATTAAATCGTGGCACCGTTGGAGTATTAAATTAAATACAAGGTATTAGATAGGACTAATTGAGTATTAAATCTTGGCACCGTTGAAATCCTCATCCGTGCTGGCATTTCCAGCACCTAATATAGGCCTACGTTATGGCTAGTAACTCAGTAATGGTTGGAGTACCGAATCCAACACTTAGGTACTAAATATTACTAATTGTGATGCAGAAAGTGAAAAGGGACCTCAAGTCGCTGGAGTAAATTTTACAGTACGGGCATTTTAGTCGAACCGAGTAAAAAATATCGATTTTTAGGTTTCTATTAAATACGATTCCTTCCTTAATCTTTCCTGAACATATTCATTCGGTTATTTTAGCGATAAGAATCCGAGTAATATTAAAAAATCATCGATTTAGCAGTCTAAGTCTTGCATACAAAAAGGGACCTTAAGTCGCTTAAATGGGAAATAACATGACAGGCGACTTCAGGTCCCATTTCCCAATTGTGCAAGCTCACAATGACAGAGTCGTCAGGGGCATTACAAAACTAGTCTCTCCTGACATCTATCGGTGGATAAGTGAACTACTTCAACTTTTTCGTTGTAAAAGAATATTGTCTAAGTCCGAAAATCACCCTCTTGACAGTGTATTTCTCTTTTATTCCTCGGTATTCTGCCTTCCGACTTAAGATCCCTTTTCTAACTTCTGACTTTTTTGTTTTTTAGACAATAAAATTGTAAGTGTATCACGTCTGTTTTTATTTAGATGTAAAGATCTAGTTTTCAGCTTTATTTTGATACCTAATTCATTTCTTAAATGCTAATAATAAATATTCTGCGAACGTTTGAAGTTTCAGGCCTTGATTTCTTAAAATACCCATTTTAACTAGTTCAAATTAAAATGCCAATAACTCAGAGACAAAAAATCATAGCACTATAAATTATACGTCAAATTGTTTGTAAGTTAATGCTGAATTTCAGGATGTTAATGACTCAAAACCGGAAAATTCCGACTCGAGAACCCTTTTCACTTTCTGCATCACAATTGAATATTAAATCGTGGCAACACATATTAAAGGGATTAAGTGTTTGAAAATTCGGTTTTTTCAAATTTACTTAAAATCATAATAATTCATCAAAATATACTGGCAACCATTAAATTTGGCTAGAAAAAAAATCCAGTATTCTGAATTATTAGTCTATGTAAACTGGTTGCCGAGATAATTGATGTTTTCGTTTGGCGGTAAACACATTGTGTTGTTTAATGTTATTCTTATCGCAAATATTTTAAAAACCAATACCTTCGTTTATTACAAACCAATTTTAATACAATTTGTCATGTATTTATGAGATAATTGTGAATTTGTTATACAGATTTTATTTTATTTCATTAAATAGGTTTTCTTGTTTTTAATGGCTAGAAGGGAGAAGTATATGTCAGTTTGCTGTACCGTTTATTTGTCAAGGGACTAGTCAGTGTCCCACCCACGTTTATCTGAAGTAATTTCCCAATTATAATCCCTTTCAACCCTTGAAAAGTTCTAAGGGTTAATCTTTAGAACTTAGTAATATATGTTCTAAGGTTATGCATGTAAAAAAAGTGAACTGAGTTTGTTGGAATGTCAATGGATAGCGCAACTGTTCTGAAGATTCAATTCTCTGTTATACTTATGTACTTCAATGACCTTTCTAAAAACTCGGAGACGTACTAGCAAATGTTCTTCAAAATACTTTTAAAATTGACATCTCAACATTAGAATCCTGGAAAATTTAATACTCTGTTAACGAGTTATGAGAGGTAAGAAAATCTCTAGCGTATTAATATATTATCGCATTCTCAATATTTTATATTAAACATCATATAAAGAAAGAGGATGTTCGGATGTCGGATTCTCATCATTTCATTGTATTTTATTTTTTAGGGGCTTTTGTCCCTTCAAGCCACTAGTACTATTGAATCCACTTGATGTGAGGTTTTATTGTTTTATTTATTTACCTTAGTATGCAGGTCAGGTTCAATGGCATTTCTTTCCAGTAACAGGAAAAAAATGGTGGTAATAGAGATGGACAGTAAATATAATTTTCATTCCATAAATGTACAAGAAAAATACATTTGGGATCAACTTAGTGCTAGCAAGCTAGGATTTTGTTGAAGACAGCAGGATCCAAGTTGCATGTAAATGACCCCCAGGGATGTAGCTGTGTGGAGTAAAACCTTCGTAGCACTTCTCTCACCTCACTCGCAGTGATTGGTGGAGGTCCCTCCAGCTGCAACATTCCACATCACCAAGGTTAAAGAGGGAGATATATAAATCTCCCTCTTATATATCTCCCTAATATACATCAGTGGTGCAGGAAGGCACCAACAGTAATTCTACTTTTTTGAATTATCATCCTCAATTCCTCCTGTTTCAGGAAGTTAGGTTCACTGTTTGAAGTTTTAAGCCAAAGCTGCTTCAAATATATCTGCTGAACATTACAGAATCTCCTCTATTTTTTCATTTAAGGAATAGTTGATGTTAATTTTTGATGACAGATAATCAACAACATGACTTTAGAAAGTATACATAATTAATTCAAATTCAAATTCAAATATGTCTTTATTTAAATTATACAGGTTTGTACATGAATAGTGTCAATATAAAGCAAAGTCATTTCATTAAAAATAACATATGCTAACAACTATAAAATAAATTAAAAATATATTCTTATTCATAACTAATATATACATCAATTATGTCATTCTAGCAGCCAGAAATTCCTCAATACTGTAGGGAGCCAGACTAAGTAAATACAATTTCAGCTGCCTGATGAACTTAGCTTTGTTCTTTTCACTTTTTATTATGGCAGGTAGATTCCTATAGAAATAATTACCAATATATCATGTTTCTTGTTTGAATAGTTGAAGGCGATGGTTTTTATACACAATGGTACTTTTCCACCTAGTGTTATAGTTATGAAATAATTCTACATCTTTTTGGTCTTCTTTATAAACAAGTTGGATAGTTTCAAAAATATATAATCCGTGCACTGTAAAAATTTCCATTTCTTTAAAGTAAGGTTTAGCTGATTCATTATATTTTAAATTGTGTATTATTCTGATTGCTTTTTTTTTGCAAAGTTAATATTTGTTTTAAATTTTTTTGGGTTGTTCCACCATAAATACAAATTCCATATCGTGTGTGGGACTCTATGAGACAATGATATATTATCTTCATAACTGGTTTATCACAAATAAAAGCCATTGACCGTAATACAAACAGACCTAAATTTATTTTGTTCACTAAATAATCAACATGGCTGTTCCAATTAAGACATTCATCAATAATTAAACCCAAGAATTTTGAGGTTTTAGCTTGATTAATAGTCTGGTTGTCGATGGAAATTTTTGGAATTATATTATTTTTGATATGGTTTGTGCGAAAAAATATGAAATTGGTTTTATTAGCATTCAAGGTCAAATTGTGTGCTGTTAAAAACTGATTAATATTTGATAATTCTGATTAATTAATTGGTATTATTCTGTCTTGTTATGCATTTCTTTAACTTTTTATGTGTTAGGTGACATGCACAGACATGAAGAGTTATTGGTTGTTGTTAGTTGTTAATATAAGCAGTAAAAGAGTACTTCCTGCGCAATCACAATGATATCCACATACGCGGAATACAATTTTTTTTTTATTACAGTAGAGCCCCTCACATCCGGCCTCGGTTTATTCGGCCACTTTTCAGAGGCCAATACTAAAACCTATTTCCCATGCTAACAGACATGCAGTCCCTCTGATTCTCTTTTTGATATCTCTCTGTTTGTTTAAACTGTGTTATTTATTTTTTTAATTTTTTTTTATTGGACAATGTATTTTTTCCCTACCCCTCTTATTTTGCCACCCTCAGTCTAAAGCTGGATCCGCCACTGACAGCATCTATCACCATGAGGACATCGAACTGCCTTTAGCATCCTCTTAATCCACTTTGGATATGTCAAAAAGTATGCTAAATACGTTTAAACAAGTTTACGGTGGATTCTGACTTGTGACAAAATCTGAGAAGAAAAAACAATGAAACTTGTGCACTTATTTTACTTTAATAACTAAAAAGAAATCTCATTCACTGCAATTTTAAATAGCATGAATCTACAATGTATTAGTTCAAATCAGTCTAGTCGTTCAGCCATACCACTATGTCAAAGTTCACTAATTTTAACAAAAATACAGGGTTTTTTTTTAAACGCAACCCAAATCTTTATTTTTTCAGTGAAGGATTATTCCCATCAAGATCCCTGGATTTGACCCCACTATATTATTTTCTTTGGGAATAAAGAAAGTAAGGCATACGAAAACAATTCACAGGATATTCAGCACCTCAAAACAAACATAACAAATTTAATAACAAGTAACTGAAAGAGGTACTTTGCAAAACGTGTTCAGGAATTTAATATAGAGAGCATAACTTTGCATAAATGTCAATGGCGGATTGTTTGAATACATAATGCAAGCTAAATGTGATCAAAAGTAAATAATAGGTAGTATAAAATGTAAAAACTGACAAAACAATACTCATTCATCTCAATATATACATTATTCAATCTTAAAAATGGGTTGCGTTGAAAAAAAAAAACACCCTGTAAACTAAGGGGCGGTTTGGGAGCTCGGTATTAGCGCTAGTCCGAGCCTAAGAACCGGTTATATCCAGTATTTAGGCTGGCGTCCAAAAAATCGGTTTGGGAGCTCGGTATTAGTTGGTCTCGAGCCTAACTGGCGCAGGGATAATCTCGCGCCTAACTTTTTTGGGTTTGGGAGTCAAGTAGCCTTGGGCTCACGCCTAAGAGATAATCTAGTTGGGTTTGGGAGTCCAAGTTCGGGCCTAATAAATTTTTTTTGTCACCATAACTGTCGGTTTTAGGCTCAAAAGTTAGACCTGCTAGGGGGCAGGTCTAAGTAAACATCATGTCGGTTTTATCTAATTATCTTGTTTATTAATTTCACTTTAACCAAACGATTGTTATATTTGGATTCGTCATTAAATTCCGAACAATTCCATTACCCTTAAGTAATATTTTAAAATAATTAATTTTTGGTTCCTGATGTTCACATTGTACTAGAGATCGCGTAGATTACTTTGCTTTAGTTAAGATTTTGACTAATCAACGGTAATATCAAACAAATTGGCCATAAAAATTCGGGTATAGTAATTTATTTTCCGTTGATAAATAAATTAATACAATTTTGTAACTAAATATGGTGTATGATTTAGCTACGGGAAAAATAGCAAATACACACAAAATTCACACCATTCCAATTATAAATTACTATTCAACAAAGCATATTTTGGATTGTAAACATTTTTTACGATACTTATCAGGGTTACAAAATATCGCGGCTTTTAACATCGTTAAGCTAAGCAAATAATACAGGGTGTTTTTTTTAACGTAACCCATTTTTAAGATTGAATATTGCACATATAAATATGAAACAGTATTGTTTTATTAATCCTTACATTTTATACAACTTATTATTTAAGTTTGATCACATCTAGTTTACATTATATGTGTTCAAACATTCCATAATTGGCATTTGTACAAAGTTGTGTTCTCTCCATCAAATTCCTGAACACGTGTTGCAAGGTACGTCTTTGGATTTCTTGCATTAAATTTGATTTGTTTGTTTTGAGGTGCTGAATATCCTGTGAATTTTTTCGTAGCCCTTAATTTTTATGTATCCCAAGAAAATTATATATTGGGGACAAACCCGGGAATCTTGGGGGGGGGGGGGGGGGGGGAAATAATCCGTCATTGATAAAATTAAGTTTTGGGTTGCGTTTGAAAAAACACCCTGTAACTTGTGATTCAATTCTACTTTAAAGTCTGACGTTATTAGAAAAGTACACCCGCTCCCCCCTTACGCAAAAGAGTGAAGATATTGAGGCAAAAAACATTTCAACGAAACTGCGCAGAAGCGCTGAGCAGTCGTTATCAGTTGAGTTCCGTTTTATACTATTCTGAAAGCCAGCCGCCAGGCGCGTTGTCACTGTGCGGAGTGTAGAGTGAGTTTGTGCCGGTGACTTCAACATGGAGTACCTCGACTATTTGGACTATGTTAGGATATATCCACCTCGGATACAACCAGCTCGTCATCAAAATTACAATCCATTCAATTTGGTGTTCGCTTCTTCTCTTTATCAGCCATGTTCTCTCGCACTTACTCAAATCCCAATGAGCAAAAAAATTAGCTAAAAATAAGCTCATACTCGTATTAAAACTGTTATCAATACATCGAAACTTGGCAACGATTTCATATCAATACGAGTTAAAAACGTTTTTAAATAATTTTAAAATTGTTTGGAACTTGTATTAAAACAACTTAAAAATTATTACGATCTTGTATCAATGGCGATAGTTAAATAACTTATATCAGAACAATTTTTAAAATGTTTCAAACTTATATTGAAACTAGTATTAATGTAATTTTGTAAAACACATATTAAGATTATTTCAAAACAATTTTAAAAGTGTTAAAACTTAAAACAATTCTTGTAAAGTTTTAAGTCAAATAACTTGTATTAAAACAGTTCAAATTGGTTTTAGTCTTGTTAAAATTGTTTTAAAACATTCTTGTTGAAATGTTTTAAAAGTGTATTAAAATTATTTGTAACTCATTTTCATGCTCATTAAGTAGCAGTAACAATTTGAAAAACAAATGAAAAAGTAACAACACTTTTTAATAGGCACAATTATTTAACTGAAAAAAACCATAAAAACAACAAATTAAAACTACAAATTTAAAAGTACTCTCACTGTGTCATCCACCTACCCGAACACTTCATAGAAAACTGATAAAGAGGACTGTAAACTCCCCTCACCACGCACAACAGTAGGGCGCTTTTGTTGCCATCGTCGATCAGGTGTTTCGCAGTTGCCGCCGCGAGCCCCAAAACCAAAATTCCCCGCGATTCCCTGTCCATCTAGCCACACTGCCATTTAGTACCGACTAAAGATGATACCGAACCATTTCAACTTGGTTGCGAGCTCCCAAGCCCGTCTTTTGCTACGTGGACTAAAGTTAGGCGCGCCTAAAGCTAGGCGCGTACTAGCTGGGCCCGAGCTCCCAAACCGCCCCTAAAATTGTCAGATAATGCTCTCTGGTAGAAAATCGTAGAATTGACAATGGAAAAAAATTGTACTTCTTTCCTGCTTTTCTAAAAGAGGTTGGTGACCTCTTTTCAAAGAATTCCATAAAATATAAGCTATCATCGTTGGTCTTATGGTAAGGCTAAAGCCTGGGACCATCATAACTTTTCATTCTGGGCCACCAGATGCCAATAACACCATTCGTTCATTTTCATATTGACTTGATATTTGCAAAAGTGGTGTAATCTTAATGAAATTTGGTAAAGACAAGTAATGTGGTAAGTGTAGGTTTGACATTGTAACTGTAAGAAGCTCTCCTCGGGGAGTGTCCCTGTGCTGGCAGCCGCAATAAGTGTTAAGTAAAGGGACATTGACAACTATATGTCTGTCTAACATTTATGTGTTTATTTATTTTTAGTAAGTAATGTGTTTATCCGTGTTTGATGTGTTTGACGACGACGCCTCGACCGACTACATACTCATCAGCTAGATGAAGGATTGACATTTCTACTCGATAATGATAAAGTTCAGTGCCGAAACCGGGTTGTAATTTACAAAAAAAAACCTTTTAGCTGGAGACAAAATGAAAATTTAAAACCATTTACACCAGTCATACTAGTTTGGGGCAAATTAAAAATGAAAAGTAAAGTAAAAAAAAAAAATAGATCTACCGATCCGTTATCTTGCTGACCTGGCGCTGGGAGGGGCCAAAGGTGTCGAAGGGTAGGCAGGGCCGCTGGGCGCGGGCGAAGGGGTCGAGGGGCGAGGCGGCCGTGTCCCGCCGCAGCAGCAGTGCCTGGTCCACCAGCAGCGCCACTGTCTCCTTGGCCAGGTATAGCAGCATGTCCACCGCGAACGTCCGCAGCTTGTGTACCGCGCAGTCCGGCGCCTGCCGCAGCCAGTCCGTGAATCGCCCGACGTTCAGCCGCGCACCCAGGAACGTGGCCCGCCTTGACGCGTGGTAGTCTTCAAAGGCTCTGCATTCATTTGGACCACAAATTCTTTATTTGGTGATTCATGAGGATTTATTTCTTAAAATAGTTAGTTTCGTATAAGGAAGTCGTCTTTAAATTGTGTATCACCCAGGGGGAAGGGGGGGGGGGCCATAGATCAGTTACATGTAATTATGTTTAAAGATCAATAAACTTTTATTACTCTTATTACTCTTATAAAAACTGCAAGTTTAAACAAGTTTAAAGAACTGCTAACAGTTCCTTTAGGCCTATTGTCATGGTTGAAATAGTTTTATTTGACGTGAAAATAGTCTCATACAGCCAAATCATCAACAACCATGTTTTACTAGAAACAGAAATTTAAATCTTTCCACCCAACAGTAACCTACTTACTGTGATCTGCCTAACATATCCTAATATCTTATCCCATTTCGCTATACAGGAGAGTCTCACAATATGGGCTTTAACCCTCTCGTGTTTGGGGAATGTTCCAGAATACATTGTGGGGGATAAAGACAACCCAAGAAAAGCTTGGAAATTGTCCATTGGTTTAAGCTTATGGACTGAATTAAGGTCAATTAAACTTAAAATAATTATAAAACATCATTAGTGTCTTTAAAATGGAGATAAGCTGCAAACTATAGCTCTGGACAGCCTTACTGGCAGGTGGCGAAAATTTTGATCTCCCAAAATGTCTGCTAAATAAACACGTTTTGGTAAAACTGTCAAAACTTTGTTTACGCTTCACCTCATTTACACTACAAAAGAATGCCCTGTAATATTTCACCGAGAGATTTCTAACGCAATTAAAATTTCTGGAAAATATTTGCGCAATGCATCAGCTGGTCTTTTAGTTTGGCAACCTTTCATCTTAAATGATTCGTTTACATTTAAGAATGTGTTTCCACACTTTTGTCATCGCACTTCATGAATTGTGTTGAGCTTGCAAGCATTCAACATTAGTTGCAATTGCGGTTGCAGCATAACATTTTCTTGTGCAAAGTACCTCTACATCAACAAATGACCATGTGATTTATTACCAAAACATTGCAGATAATAAACACTAATTACGACAATAACGCACTCAATCACCCGCCAGTAAGGCTGTCCAGAGCTATAGGCCCTACTTATATTGTCCTTAACTAAAAATTACGTGCTTCAAGTAAAAATGAAGGTGTCCAGTTATCCAGAGGATCATGTTACAGGGTGTCTAGTTTGTGAGGTTGTATTGTAATAGGCCCTACCATTTTCCAGCCAAATATGCCTGACTAACCTCAGATGACAGCCATTAGTGTCAAGATGGAAATTACAGTTAACGAGACGGATCTCATACCTCAATGATCATCGTGACGAATTTCAAAGTTCACAGATAAAGAGATTTTTGGGTTCTCTATAGACCTGATAGTTGGTTAATGGGATCTAGATAAAATTGTTCAATCTATCAAAAGTTATGATGATGGAACCCCAATATTTCTTTCACTGATCTTTTTTCAGAATAATTACATTAACTGAGTTTATAAAAAAGTGCTTACTTCTGAGACATTAACTGAGTGCGTAAATCCGCCCGTCGCAGTCTCTCCTGTTTAACTGCATCGATGGTTGCTATTTCATCTAAGTTTATTCCCAGAGTTAGCAGAAACTGAACGCAAGTTAGCTTACGTTTTGACTCTGTTTTGATGATGTCTGTAGATGGCATTAACTCTTCAAGTCCTGGCATATCTCCATCATTTAATGAACTAGTCAAATTCCTTTTTAACTCTTTGAAACCTAAAACCAAAACCAAGTATATCTCAAAAAGATACAAAATTATAATAGGTTATAATTAGGTGAAATTTTGAAGAGCTGAACTATCTGTGGTCTATGACAAGTAAACTATCACAGGGAAGCCAAAGACTAAAAATAACTTTCTTTTGAAAAGTCAATAAGAAAATTTTTTAAATTTAGATCCAATTAGTTGTTTTAGTTGAAAAAATAAACAATTAAGAGTAACTTCTGAATTTTCCGCAGCATACCGTGAGCATACCTATATATGAGACGATCCTATTCAACTTGTGAACATCTTTACGCATGAGGAAAAGAATATCCTGTGGATAGATGCCGTCAACTCCTCGACGCTCGGCAACCTCCTCCGCCTGCATGATGATACTGACCAACTGCCGCAGTACGATCTCCTCTATCACCATGGCAGTGGAGACCAGAGGCGTAGGGCTGTCCCCCAAACCAAACATCATCATCTGGATCTCTAAAGAAATTGAAAACTACTTCATCATATCACTTCCTAAGGGATTATTTAAAAAAATAATAATTTAGCCTAGAGAAGATACTACAAAAAATCTAAAATATTTCATACATGTTCTCAAATTATTATTGAAAATAAATTAACGTTTTGCACAGACTTTCATAAAAATTAATCTGTCTTAAAGTACAGCAAAAATATTAAAGGAGAAATTTATAAACTATAAAACTAATTTTGGATAGGATATATATTACTCATGGCTTTATTAGGCTGGAACGGATGGTGTAGGCCTATACGTATATTATACTACTGAAGACACTAATTTTAGAAAGATTAAAAACACAGGTACCGGTATTTACTAAATTCTTGTTTGAAAGAGCAGATTTTTAATCAACATGCCATGAAGGGCCGTGTGGGGTTAATTATGGCTCCAACAAAAAAAACCTAAAAAAATGAGAAAAATACAAGAAGTTTAATAGGTTCAGCAAGGTAAAAAGAGTATGCATGTTTTGCTGATACCTGAAATTTCATGAAAAATACTAATATGAACATAAAGATGACGTTAAAGAAAATTACAATGTTCTACCTTAAAATTATGACATCAGAATATCGGGGCAAAAAACCATGTCGTCTGCCCATAACCTTGCTCGACCTTATTCTTATACCGACCCGAACCATGACTTGATTGAGAGAATCAGGGCCAGAACCAGAAAATTTGTCGTCGGAGCAAAACCGAATTTGCCACCCCTGGTTCGCAGGTTCCCAATATTAAAAATGAAGGATACAGGGGAAAAACCAACAGAGTCACATAAATGAAATTTTTCAGGGGAAACAAAATACAGTTTAAAACACTCTCATTGTTAAGTAAGAATTAATTTTCCATTTAGGTTTGCCATTTCTGGTTTCTTGGTTATTTGTGACTATGTTAGTATGAAAAAAGTAATAAAAAAGAGTTGCATAATATTTTATATATTTAAAAATATATAACATGGTACAGACTTAGCTGTTTTTTTCATTGTGGTTTGAGAAAAATAAAAAACAATTCTACATGGCTTATGGTCCTGGGGGGAGGGAATGTTCCGGAGGGAATTTTCCCACCATTTATTTTATTTTTAATTTTTTTTGGAGCAAGAAATTTATTGCGACCATTGGCGACCCCCTACAACCCCCCTTTTTTATGAAGGCCGTACTAATTTATGTACTAAGGGGTTATGCCCCTCTAATTAAAAACAATTTTCTTTTTTCACTAGATTCGATTCCTCTTATTTTTCTGATTACAAATATACCTGTTTTGTACCGTCCAACACACCCAAAACTCAAAATAGGGGGCAAAACCCCCCTTGATCCTATGTATAGGGGATCTGGGGGGTGGGTATGTTTTAGTTGAACACTACAGCTGATTTTCAGGGCATCCCCTATTTTTTGGGCGAGAAATTCATTGCGACCATCGGCGACCCCCTCCGACCCTCCTTTTTTGCGTACTAGGGGGGGTCATGCCCCCCTAATTAAAAAAATTATTTTTTTCACTAGGTTTGATTCCTCTTTATTTTTTACCTTCAAAAGCACTATTATAAAATAAATTCAAAAGCTGGAACATAACCTAGCACTCACACAAAAGCAAACAGCAAAACAACTTTCAACAATACCACCGAGCAGCAGCTGGTAATGGACTCAGTTGTTTGTTCCACTGTTCCAGTTGGACTGAGTTGTTTTTTCCGTTGTGGTACTTTTATGTTTAGTGCTATAGGCCTAATTCATGACCGAGTTGGTTGTTCCATTGGGCATTTTGTCATTTTAAAATATAGACTCTGAGCATTCAGTTGCCATGGTTAAATTGAATTTTCATTTTTTTACCCTTCAAATATAGTTCATGTTTTGTAAGGACACAAAACATGATTGGAAATTGTGGTAGGGAAATTATATGAAATTGTGATTGTCTTTTCACTTAAAAGAGATAAAGAAAACTAATTAATAACATTTTATGACAGCTGTAATCTAGGCTAATCAGACTCGAAAATTCACTGAGACCTTTTAATGTTAAGTTACTCTAAATATGGGAAAAATATATTAGGCCTAAGTTAAGCCTGCAAAAATTTGAAGTATCGAGCTCCCTTTCATTTATCGTAAAAAGAAATTATTTGGTAGGCTACCATGATTTAATTGAAAATAGTGAACTTAATGGCACCTTGGCATTTTCAGGGGCCACTATTTTACAATCAGGCCCCCGTTTCAAAACAGGTTTCTCATGTACTAAGTTAGTTAAAAATCACTAGTGTCTAAAGTAGGCCTAACACTGCTTTGAAAAATATTCCAGACTTAAAAGTAGGCTACCAAAGTCTTCCGATCACCAAACCCCCCAAAAAATAGCTCAAGGTCAGAACTCTGATCAGAGCCTGAGGCACCTACAGTACCTCAAGTAATATTTTGAGGCCAGTAAAAGCTCATATGTAGGTCATAATTGCTGCCATCCAAAGTCGTAAATGTATAAATATATATAGTTATGTTTAGTTATGTATTTAGTTTATTGGCACTATCAATCCATTCACTCAATGGTCACCGATGAAGAAGGAGGTATGAGGTACAGTACCTATATTTGTTGATGTTTGAATTAATTTACTGCTGCACACTAATTTTTATTATCTCTACGTTTTTCAATTATCTTAAGCCTTCATCTATTACTAAGAGACTTTTGCGTTCAAATTAAGGCATTGCGGTTACATCTGCAACTCAGAAAACACTAACTTAACTGATTCCCGAGAAATACCCTGCTTTTTTACCACATTCCTCTTCCTTATCCATGTCTATACCTTACTCAGGTCTGGATGATTCAAGGTTTGTTAGTTTTTCACACCCATGTTTAATAAGCTGTCTAAGATTAAAGATCTTCAAATAAAACTAAAATACCCCAAAAATTTTGATAATCAATGTCAAAATGTCAAACTTAGGTTAGGCTACTTAGGAATAAGAAGAATAATTAATACTTTCAAGTGAATAATTATTTATGGCACATTTAAACCTGAATACTAAAAAATCAGCCGTTCAATTTCATAAAATGAAGATAATCTTTCTGTTACCAGTAAGTTATATCAAACTAGGCTAATTAAAGCAGTGCCAAGTGATATCTAGCTTGTGGTCAGTCAAAATTATAATTTATTTTGTTAGTATTAAGATGGTTTTATTTGGTTGTTTGGAGGGACACCTATAAAACTGCACAAGTTATAGCACAACCAACATTTTTCATGACCGGTTAAGTTATTTAAAAACTCATAAAAAATTGCGAGGTTCCTATGTTTGAGTTACTTTAACCTAACATACATACCTTTAACAAATGAAATATTTTCTTTTGAAGTTTCGGAAGATATGCATATAGAGTTCATTTCGAATTAAATACTTAATTACAGTCGCAAACTTTTCTCATGCAAAACTTATTTGAGAGTTTTTAAATAACCTAAAAATACAACAACAAAACAAGAAACTTCAACAATACATTATGGCATATAAGTTTTAGGAATGAAGAAAAACAGCTTAACATATGTGTTTTCACATACGAAAAACTAAAATGTACCAGAGTTTAAGGTTGTATTAGTGTGAAAGTTAAAATTGACACTTTAATTGACAGGTAACCAAACGCATAAGCAAACATACTCCATCTCCATGGTGGAAGGAATATCAATATAGCTCCATCTCCGCCTCCGGCTCCGGTTAGGACGATCGGACGTTCGATCATCGATCACCCCGATCAGTAATGCCAATTAGCCTTTTTAGCCACCGAGAGCATCAAATTTTCCTAAATAGATATGTAAGGCCCAAATTTATTTATTTTTTTTTGTACACGGAAAACATCCTTTTACAAAACAAATTAAATACATAGGCTGAGATGGCTTACTTAAGAACATGGTACAAGGTTGTATAGCAACTAAGGCAACATAACTAAACTGCATCAAACAAATGCAACAACAATAAACTATAAAATAATAACAACTATCCAGAAAATATACATGTAATAAATAGACAAAAGCAAGCACGTGAGAAGTACAAACGATTAACAATTGCTCGAGTCATGCAAATTGAACTTAACAATATTAAAAATGAAAAAGCAATTTAATATTTGATGTACATGAAACAAGGGAATTTAATAAAAAATGACATGCAAATAAGTGAGATGAAAAGGAGGCTACAGTTAATTCTAAGATGTATACAAATAAGCAAAAAGACGAAGGTCAGATCAATTCTCGGGAAGCTGCAGAAGATGTTGCAAGGCATAACGCTTGCAAATTACCCAGAACCTTAGAGAAACCCGTAAGTGTGACACCCACTAACCCCAAATGCATCAACGCCATACTTGAATAATACCCCCGTTGCAGCAGACCTGCATACTCAGCGAATTTCAAATGCAAAAAAACATATTTTAATCCAACATAGCGAGATTTTACATGTTTTTTGTAAGCTCCATAAGAATAACATGGGGAATGAGTATGCAGGTTTGCTGCTACAGGTATGTTTAAACTGGTTGGTTTTAAATCAATATTTAGTAGATCTGAACTAGAAGAAGCCATTTACCAAGTGTTATCAAGATATGTTGAGAAATAAGCGATATATAGAATTTTACTTAGGCCTATTTCCTATAAGGTTAACATTGAGACAACGTACTGTGTTTACCACTTTCAATATCTCGGTAACCAATGGACATAAAGCAGTGATTCAAAATACTAAATTGTTTAATTTTTTTAGCTGAATTCAATGGTGCCAACAAAAATTTGATAAATTTTATTTTACTATGTGAAAAACTCAAAAAACCCTTTTTTGGGGGGTCTACCCCCTTTACCCCCCTTCCGATGGTCCGATCGGGCTGGTTCACGAACTCGTTCGAGTGATTACCACTTTACACGTCTGTACCAAATTTCATTAAGATCGGACCATATTTACGGCCGCTGTCGTGTTAACAGACATATAGATATATGTATGAATATTCGAACGAATGGTGTTTTTTGCTTCTGGGGTCCCCAAAATGAAAAGTTAACATGGTCTCGGACTTAAGTCTTACCATGAGTATTACCGTAATAGCTTATTCCTTTAAGGAAATTCGCTAAAATTCAAACAAATGGTCTTTTTTGCTTCTGGGGACCTCCAAATGAAAAGTTAACATGGTCTCGGACTTAGGTCTTACCATGAGTACTACCGTAATAGCTTATTCCTTTAAGGAAATTCGCTAATAAATCACTGACTAGAGATACTTATAAGACCTTTCTTCCCTGTAACAGCTGTTACTGAAAGAGCTAATTTAAACCATTTATTTTATCCACATCATTATAAAAAATACTCTGCCTTTGTCTTTTAGCAAATATCATTGATGTAATTATTATCATAGGTCTCACGGCAAGACCTAAGCCCGAGACCATGATAACTTTTCATTTTGGAGCTTCTAGAAGCAAAAAATACTATACAAACTTTAAAGCTGAAAACACAGTAAATTGTCCATAAAGAAAAATTCTATATCTCGGTTATTACTCAACAAATCTTGATAAAACTTGGTATTCTTGGATTTTTTAAACGAGTCCATGCGCAATGGAAAGTTTCCGCGCATGTAGGGGAGGTAAAACCCCTCCCGTCATTCATCTTTCCTCTTCAACCTATGGAACGGATTAGAGGAACTATTTCTTTTTCGTATGCAACTGCTATTTAGAAACATGTTTTTAAGGTTAACTGTTCTTTTACCGGTCGCAGTTGCAACAGTTTATTTTCACTATTATTCAAAAGACAGCTGTGAAGAATTTTTTGGATTTTCTTATTTAGATCAGAGGATTACCTTACAAGCTTCTCGCGCCCAAGCCTTCCGAGGGAGGCACGACTAGGCTGGCGTGGTGGGGAAAATCAAACGAACAATGACGGAAATAACCGAATGTCGCAATGAAGCTTCGATAGTTCCGATAAGCTCGGAAATATCGAAACAAATATCGATATTGACTAATATTATCGACTACATTTCGCAACATATTTGAGCGAAATTCCAGTTTGCTGCATTTCAGTGGCAGCATACATGCGTACTCCCTTACCAATGCTAACTTTGCGGGTAATAAATAAATGAGTCATCTTGCTTATTTCTTGTCACACCTCAATACAACTTGTTTTGTGACTTTATCTAGTTTAGACCGGCTGTATACTCTGTTCTTACTTATGAGTTAGTTAAAGCTACTTAAATGTACTTAACAAATGGACTGATATAGGCCTAAATTTGCATAAAAAATACTAATAATTGACATATATTGTAATGACAAAGTCTATTTCACTAAATGTATTGACATGCCCTACTGTACATTTGTACCTAAAGGAAATAAATGTGATTTGATTTGATTTGATCATATGTTTACCAATAATCTCTCGATTGGCGAATTACTCCTATGGGGAGGAAATTGCTACCGTAGGTCTCATGGTAAGAACGAGACTATGATAACTTTACGATGAACTTTAATCTTTCTATTTGAAAATCTCAAAAACCCCATTTTTGAGGGCCAAAAAGGACTTTTCCTTTTTGGAAATTCGTTAATATCTTTGAGACCAATGGACTTAAAGAAATTATTTAAAATACCAAATTGTTCGAGCTGAATCCAATGGTGTACCAATTTATCCAATCGAGTAATCGGATAAATTTAATCATTCAATTTGAAAAACTAAAAAAACTTATTTTTAGGGGGTAAAATGGAGTTTTTACCCCACTTTAGGATAGGTCGATGAGGCTGGTTTACGAACTCGTCTACGATAATATAGTTTAACATGTCGTCATGTCTGTACCAAATTTTGTCACGATCGGACGATATTTACGAGAGTTATCGTGCTTACAGACACACAAAAAATGAAAATTCTATTTCCCATAAAAGACCATGCTAACTTTTGAAAGAAATCGTAATTTGTGCAGGTAAAAATGCATTTTCACTAACTAACTTCATATCCATAGAAAGTACTCATAAAAGCTATCCATTTATATAAATACTAGCTTCAAAGCCCGTTGTAGTTAAATACAACGGTCTCTAGAAAAATAGTACATAGTATATGGGGTTTTCTTGTGAAATGCCAGAAAGATAATTAGATTTTTTCAAAAATAAAATTGTTTTGAAAAAACATGATCAGATGATCAGCTGTTAATGTATTTCCTATAGAAAACATGTTTTTTTTTTTAACTTTTCCACCATAAATCTTATAAAAGTTAAATTATCAGAGTTATTTGTAAATCTACTGGGAGAAAGCTTTCCAACGACCGCATATTAAAATCTCTCTGGGTAGAACTGTAAATAATAAATAATAACTGTAAATCTCTAGCTCAGTGTATTTTCTCACCACTATAAATTCGGAGGTTGTTTAGCATTTTTGCAAATAACTTTAAAATGCTGAAGAAATCGACCAAAGTGGAAGGTAATATTCTGAAAGAGAATAAAATTTCCCAAAAGACATCGAGATTAATTTCTTGAAAATCCTGATAACTGGCTGCCAAAACTTGGCTGCAAAGGAACTTAAAACCCCTGTCTTTAGGTATTTTTTTAGGAAGCATGTGGGTAGGCCTATATACAAATTTTCTCCATAAATCTTGAAAAAATCAAGTTTTTTTATTATTTGCAAATCTTGAAGGAGAAAGTTTCGTATAGAACTGTAGATTTAGTTGTATATAGTTAAAAAATATCTCTAACTCAATATTTTCTCACTACCTATTAATTCTGAGGTTGCTTAGCTTTTTTGCAAATAACTTTTAAACGGTGAAGAAATCGGCTAAAGTGGAAGGTAATATTCTGAAAGAGAATAAAATTTCCTACAATTTGGTACTATGCATTTCTTAAAAATACTGATAATGGACAGCCAAAACCTGGCTACAAAAAGAAACTTTAAAAAAGCTGTTTTTTAAAATCTATTTCTTATAGAAAATTTGTGTTGTTAAGTTTCCACCATAAATCTTTAAAAAAAATCTAAATTTCATAATTATTTGCAAATCTACATGGATGGAGCTTTCCAACGACCTGTTAATTATTAAAATCTGTCTGGTAGAACTTTAGATTTAGTTGTACAAAGTTTAAGAAAAATATCTCTAATTTTGTATTTTCTCACCACTATAAATTCGGAGGTTGCATAGATTTTTTGCAAATAACTTTTAAATGGTGCAGAAATCGGCTAAAGTGGAAGGTAATATTCTGAATGAGAATAAAATTTCCTACAATTTGGTACTATGCATTTCTTGAAAATACTGATAATGGACACCCAAAACCCGGCTACAAAAAGAAACTTAAAAAAGCTGTTTTTTTAAATCTATTTCTTATAGCAAATTTGTGTTGTTACGTTTCCACCATAAATCTTCAAAAAAATCTAACTTTCATAATTATTTGCAAATCTACATGGATGGAGCTTTCCAACGACCTGTTAAGTATTAAAATCTGTCCGGTAGAACTCTAGATTTAGTTGTACAAAGTTTAACAAAAATATCTCTAATTCAGTATTTTCTCACCACTATAAATTCGGAGGTTGCATAGGTTTTTTGCAAATAACTTTTAAATGGTGCAGAAATCGTCTAAAGTGGAAGGTGATATTCTGAAAGAGAATAATTTCCAACAAAAGTCTATTATACATTTCTTGAAAATACTCAATAAAGCCAACCAAAATTTTCCTCGAAATAAAAAATGTGAAAAAACCCGTTTTCAATGTATTTCTTATGGAAAACATGTGTTTTTTACTTTTTCATCATAAATCTGAACAAAAACAAACTTTCATAATTATTTGACAATCTACAGGGCGAGAGCTTTCCAATGACCCATTAATTAATAAAATCGGCCTGATAGAACTGGAGATTTAGTTGTCTGAAGGTTGGACTAAACTGAATTATTATAAGAGTAGATACCTGGACGGATATGTTTTGTCCATTCTGCTAAAACGACGGTAATAGCTTATTTCTACAGAAAATCGCTAAAATCCTATATCTCGCTCGTTTCTCAACATATAAAACATGGTTTGTGGCTTCGCCTTGGTGAGATCTATTGTATATTAACCTCAAATCGCCGATTTTTACATTATCGTAGCTGCAAATCTGCACCTTATTCCCAATACTACCCTTGTAGGAAATAAAAAAAATGCGCTGTCTTCCTTATTTTTTAAAATAACATGATGAAACAATATTTTAGTAATATTTTTAGCGATATTTTGGTAATGTAAGGTAAGTTAATTTTGTTAACTAGGTAAAGACTTTTTTATTTCTCTGGATGAAACATTTGAAATGCGAGGATAATATTTAATTTTAGAGATCGGAATTCCTCTTTCTTTTTGCAAATAACGTAATTGAAATAAACAAAACAGAATCGATGTTGACGCGAGATTGCCAAGACGCGACGGTACCAAGTGCAATACAAACGATATTGCGATGTCGTATATCGACATATCGCGAGTAAATCGTATCGAACAGCTGTTGGCATCTGCACATGCGCACTCCGTCACTAGTCGTGCCTCTCCTCGGAAGGGTCGGGCGCGAGAAGCTTGTGATTACCTTGGGGATTGTGGGAACCTGAGTCAGAGGTTAGGTTTTCTACCATTTAATTAATCTAACGTTTTAACAGTTTTTATTAGGTTTTAAACGTATCTTTTCTTTTATATTTAGTTTTTTTTATTTATTTTCGTTTGTTTTTTTAAGAAAGTTTGTTTATTATTTGATTGCTTAAATTTCTCATACTTAACAATGGATGATTCGAGTCCCGGAGATGACACTGGATGGAATCTGGTATCAAAAAAACCTCGGAAAGACGCAACTTTGAAACAGACACAACAAGCTACTGACCTAACTTCGAACTCATCAACCCTAGTTTCTTGTAGCATGGACCTGGATACTGTAAGTATTCCTCAAATTGCCCCTCTTCCTACCGAACATGACTATGCAAAGGTAAACGATGTGAACATAAACAGCAGTACTACTTCTGATTTACTTATGACAGAAACTGGGAATTTTTATGGAAAATCGGACTCTGCTCCGTTTTTGGTCTATATTGAAAATTTGCCCGAGTCTAAAGTCACATCAATGCACCCGACCGTCCTAGGAAAGAAATTGTTTGACAGCAATGTCAATGGAATTGTAGAAGTAAAACGCTCTAACAGAAACCGTGTAGTTTGTTCTTTCGAATCAGCGGGATCAGCAAACATGTTTGTAAATTCTTCCTTTTCTAGAGATAACAATGTCCGTGTTTACGTCCCATCTTTCCAACTGGAAAGAATTGGCCTGCTTCGAAACGTCGATCCTTCCCTTTCAGAAAATGACATATATGAAAATTTGCAGACTTCAAACAATATCACTATTATCTCTGTGAAACGTTTGTCGAAAATCGTGACTCAAGATGACGGACAGAAAAAATCAAAACCGTTGTCCCTTGTAACTGTGAAATTTAAAGGGAAACAGTTGCCAGAATTTGTGTATCTATTTTACACCAGATGCCCTGTAGAGCCTTATGTTTCGAACCCTATTATTTGTTTCAAATGCGTCAGGTATGGACACACCTCCAGAAATTGTAAAAGTTCTGCAAGATGTCCAAATGGATGTCCGACCTACCACAATCACAAGGATTGTCCTCAAGCTCAAACCCCTGTATGTCTATTTTGCAAGGGTCCTCACTCGTCCATTGACAAATCGTGCCCTGAGTGGGACATACAAAAACAAATAAAAGAAACAATGGCCTATCGTAACATTCCTTACTCCGAAGCGAAACTCTTTCTTTTTCCAAAATCGACAAAACTTCCAGTCTCTTTTTCTAAGGTGTTGGATATTAACAATGATAAATCGTTTCCCGAATTGTCTCAGAAATCTTCAAACCAGCTTCGCCACTCGATTCCTATTCCTGCTCAACCTCGATTGGCACGTAAGAACGCTCCCATAAATAACAAAGTTCATAAAAATGTAACAATGCATCGTTTTACTAAACGCCCAAATCCTGTCACCCCTGAATATACTAATAAGTATTTCGGTCAATTCCAACAACAAGGAAATCCTAGTAAACCTGTAATTTCTTCACGAGCACATGAACCTACTGACTCCAGTCAGTCTGAAAATGTATCAACACTTGTATTAAACTCTCTTTCTCTATACAAAGATAGTAAAATCAGCGTTGAACACTTATTATCTAAGCTTCAACCTGTTTTAAATATTGATTTAAACCAATTTTTGACAAGCATCCCAGCTCCTGATGTCTCGTCCGATGACTCGTTTTAACACTTTCACTCTTATTTACCTTATCAATGATGGATTCCAGAAAAAAATACATCATTTTTTTGTAAATTTTCATATTTCACCTGTATTTTTGTTTTTATGACACTAATTTCTGATCTGGCAGCTATGAATACCGCAAATCTGAAAATATTGCATTGGAATAGTAATTCTGCACTCTGCCATAAAGGTGAAATTGAATTTCTATTAAAAGAGCATTGCATCAACATTGCTGCTCTTTCAGAGACACGATTTAATCCATTTCATGATGTTACTTTTAATAACTATTCAGTAATAAGGGATGACAGAATCGCTAGGGGTGGTGGGGGTTCTGCGATCCTTGTTCATAATAGTATAGAATACACAGAACTTAATATAGATTTATCAAATGACTTCATGATCAATGAGATTAATGTAACTGGAATTCAGGTGAAACTACAAAGTAAAACTGTAAAAATATTTTCTGTTTATGCTCCACCACCCCATAAGGTTGACAATACAATGTGGACACAATTATTTTCTAGCTTTAATTTGCCATTCATGGTTTTTGGGGATTTCAATGCCCATCACATGTCCTGGGGAAATGATTTCAATGATTTCAAGGGAAACGAATTACATACATTTGTTGAAGATAATAATTTAGTAGTTTTGAACTCTGGTGCATATACTTATTATTCTGGATTCCCATTACGAAAAAGCGCAATTGATTTATCTATTGTTTCTTCGTCATTGGCAGCATCTTGTGACTGGGACATTTTAGATGGATGGAATGGCACGCAACATATTCCTATATTAATTAATTTCTGTTACAATTCCATTGTAGGCCTGCCTAACATCACGGATCCACCCTCTTCTAGTCTTCCTCCATCCAATGAATCTTATTGGAGCTTCAAGAGGGCAGATTGGAAATTGTATTCAGCTACTATTGACACTTTGATTGACACTATCAATTTCGATGATGATCCTTTAAAAATATACGATAACTTTTGTGACTGTTTATTTACTGCGGCAAATGCATCAATTCCTAGGTCTAAACCATCAAGAAACAAATTTGTACCCTGTCCATGGTGGTCAACTGAATGTTCCAGACATATTTCAGAGAGGGGAGCTGCTTTCATTAAATATAGGCAGCATCAGACTCGAGAGAACTATTTTAATTATAAGAGAGTCGCTTCAATTACGAAACGATATATTAAATCCTGTAAGAAGGATTACTGGATTCAATTTTGTAACAAAATCAACCGAAATACAGACATATCTGAGGTGTGGAAAGTAGTGAAGACTCTCAAGAGTAAGTATATAACACATAATGCTAAGTCAAGAAATTTAAAGTACTTTTCGGAATGTTCTGAGGAGTTTTTTGTGAAATATTCACCACTATCCGCAGAATTGCCTATTCCTGTTCTTGAAGACCATGCTTCCACTCAAAATTTGGAATTATTAAATGATTTTTGCCTGGATGAAATTAACCTTGCTCTTTCCAATTTAAAGGATGTTTGTCCTGGCCTGGACAACATTCATAACTCATTTTTGAAAAATTTATCCCAAAAAGCGGTTCAACTGCTTTTGAACATTTTCAACCGCCTTTGGAACGCAAATCTGATTCCAAGCACCTGGAAGGAATATTTAATCGTTCCTATTCCAAAACCAAACAAAAATCCTCGTCTAGCTGAAGGATATCGTCCCATTGCAATATCATCGTCCATAGGGAAATTGTTCGAAAGATTACTCAAACATAGATTGCAATGGTGGGCAGAAAAAAATCACTTATTTTCTCGAACCCAGTTTGGATTTCGCTCTGGAAGAAGCTGTGCAGACAATCTGGCCATTTTATCAACAGAAATCCAAATTGCATTTACCGAATCAAATTTCTTAGTGGCTGCATTTTTGGATATCAATGGTGCATATGATAACGTGAATCTTAATATGCTGTCAAAAAGATTATCCTCCATAAACATTCCCGCAAAAATTGTGAACTTAATTTCCCTACTTTTTTCTAACAGATCACTGCGATTAAAATCAGTGTGTGGACTATCTGAATCCAGAATTACCAGCAAAGGAATTCCACAGGGCTCGGTGTTAAGTCCAATACTATACTCGCTTTATTGTGGTAATCTTAATGTGATACTTTCCCATCAAGTCAATATACTTGAATTTGCTGATGACATTGTCCTTTACACAACTAACAAATCTCTTATAAATTGTGAAACTATTTTAAACAATGCTCTTCGTGATATGTATGATTGGGGATTGAATAACGGGTTGGAGGTTTCTTCTTCAAAATCAGCAGTTTGTGTTTTCACTCGTAAACACAACCCTCAAAATGTTCGGATTGAATATAACCATCAAGAAATCCCATGTAAAGAGCAGCGTAAATTTCTAGGGGTTACTTTTGATAGGAAACTTAATTGGAAACTACACATTGATCAAATTTCTCAATCCTGTTTCAGAAGAATGAATATACTGAGGTCTGTGTCTAGTATGCAATGGGGAGCCGACCCATTATTATTGCTAACATTATATAAATCACTAATCCGTTCAGTTCTGGATTATGCTTGCTTTATTTTTGGTAATGCCAACACTGTTAATAGGATGGCTCTAGACAGGATACAGTACAGTGCCTTAAGGACATGCCTGGGATTGATGAAATCTTCCCCATGTAATGCGATGGAAGTTGAAGCTCGAGTTATGCCCCTGGAAATAAGAAGGCAAATGTTGAGTGACAGATACCTGTCTAAATGTTTACTTCTCCAGAAGTACCATCCTCTAAAAAGAAATCTACAGAAATTGGATTATATTTACCAACGATCTTCATACTGGGAAAACAAAAAAACTCCTTTACTTCTGGTTAGTTATCAACATATGCTTAATGACCTTGCTATCAATACAAACGATCACAATTACTTTCATCCAACTTGTTTTCAGATGAGCTTAAACTACTTTATGAACAAGATAGAATTTGTTTCCTTTGATTCCTGCAAGCAGAATTTCGTTAATAATTGCTTGGCTTTAAATGACGAATTTAATCATTTAATAACTTCAAGGTGGCCAGATCACGAAATGATCTACACTGATGCTTCAAAATCACAAGAACCCTCTTTCACTGCAAGTGCAATTTTTCACTATCAACGTAACTTCATTCAATCTTTTAAAATTAATGACATTTTCTCAATTTTTTCTGCCGAAGCCATTGCTATCCTTCATTCATTATTTTACATTGAAACCTTGAATAAGAAATTGTTTGTCATATTTTCGGATTCCAAGAGTGTATTATTGTCTTTAATGAGCAATAATGTTGGTCTTAAAACGTCTCCTATTATTCTTCAAATTATGAAAAAATATTACGATTTATCTTTGAAAGGATTCTCAATTACATTTGCATGGGTCCCATCGCATATATATGGAAACGAAGTGGTGGATAGAGCAGCGAAAACAGCTTCTGCCCAAAATCTGTCATATATCCCTTCATTTTTCGACATAAAAAACCTGTTTACATCAAAAGCTTACAAAAATTGGCAAATTACCTGGGACTTAACTTCAAAATTTAATGGAAATCGACTTTACCAACTGAAAAAATATGTTTCTACCCCGCCATGGTTTAGTTCCTGCTCAAAAATAGAAGATTTATAACCTCAATTTGCAGAATGAGAATCGGCCATACATATACAAACCTCCATCTTTCCAAAATTCATGTGCTTCAAAATTCTACGTGTGATTGTAATAACGATTCGGCCAGTCTAGATCATTTAATTTTTGCATGCCCTCTGAATGACGAAGAATCAACAAATACTTTATTCAAGAAGCTTACAAAATTAAAAGTAAAATTTCCAGTGAACGTATTAACATTATTGGAAGAAATGGATGAAACAGTTTTGGACTTGATTTTTGACTTTATAGTTAATAACAACATTTCAATTTGATCAATGTGAAATTGTGACTTAAAATTAATTGTCATTATTGTAAATTGTTGTGGGCCTTTCTTGGGTAAACCCTAGGCCGTAATAAAGAAATAAAAAAAAAAATTTAGATCAGAGGATGAAAAGAAAATTACGAGTACAGAGAGTTTTTTTGTCGTGCATACTATATGAAATAGCGCATTTATGGGCATATTTTTCATGTTAACTACTTTTTTAACGTTTATCTTGACAATCAGAGTGTGCGTGGTACATTTTTCCATCTCCGTAGTGGTGAAGAACAAAAATGTAAAGATTACTCACAACTGAACTTGGCACTGCGTGTTTACCAGGCCTAGAAAACATTCGCAACGAACATGTTAAAACTGAACTTTAAGTGTCTGCCTGGTGTAGGCTTATTAGTGAACAAATTAGGTAAAGCGAATATGAACCAATTATATGATTCTTATATGTAAAATATCGGAAATTAGGATGTACTAAAAACACACATAGTTATGATTACATATGTAGAGCTTATTTGGTTTTTAGTTTTTAAGCACTGATTAATACTTTTTGAAAAAAAGCCTCATTTGATCGATTAAACAAATTTTCAGCATGGATCTTTCCTAAGCGCTCTTTCAAGGCCTCAAACAGCATAATACACCGAATGTTTGCAGGGAAAGTCAGGTTCACCGTGGTTCGACGATAGAGAACTCCCACCATTTTTGACGTTCACTCCTGCTCGTTATAGATCGCATTCGCTTTCGTCAGCACTCAATCTAGTAGGCCTAAAGCCCTAAACATATAAACTAGAGCTTGCATCACGTATCAGAAAATCCCGCACCGTCTTGGATATCAACGTTAATTTATCCGCATAACACTGATGCCTTCTTTTATGTTTATTGGTTCGCGAGTTTGGATCGCTAAAATAGTGGAACTTAACGTTGGTCTGGTGTGACTGCACCCTTCTCATGCGTGAACGCTAGCAAACTACATCGAGCGGGGGATAGAGCGTCTAGGGGTAGGCTACTGTTACTCTTGCCGAGTTATAGGATCAAATACCATTAGTTTTAACCCTCTCCCATCAATATATACGATTTTCTGAACGCCTAGTTAATTTCATAATTAAAAATATAAACTAAACTAATAATAGATTAATTAAATAAAAAACCTAATATAACTTAATACTTGAATTATGCTCCAGTAGAGCGCCGATTACCCGAACGTCGATCATCCGAACCGTCGGTTAACCGAACGCTGTAATAATTCATATTTTGAACATGAATCTCAAGCAATTCAAATTCGCGCGCCAACCGAAACTCACGTTGCGCCGGGATATCAATGTATTCTGATAGATTTCATAATAAAATTAAGTGAATAATTTTTGGTTGAAAAGAAAAACAATACACAAAATAACACAGGAATCACAAGTATCAAGAATCACCAGGCAGGATATTATTTTGTGTATTGTTTTTCTTTTCAGCTTATTGTTTTCGTGACTGCTTTTACAGTTCTCTGTTTTAGCTGTGTTTTTCTCCAGGTTTTCCTGGCTATGTGTTACTAATCTTGTTATGTTCTAGGTTTTCTTCCACCTGAAGACGGGATCAGATTCCAGATCCCGAAACGTCGTGAAACTTGTTTTTTACTAATCAGTGATGGCAAATGTCCGCAAAAATCCTAATCAAAATATAAAATCACCATCACCAACAATGAATTTCAAACAAAGGAATGTTCGATTATCTGAATATTCAGTTATCCGAACACCCCTTGTCCCCAATTAGTTCGGATAATCGGCGCTCTACTGTATAATAATTTTTGAGATAAGTATTGTAACAGCCATTTTGTACAAAACGTTATCCCTTAAAAATAAACATTCACATATATAATGTGTAACTAATCCATTTTTTAACATTATTTATATTCGGCCATAGATAATTCTTTTCTTAGAGTAGGATTCACCTAAGTTGGCCAAAACAAAAGTAAACAAATTATTAGCTTTTAACGAATTTAAGCATAAAATCCGACTGTGCTGAAAACATTGTCAACGAACATCTGTTTTAGTGTAGCACTTGTAGCAAAGAAAAAGTTTTGATGCAATATTGCAACTGAAAGTTCACTTGCGCAGGTTAAAATATTACCCAGGGGCTTTTCCAAATTAATTATTAATTAACAGGGAGAGGATGTGTCATGGATGCGGCCTGGTAAATAGTCCTAGATTTTCTTATGAAATAATATTTACAAAGACTAATAGGCGAGTTTTTGGATGGCCAGTACTACCTGCTGCAAGTCAGCAGCTGAAAAAGAGATTGTTTCATATTGCGGTCAAAACTTATAAAAGGTGTTTCATTATTGGCACAGGAAAAAATAAACAAGCAGTTAAACAAACTAAAATACATGTAAATCAAGAAATAAAATCAAATTAAACTTTGACAGCTATGTAAAAAGGTTGAATGGAAATAAAAACTTCTAAAAATAGGCGATATTGTAAACATTCTATAACCTATAACAACATTGTAAACAAACGTAACTTGGCGATTTGACAGTTCTGAGAAAATGTAAACAGACACCATGTGTAACCAACAATGTTTTCAATGTGACTTGTATACAAATTTTTGATGAGATGATTAGTACATGCTCCCAATGGGCATTTTGAGGGGAAAAAATTATTTTAAAATCATAGATTAATCATTTGTAATGATTATAAAACAATAAAAAAATTATTTTACAAGCTGTTAACTTGGTAACTGGTCAATTTTAAAAGTGATTTTCAAATCATTGTAAACTCAAATCAAAATGGTTATTACATAATTTTTTAATTATTGCTATGTGTATCTAGTCAATTTTAAAATTGGTTTTTAAATCATTGTAAACTCATATCAAAATGGTTATTATATAATGTTTTAATTATTGCTATTCTCAAGTATTCAAGTATTCAGGTAGTAATTATGTGTATCTAGTCAATTTTAAAAGTGATTTTCAAACGATTGCAAACTAATATGCAAAGGTTAAATGAATTTTTGTAATAATTGCAATGTTATATACAGGGTGTCTGTAAAGTCCGTCACCAAACACCATAACTTGGTTTATTGGGTCAAAATAAGCAAAAAAGTTCATATGAAGGTATGACCTAAAATGCATATTTACCCAGATATCCGCCATTTTGTATTTTTCACAAAATATTTTTTATCTCCATCTGTGTAAATATGCATTTTAGGTCATACCTTCATATGAACTTTTTTGATTATTTTGACCCAATAAACCAAGTTGTGATTGGTGACGGACTCTACAGACACCCTGTATAATTCATTTAAAACTGATTGTCACAAGTAGAAAACTCATATGAAATGGTTTAATAGATAGGTATAAAAAGGTTTGTTAGACGTTAAAATATATTTAATGGCTGATTATATTGATCATTGCATATTATACTAAAATTCCTTAGGCCAGCCTCAGGTACTGTTCAAAACAAGTTACAGTTTTGCTATTAAAAAAAATTAAATGCCCTTAACATTAAAAAACCATTTTGGCCAAAATTAATACTCTTTTTCTGTTGTTGACCATAAGTTTTATTGCAAAATAACATTACAAGACTAATTTCAATCATCTCGGGCTTCTGCTGGATCAGTGAGTGACACTTCTTCCCACCTGAAACAAATAATTTTGTCTCAGTACTGCTAATGAAATGCTTACGAATGAATTAATGTTATTAATTATATGTTATTTATATATATAACTACACCATGTGTCCCACACTCCCAATGCCAGATTTACCAACACTAATTTTTTGAACTCATTTTTAAACTGTGCAGCTTTGTTTGGACTAGTTAGGAGGTGAACATATCCAAAGTTGCTGTCCGTAGCCCTTGAGCAGGGAGAGGGAGGGGAAGTCTAAGGGTACAATTAATTCATTTTGGTTCTTCCTAAACTTCTTGAAAACTATTAACTTTTAGTATTCCCTAAATTGGAGAATTATTGAAAATTACATTTTTCCTGACATAAAAATTGGTCTAAAATAAAAGTATGGCCGAGCTCACAAAAAAGTTGTAGTAACCTCATATTTGTAATAATTCATTGAAAAATTACTATTTTACCTGCCCACCAAGACCTTTACAAATTTGGTACAGTAGAGTCCCGTAAACCCGGACTTCGATAACCCGGAATTCTGGATAACTCGGAAAGCCTGCCAGAGCAATAAAGTGCACTAAGATTCAAGGCCAGAGCACGGTGTGACACATATAAAACAGTTTTGGTTTTTCTTTAAGTTTTTTTGTAACTGATAATGTAGGCCTAGTTTTAGTATTTCTTACTATACAATAAATAAATGATTTCTTATATAAATTACAGAAATTACTCTTATTTTTTCTTATTTTTACTCATTTCCTGATAACTCGGAATTTTCACAAACCCGGACTCCGTTCGGTCCACATTAGTCCGGGTTTGTGGGACTCTACTGTATTTACAAATTAGACAGAAGCGAGATAGTAATAATAATTATGATATCTGCCAAACGGAAAGACTTGAGACCAAACCAGTGCTCTTAACTGTTGGTTCAAAACAAGATTTTGGGGTATTGTTTCCAAGTTGAACATGTGGTTCGGGGGACGAATTTGTTCTTAGAAATTCTCTTGCTTGTTCGGTCTTTTGCTTCCTCCCTGACTCTACTCCATCAGATAGATTTTCTATCTCTTTTCCCGCCCTCTCTCTTAACACTCTCTGTCACACCCCCGGCGCGCTCTCTCTCGCACCCTCGGCGCGCTACCTCTTGCACAGAGCGCAAGGAAAAAAGGGACCGGAGAACTCTGGTGGCAAAGTCAAAAAGTTGCACTCACAGAAAAAAATTGGTTTGAATTCTGGCCGTAAGGTATGTCCTTCTTATAGGGTATATATTCAATGCCCACAATTAGATTACCCTCAACAAAAAATTTTATCTTATCTGTGTTTTTGTTTATTTAAAGGACCCATCACACTGTGGAAGTAATCATTTTGTTATTGATGAGCATATCAATCAGCAAACTTTTCATCAAAATTTCTTAATCACATTTGACACAACTTGTACATCTCACTGAACCTTTTAAACAGTGTTTTTATAATGTAATTTGATGTTTTCAACCAGCTTATTGTAATTATGTTTTACGATAAATATTACAACATTACAAAAAAATGTATATGTTCTTAGATTTTGTTTTGTATACTATTAATTGTTTCTATAAAGATAATCATAGCTTAAAATATGAGAAATTCTCAGTAATGAAATTTTAACCACATGATTCAACCCGTCAAAAGAATGTTTTCTGAAAATTTCAGATTTTCAGAATGTGTCCCTTCTGAGATATGCCAAGTTAAAAATACACGATTGTGGCTAAACTTCTAATTTTAAAAATATGTTTAAAAAAGGAATACATATCTCAAGCTTGTGACTTTGGTCAGAAGAAAATATACTGTGAAGACTGTCTATAGAAAAAAATTGAAGGCGAGTCTTAATTTTCACACATTGAATTTAGGCACTGAAAGTGTAGATTTGCGTTTGTAGAAATTTTACACATACTTATTTTTCATGCATATTTGCTATCACCTAAGCCAAAACATGTACTGGACAAAGATTATTGGTCATTTTATTCTCTTTCAAATGGTTTTTGTTTCATCTGAATATCTTCAATAATAAAAATACCCCCGTTGCAGCAGACCTGCACACTCAGCGAATTTCAATTGCAAAGTACATATTTCAATCCAATATAGCGAGATTTGACACGTTTTTTAAGCTCCATAAGAATAACTTGGGGAATGAGTATGCAGGTTTGCTGCAACAGGTGTTTTAAATCTGGGTGGTTTTAGTTCAATTTTCAGTAGATCTGAACTAGAAGAAGCCCTACACCAAGTTTTATCAAGATATGTTAAGAAATAAGGAAGATATTGCATTTTTTTATTTCCCTTAAGGATAACATGGGGAAATGAGTATACAGGTTTGCTGCCATAAAAACGGTAATATCCGGGATTTTATACTAAAATACATTAGATCTCATCTATTTGAAGCCACAAACCAAGTTACATTAAGATATGTTGAGAAATAAGCGAGATATAGAATTTTACTTATTCCCCATAAGGTTAACATTGGGACAACGTACTGTGTTTACCACTTTCAGTATCTCGGTAACCAATAGACATAGAGCAATGATTCAAGATACTAAATTGTTTGTTTTTTCGAGCTGAATTAAATGGTGCTAACCAAAATTCGATAAATTTTATTTTTCTATATAAAAAACTCGAAAACCCCATTTTTTGGGTGGTTTACCCCACTTTACCCCCCCTTCCAGTGGTCCGATCGGGCTGGTTCACGAACTCGTCCGAATAATTACTACTTTACACGCCTGTGCTAAATTTCATTCCGATCGGACCATTTTTGCGAGCGCTATCGTGCTTTCAGACACATATATAGATATATATATATATTTTTTTTTATTAACATTTTTCAATTGAAACAAAGTATCCTTTCTTTTTTAATCATTTTTTATTAGACAAGTTTCGACAAATTATGTCATTTTCAAGTCTAAAATGTAAATCTATATATATATATATATATATATATATATATATATCTTTAAATTTGAACGAATGGTGTTTTTTGCTTCTGGGGGCCCCAAAACGAAAAGTTATTAAGGTCTTGGGCTTAGGTCTTGCCATGAGACCTACGGTAATAGCTTCTTCCCTATGGGGGAAATTCGCTAAAAAACTACAGAGTTCAACGTACACCTCTGCAAAATGCAAAATAAGCTGTCGCACTGATACAAAATGGCTGCTCAAAAAAAACTGTGCACCTAAAAAATAAATTAATAGTTGCTTTTAACTCTTCGAACGTAGCATAACCAAGGGTAAAAATATGAAAATATCGATAAATTGTCAGCAACTTTTTATTTTTAAATTGGTTGATTTGAAATGGATTGACCCTAATTAACTTAAGACATTAAACTTTATGTTTTTCCAAATTACGGTTGGTAATAGCAGCGGCAAATATGATTTTATTATAGTCCAAATTACGGTTTTCAATAACTTAAAAGTTTATTCTTATTTTAAACGTAATTATATTTGTGCATTCTGATTATTAGGCCTTTGTACAAAAAACATACACTTTTTAAAATAATTTATCTAAGTGGTCTACAAAGACAATGCAATAAACCAGAATATTTATGTTTTATCAGATAAGGAACTAATAAGTTTCTGTACAAATGCTTTTAGTATTTTTAAAGCATTTTTTACGTATGAAAGAATAGGGACAGGAATGAATATATACAAAATAAAAGTTATCATATTGAACTTCAAAATAACCTCATTCTACCATAGGACGCCAACAGTCGAAGGCTTTAGTGTTTGACATCAAAAGCAGTTTAGCAAAAGATTTCTTCAATGTTGTCTCACTTAGATGAAGCTGTAAGTTGTTGCTGGTTCAATATCACCAAGTAATAAAAATGTCTGTCAATATTAAATTTTATTTCAACTTAGTTAACTCTGAAAAAAAAACACATTAACTTATAGTGTCATCCTGACAATCACAACTGTAATTAGGCTGGCAAAAACCGGTATTAAGAAGGTGAAGACCGATATTAGGGATTTAAGTTAGATGAATAGGTCTAAAATAAAATGAAATTGGATTTCACTAATAATTATGATTTATTTATGCTACATTGACATATTATTTGGAGCCTAAATTTATTTACAATATATAATTAACCAAAATATGGCTAGTTTTTTCAGCAAATTCAATTTCATAAGCAGTATTAACTCTGACTTTCCTTAACCGGCCGGAATTTGGGATGTTTACCTTATTCATAGGATTGCATGACAATAAGGATGACTAGGGCAATGAAATTAAGGAAAACTCTGCCAATGCTACTAGCCGTACCCATGGCTTCGCTCACGAATAAAAATATAAGGGCAGTTTGTCTTTGTAGTTTAAATATTTGTAAACAAAAGAAAATCTGACTGCATATAAATACTTGATATTCCACTTACGACATGACGAAAAGCGGTAAAATAAACCTTCTATTGGTCTTCAGCTTGGGTCTTCATTATTGGCCTCTGTCTTTGTGGATTTGCAGATGGTATTCTGTACTCGAACTGCAAAATTGAGGCAATACGTTGACATAAAAACGTATTTTATGGTTAGACTAAGTTTGACTTAGTTTAGGTTATATTCATATGGATATCACTGAAATAGATTGGATCAAGAATTTTTATGTTAGTTTAGGTTGATTAAGGTCAGGTTTAGTTAAGTTTGGTTAGGTTATGGTATGTTGTGTTATATTAGATTAAGTTAATTTAGGTTTAGTTTATAGCCATTGATTTAGCTAAGGATAAAGTTCATATGGGATTGTGACATGACTATCAGAACATAGGCCTAACCAAACATTATCAAACTACAGTACACCTCGGATTATCTGGATTAATGTGTCGGAACACCGATCCGGATAGCAAAAAATCCGGATAATCCGAGGTCATTAAAATATCGCCTAAACAGCGATTGCGTACCATAGCCCCTGCTTTGATGCTGCGAACGGCGGCGTGTCAAGTCTGTACGACATGTTAGTCTTTCAAATTTTGCGGGGATTTAATTCTGAAACAAATTTAAGAACTAAACTTTATTATTAATCATACGAATGTAATATTAACTTTTACCGTACTTACAGTTTGGGTTCGGCATAAAATGTCGGATTAAAATTTTTAATGTTTAAGATTAAATAATCATGACAAAACTTATTACAGCAACACTTCTTAAAAAATAATGTAGGCCTAACACATCAAATTTCAGCATAAACAAATTCGCAAAATTGCCGTAGGCTACGCCTTTGTTGCTAACTACTAGCGACCCAAGTAGCAATCCAGAAAACTACGTTCACGAAAATACTGTGATGTAGCCCTACTGTTGAGCACATTATTCCTTCAATTATTGTTATTCCACATTTGCATTTTACTTTTAGAAGGCTCATTTCACCCGTAAACTCGCTAAAATAATGTTTTGCCGTGATTCTAATTTTTTAATACCTCAGGTAGACCGGTCCGGATAATCCTGGATCCGGATAATGCGGGGGTCTGGATAATCCAAGGTGTACTGTAATATCAAACCTAAATTGCTATACTTAACTTAAAATAACCTAACAAAACATAATCTAGCCTAACCAAACATCACCTAACCTAGCATATCAAAACTTTACCTTGTCCACCACTTATCAACCCAATACGTTCTAACTTACCTAAACTACCAATGTCTGACCTAAAATACCAAACCTAACTCTAAATGGACCGTTATAGACGATTTTCCGTGATTTCCGGTCATAACTCTGTTAAAATACACCAGATCTTGAATATTCTTGCATATTCTTATTCAGCTCGCTTTCCCGGTTAATTTGAGTACCCAAATGACCAACCTTCGAGAATAAAATTTGTTTGGTTTTTTCCGATTTTCCGGGGTTTTCCGGCCGCGACCACAGGAAAAAAACTTTCATTTCCGGAATCAGCATCAAATTTCCATAAATTTTGAAAAAAAAATTTTTGAGACTAGTACTGGAAACTGCATATTTACCAAATAAATAAATTGCCAATCACATTATTTATGAGAAAAATAACGTTAATACTGTATTAAATTAATATTTACTTTCTGTTACTAATAACAAATAATATAAAGCAACTGGTTACTTTACTGGTTAGACTTTGATATGCCCCCTAAAACTATAAAATCAATTATTTGTTGGTAAGTTTAGTCAATATCAAATTTAAGAAGGGTACTAACTTAGTTTCATGTTTGATTTTCTGCCATTCGTTCTTACTGATTAGCAGACGAGTTGTAACTTATATCTACATCAGATCCTGGTTTCTAAGAAAACCATTCAGCCACAGTCACCGGTGAATAACTGGTTGCCTTGGTCCTTAATAGGCAAATCCATCCCATCTTGACAAACAATGACCAGTTTTTTAACAAATCCACCGAAAACATCTTTGGATTATTATTAACATCCCCATTATCATACCATATACCGATAGTCAAACTTAGATATACGCTACAGTCCATTGACTATGAATGTTTATACATTCAAAGTCAATGCTACAGTCTATCAAGCCGCACTCAATAGCCTTTGGGCAACCCCATCGCATTTATAGATTACTTCAATTGGCCTGCTATGTACGAAAGCTTATAGGAAAGCAAACTTCATTCATGTAAAATCATACTGAGAAGATGATTAATGTAGCCTACCCGAAATAAGTAGGAAATATACCTAACCGCTAAACAGAACATGTTTTTTAAAGGCAGAGGATCAAATATGAAACACGTACTTCAGAAATCAAACACTGAAAACATCAGTCATCCAAAAACTGTCATTAGAACGTAGGCCTAGATACCATACCAATTAGTTTTGAATAACCAAATAATTTATTGTCAATGACACATCAAGTAACTAGATCTGTCTTTTAGTTAAATATATACAATGTAAATATAGGTTTCCAAGCCGTTAGCCCTGCTGAATTCAAAGAAAGGCTGGGTTAATACTTTAGGTTATATATTCCTACCTCCTATAAACACGATGGAAATAATTTATGCACATATCGCGAAGAGCCACGAAATCTAACTAGAGTAAATAATTGTATTTCAATAACGGACTTACCTTAATTTGAGACCATACTAGAGAGAACTAAAACAATTTATTCACTGGAAAACAAACACAGAGGACAAAGACAAACACTTAAAATGGCGGATGGCGGCGACAGATGCAAGCTGTAAGCTACGCCAGCGCTGCCTAGTGGTGGAGTTGACAATCAGGCCGTTTTAACACAGGAAATAATTTTTAAACTGTTGTTTTGTTAATGAAAACCTGAAATTTTAAATCATCTCACAAATTGTTATAAAATTGTTTTTTAATTATTTTTCAACTGATAGAATTTTAAGGATGATAATAGTTTTGGTAATGATTGTACAACTGTTGTAAATGATTAGTAGTAGTGAATGATTAATTCTGGTGCAGTACGTATGAGGGTATGAGGCTATGAGGGTATGAGGCGTACGAGACGTATGAGCGCAAAGTCCAAGGTCATCGCTACGTCATTATTTCTCGCGCGCGCCACGAGCGCAAAGTCCAAGGTCATCGTTACGTCATTATTTCTCGCGCGCGCCACGAGCGCAAAGTCCAAGGTCATCGCCACGTCATTATTTCTCGCGCGCGCCACCACCGTTGCGCCGTTCGCTCGGCTCGAGCGCGCCGGTTCCTACTAGATTCTGCCGCCCTGATACTTCGGAAGAATAAAAAACTGAATAATTCGATATTCGATTGTCGATTTCGATTTATCGAATCGTTTCGTTAATCGATTTTAATGTTTCTACGGTATTCCGCCCTCCTGATACATAAAAATCAATTTTGAAAGCCATTTTTGTAAATTTTTTCAATAAATACAGTTGGGGACTTAGAATATTTTCAATAGTCAACAAATATTTTTTCTTGACAACTTTTTTCGGAGTTAGAAAATTATTTTTCAGGAACGAAAAAAAATAAAAATAACGAGTATGATCGAAATAATAATAACGGGTATAATCGATTAAACGAATATTCACTCTCTCACGAACTTGATATCGTGTTTAAACATATCATTCGACATCGGGATCTTTCCGTGGTACACCACATACAACGGTTGCTCCGATTTCAATAGCGCGTTTATATTTTTCGTACTCATTCTCTCGTTCCAACTCTCGGGTAGTTGAAACCGCACATCATCGCATGTAACCAAAACTCTTACTCCGTAAGCGTAGTGCATTCTCTCTATGCTATTGACTAAATATTTTTTACCGATTTCTAAATCGCTTATCTTCGCGAAAGCGTTACCGTTCACTTCGTCGAGGATATCTTTATAATAATCCTTTTCCATTTCCATCTTTCTTCCGTCTATATATAAAAATATATTTTCACGGTGGAATAAAAAATTGAGAGCGTTTCAAAAGATGTAATAAATCATCGGTTTTGACGAAAACTAATTCATATTTAATTCCGACTCGTCGACTAGTTTTAAATAAATAATATAATCGGCCAGAGCGTTTCGCAGGGGAACTTTGTTTTCATCCGTCAGATAAATGTTGATTTCTCTTATCGTCTGCGTGTCGGGTTTGAGCGGCATGTAATTTAAAACGGACGGTTTCTCGTAAATTTTATCTCTGTGTTCTCGCGGACTCGAGTGATACAACAACGAGGAGTTATCGTGTCTGTGCCAATGCTCCGCGTGATTGATATACGAATGTTCGACTAAATCGCAATGCACTTCGATCATCTCGAACGGTCTGATTTGTAATTTACTCTCTTCTTCGTAAATTGATAAAATAGTTTCCGACTCGAACATCAATTCGAACGCGGTTTCATCTTTTTTCAATTCTGTAAACCCTAGAAACCGTCGTAGCTCGTTGTTCATATGGAACTTAACTGGAGATTTGATACATATCTTAGACTGTGGGTCTCGAAAAATCTTAAACTTTTCCACATCTATCGCCGGTGCGATCTTACCGATCCTCATGAATTCCCTGATTTCTCTCTGCATAGTTTTCAAATCCCAAAACTCCGCATCAAAAGTTAGTGTAGGACGATCCTTCTCACTCTTAAAAAAAGTAATCGAAGCCGGTTCTTTCAAGTTATAAAAATAGTTATGAAATGAAAACCCCGTGAGCGCGAGATAATAACGCGCGTCCTCTTCCAAGTGTATGGGGTTTTCGAGCTTCAACTGCAGATGCGGTTTTCGACCGATCAATTTGAAGTACACCATTTTCTCTATATATACTTTTAAAACATTACGGTTACGATTATTTATTAAGAGCGGGGGGAGAAAAAAAATAAAATTATTCGAACCATCTCAAAAATGCGTATTTATCGTTTTGTAAAGCACGTTCTATCGTATTGAAATCCTGTCCTCTGCAAAAACGCCGCAATACCTCCAAACATAAATGACCGCATATCGGGGGATCGTCATAATTTTGATATCTCATATGATTATAAAAAATACCTTTAGTCATGTTTAGATATTTCTCCAATTCTAAAGGTGGAGGCGCCTCGCCGAACGAATCGAAATATATGACATAATTACCTTTTTTCGTATAACAAGTCCAATGCGTGCCGCCCGACTCCAGATCACCTAGATTAATAATAGCACACTCGTTTTTGCGCGGCTTGTCGGGTAAACACTCTCGCATAAAAACACCACGGAAATTGTTGATTTTCAACTTGTTGACCCATGTCTCCAGTTCGGACATGGTCAGCGGAACTAGTTTTTTTTATCCTCTCTAATATCTTTAAGAGTCTTATGCAATTTTCCGCTTACAAGTTTCACCAGACCGGCTCCGGTTTTATCTTTATTAATCAATTCGTCCAGTTCATTGTCTATTAAATTTTTCAACCACGGCACGAAATCATTCTTCAACACAGGCGCCACTTTATTCTTTATCAGAGGTGAGGCGAATTTCTTAAAATACGGAATATTGTTTTCGGCCAGTTCTAAAACTTCCTTCAGAAGACCTCCATCGATCATTTCCTTCAACTGGGAATAATCAAAAATCAACCGTGTCCCTCTATTGTTTTTCAACGCTTTTTCCACTTGTTTGTTTTGATCGCCATCGAGTGACACTTCGGTATTACCATTTTTTAATTGATCTTTTGTTAAAGTAAGCACTGCGCGTTTAAGCTTCTTATGAGCTATCCGCAGCTTATTCAGTTAGCCTTTAGTCAAATTTATTTTCCTCTTGTGATTCCCCATTATCTATGTATAAAAATTAATATTTTGAATTCATATAAAAAATTAAAACTTGCCAAATGATTGATATTTTTTCTATCGAACGAAAATTTAATTTCATTAATATAAGAGATGAATTCTTACTGTCGCACGTGTAAAACGCAGACCGCGTTGGAGAACATGAAAATTGTGAAAACGAAAAATAAAAGATGGTCGGCGAGTTCCGATTGCGCGGTCTGCGGCAGCGTTAAAAACTCGTTTATCAAAGAGCCGCCCGAAGTGGTGGAGGCGAAAGAACTGCACAAACCGGTAGTGAAAAAATTTATAAAACGCAGGATAATCATGAAAGGTCTGGATAATCTGTGGGCCGCGGATCTGCTCATCATGAAACAATTCGCCAGAGAGAACAACTGGTACAAATACATCTTAAACGTGATAGACTGTTTTAGCAAATTCGTCTGGTCCGAACCGTTGAAGAAAAAAGACGGCGCGGTAGTGACGGCCGCTTTTGAGAGGATAATAGAGAGAGCGAAAAAGGACGGTCACACTACGCCCGAACTGCTGCACACGGATAAGGGGACGGAGTTTAAAAATAAACCTTTTAACGACATGCTCAAAAAACACGGCATAAAAATGTACCATACGGAGAGCGAGGAAAAGTCGGCGATAATCGAGAGATACCACAGGACGTTAAACGATAAATTCAGAGTCAAATTCCAAGTGAGAAACTCGCACAAATGGTACGACGTCTTACAAGAACTCACCGACGAATACAACAAACACGATTACCACAGCACGATAAAAATGCGTCCGGCCGATGTCAATAAGAGCAACGAGTCCGATCTGTTGAAAATGTATCAGGAGCTCGAAAGTGAAGTGCCGCGTAAAAAACCGAAATTCGACGTCGGAGACAGAGTCCGTATAACGGCGAGTAAAGTCGTATTTAGAAACAAATATAAACAAAACTGGACTAGTGAAATTTTTGTGATCGCGCAAGTTTTAAACACCAAACCCGTCACGTACAAAATCGAGGCTCTAGACGGTGAAGAAGTGATCGGCGGTTTTTACGAGAGGGAACTGCAAAAGACCGAATTTTGAGTATTTTTAAAAGTACCATCACAGTACCATTACCAGTACCGTCACAGTACTATTAATATATTTTAAAGTACCAGTACCACCGCAGTACTATTAATATTTTTTAAAGTACCAGTACCATCGCAGTACTATTAATATTTTTAAAGTATCGGTACCATCGCGGTACTAATGCGCCGTCGTAATAAAAGAACCATAATAAAATCAAAAGTACCGATACAGTACCGTTTCTTATTTATTTCGAAATTATCGTGGCAATATTAAATCGGATTTTCTCATCGTCCGATATTATTAATTAGAGTCTCGTAGTTCGACATCGTATTTTTTAAACAAGTCGAAATACCTAAAGCGCTTATATAGAACGACATGACTGACGCGATTGAGGTTTATCATACCGAGCTTACTTTTAAAAACCGTAATATCACGATAGTGCGCGGTGTCGATAAAATATGTCGGTTTAAAGCGAACGATATCACCCATATACTGGGATACAAGAACCCCAAAAAGGCGATTTACGATCATGTGAACGAAAAATATAAAACTACATATCGCGATTTAAAAGTCGATAATCCGAATTTACATCTAAAACGAACGCATCCCGATACGGTTTTCATAGACGAACCGGCGATCGGGGTTCTGTTGAATAAATGCGCGAAGGAAAGTGATAAGTTTCGGGAGTGGTTTTTCAAAGAACTCGAAAATATACATTCGGAACACGCCGAGCGAAATATCGAGAATGACGAATCGACCGAGTCGGAATCGGATTATGAATGGTTAGAAAGCGAGGATACCTCGCACGATCGTTTGAAAATGGAAAACGGATTATTCCGCGAGATGATAGATAGAACGCAAATACAACAAATTTTCGCTGTATCGAAGAGTGCGGATAATAATAAGGAATATAAATTCATAGACACGCAAAAACGCTCTTTTAAAAAGGCCGTCGAGGATTCCTGCGGATACGATTTATGTTTCGAAACGGAATACATAATTATCGACGACGAGAATATGATAAAAAAGGTTTTGAGAAAAATAAATAAAGAGGGTGTGGAATACGAATATAACGGAAAGAGCAAATGTATAACGATTCGCGATGACGATTTCGACCTGATCGACCTGGTTAAAAGAACGATGTCGGAAGTGATGTTGTGGTGAAATAAATACGTTTCCGATCGCGCGAACTATATGATTTTATTTTTTTATTTTTTCGATCGTAATAAAACATTGACGTTCGATCGGTCGTTTTTCTATAGTAGGTACGAAATGAATAACGATATTACGCGTGATGAGATTTCCGACGAAAGTTCTTCATCGTCTCGTTCCTCCGACGACGAAAGTTCTTCATCGTCTCGTTCCTCCGATGCGACCGACACGGACGAGTACGACATGGAGTACGAGATGGAGGACGATATCGCGAGTAAATTCATTTTTAAAAATCAAAAGGTCATAGTGATTTTCGACGATGACGATAACTCGTGGTTTAAGGGTAAAGATGTGGCCGAAATATTGGGATATTCCAATCTGAAGAAGGTCTTACAGACGCACGTTAACGATCGTTATAAGAGAAATCTGGCCGATTTAGGTGGGCCCCGATTTGGGTCCCACCCCTTATCACATAATAAAGGTTTAGAAGTATACATATCCGAGCCCGGATTATACGAATTGATATTTTCATCGAGGTTACCGTCGGCGAACGACTTTAAACGTTGGGTCTTCGAAGACGTTTTGCCTTCCATCCGTAAATACGGTGAGTACAAACTCAAAAATAAAATCGTAACGCTCATGGAATCGATCGATCGTATGGAAAATGAAAATCGTCGTTTAAACAATACGATAGAAAACATGAAACCCAAAGTAGCTTGTATGCCGCGAAACCCGAACCTAAGACACGTCTTCGCCGTCTTTAAACGATATTCTTATGTAGGACGTATTTATACATACTACTGCGTGAGAACCGAAGATCGGTATTTTTCTAAGGTTTTTAAAAAGAAAATCGACGAAGGTTATTCACTCTCGTTTTACGAAGAGGAAGTGCCGAACAGTATAAACGTTTTGAACTGCGTAAAAGATATCATGAGATGCCGCTATATAGCCTATAAATCGCGCAATAATGTTGTTATCACGCCGTATAATTTCATAGAATTAGTAGAAGAATTCTTCAAAGATTTGAGAAAATAAATAGTAAACATTTTCCCATCCTAATAAATTCTTATTTCTCGTAATTTATTTTATTTCTTTTCTTAACCGGCGCGTTATTTTTTTCCTCATAGAGAGTGATGGATATCGTCCCGTATTACGAAGAGAAGATCGAAGATAACCTTCTACCCCGACCGTTACGTTGTCTGATAGTAGGCTCCTCGGGCTGCGGAAAAACGAACTTGTTGTTGAATTTTATTTATAATCCGCGCGGTCTCGTGTTTAGAAATTTATACGTGTTCAGTAAGTCTATAGAGCAGCCGGCTTATGTAGAATTACGCGAAAAGTACATCGATGCTGAAAACAAGTTGAATAAGAAGATAGCATACTTTTTTAACAATTGCGAAGATTTACCTCCACTGGACGAGTGCGAGAAAAACTACCTAGTGGTGTTCGACGACTGTCTGATGGAAAAACAAGAAGCGATAAAAGACTACTTCATCAGAGGTAGACATAAAAAACTGTCCTGCGTCTACCTCAGTCAGAGCTACGGTAAAGTCGACATGCAAGTGATACGGAACAACGTCAACCTGCTATGCGTCTTCAAACAAAACAAACACTACACGAAACGTATTTATGACGATTTCGTAGGATCGGACATGACGATCGATGAATTCGAAAAGATGTGTCAAAAGTGTTGGAGCGAACCGTTCGGATTTTTGACAATAAACACCGCTAAGAAAGCGCACAACGGAAAATACATGTTCAAGTTAAAAGACGAGTTAAACGATGTTATCGAACGATAATCGATGTGTATGCATCGTTTTTAATAAACGATTCGTATACGTTATTTTATAAAAACCGCGTGTACGCATCGTTTTTAATAAACGATTCGTATACGTTATTTTATTAAAAACCACGTGTACGCATCGTTTTTAATAAACGATTCGTGTACATAATATTTTATAAAAACAACCTGTACGCATCGTTTTCGGATTTTTATTTAAATTTATTTTTTTCTTTATTTTTGAAAAGCGAAACTCCGGACCCTAAACCTATATATATAGATAATACGATGAAGAGGAAAAGCGATGATAAGGAGATCATCGGCACGCTGGTGAAAAAACAGAAGATGGCCGATAAGATGTGGCCGGACGATGCGGACGTACGAATGGCTAAAAAATATGAAAAGTTACAAGAAAAATGGCTAGAAGACAGTAAGAAAAATCAGATACGCGAAGCTGAGGAGAGGAGAAAGCTTTTCAGTTCACACCCCGTGTTGTTAGCTAAACCGAAAGAACAATTGTTAGCGCCTCCTCAGCGCCGCGAAAACAAACCGATTACCGTCGCGGAGGCTAAGAGGTTGGATAAATTGGAAGATCGATTAAAGAGCGAATTCGACATGTCTAGAAGAGCGGAAGTGGAAAAGGTGCGCGAACAGGAGAAGCGACACGAACCCGTAGTTAAAGCTATAAAAGAACAGACGGAAACTTTAAAGACGGAGAAAAAACCCCGCGTCATTTTGAGAAGACCCATCCCCACTGTCGGACAGTTCAGACCTAGAACGTCGAGCACACCCGGTAGACCTGTAGGTAAAGTGGACAAAACACTCGGTAGACCAGTAGATAAAGCGGACGAAACGATAACTCCAATCGAGGACGCAGACGTATTCGACGCGTCTACAGTTTTATCACCGGCGCAAACTTCGCAGGAATTACAGAATCGTTCTATCCGCGAATTCACCGAAAACGAGGAAATTGGTGATATCGCGAAGCAATACCTCTCGAACTGTAACGATATGAGTTTCGGCGTTTATTACGATTTCGCGAATAGCAAACTCGCGATCGGATCGCAAACCATATCCGTCGAAAACGACGATATCATACTGGACAGAACTATGGACAGATACGTAGGTAACGAGGGACTGTGGTCGCTCTTGACCAGAGCGGAGATCCACGGCGTACAATCCACAGCCGCGGTCGGTACGACACCGAAGGAGAGACTCATAAGTATAGGCGCGTTCACTTCTCAGGACTTTGAAAAATATAAAGATATTTTAATCAAAACACACGCTCTACATCATAACAACGATCCCGCCTCACCCAGACCCAAGGCGAGCGGTGGTTGGAAATGGAAGAATTTAATAAGTGACATATGGAAAGAACTCAAACAAAAGCCGTCTTCGTCCGGCAGCGGTCTACTCGTGGATACGAACAACGCCGTGGAATATAAATATATAGACGATTACGACGAGTTGTCGGAGAGAATAAAGTTTATACAAGCCGAGGAGGAAGCGGGAAATAATAATTTTAATAACGAAAAAATCGGCATCGTCAAGTTTATAAATAACGAGATCGAAAAACTGATCACTCGGCCGGAAGGTGTTAAACGGATAAGTCGGTGTTTGTCCGCGTTGAAGGAAAAGGAAGGTGGTAAATTGACTAACACCGCGGATGTTAAGTTTCGCGTAGATAAATTGGGTTTGGCGTCGGATAGGAAGAAACGTATGCGCATGTTCGGTAGGAGATGAATATTTTATTCATCCAAAAATTTTAAAAGTATATTTTTCATTAAGTTCGAATCGCGTTTTTTATTTTTTTATTCGAAACCGAAAACTTAAAATCTATATATAGATATGGAGAAGTATTACGAGGAAGCGTCCGACAAGATAGAACGGTACGAATTCCATACCGTCGAACCGGTGTCCGATCTGAATTTCAATTCGCCCAATCAGATGATCACGTTCAGATTAGACGGCGGAGACGTTTTTTACGATAAGGAAATATATTTTCACATACGAGGCGAAGTGTTGAAAAAAGCGAATGGCGCGAAGTACGAGGCGACAGACCCGATCAAGTTGGTCGATAATTTCCCGGCGTTTTTATTTAAGAGAATCGAATTGAAAAAACACGGTCAGTTGATAGACTTCGTCGACGAAGTCGGTATCACGAGTACGATCAAAGCTCTGACGACATACGGCAAATCGAGCGAGAGCACTTTTCACACGAGCGGATTCAAATCTAAATTCGATAAAGGAGTCGGCAAGTTCGAAGCTTACGGCCCCTTGTCGCATCTCGGTTTAGGGTTTTTCGACGCGCTGAAATATCCGATGTACAGAGGAGGATTCCAAATAATTTTTACACGCAACGAAGATAACGACTCGATATACCGTTGGAAGGAGGGTAGCGGCGCTAACGAGAAAACCGCGGACGAGGGAAAGATACAAATCACGAGGTTCGATTTAAAAGTGCCCCTGGTCGAGTATGACGCTGTGAAAAAAGTGCCGCTCATAGAGGGACTGAGACGATTGAGTACGAAGGGCGATTTGACATACAACTATTACCAGTGGCAGTGTATCGAGAAGTTCGGTGTGTCGGGGTCTTCGTTCAGTTTCGACTTATCCGGCTTATTCGGGAATATATCCGATCCGCTGTTCGTAATCATAGGTCTACAGACCAACGTCAAAAACAATCAAGAGAAGGATCCGAGCCGATTCAACGCTATAAACATAAAAAACTACCGCGTCAAAATCAATGGACTAGGGTATCCGAATGAGCCGCAGAATTTGTCTATAAACGATAAGGCGTACGGTATTTTATACACGAGTTATTGCTCGATCAGACGGGTGTTATTCGGAGACGAAGACGTTTATTTAAGCGATATCGATTTTATAGACAAGTATCCGTTGATGGTCGTCGACACGCATCACCATCCGTTCTCCAGCGATAATAGGCAAAAAGAAATTAAAATAGAATTGGAATTTACGAACCCCGTCGCCAGTCCGGTCTCGGATCAGGGGACGACCGCTTATGCGGTAGTCGTTTCGGAGAAAGGTTTCACTTACGATTTGGAGAGGAATAGAATTACAATGTTTTGAGATATTTTTTAATGTGGAGACGATGATAAACCGTCTACAGCATAGACGGTTGAAAATTGTTTTCGTTTTTTTTTTATGAATATAATTATATGTTAACTTTTTACACGCGAGAATCAATTTTTTTCCCGAAGTGTGTAGTTTAAAGGGAGGAACGAAACGTTCCCTTTATAAAAAAAAGAAAAGAAAAAAAAAAGGATTTTTAAATAATAAGTCGGTTATGTATTTATTATCTTTTTTTTAATCCGTGTACAAGTCGAGTGTGACATTTAGTTTAATTATTCCGTAGACGAATTAGCATCAAGTTCTAAAGCGGACTCTCACGGTATCTTGTAGTGCCCCCAAGGGAGAGTGGTGATACCGTCTTCTAAAATAAACCTTTTTTCATCACTCGCCGATAATGCTTTCTTGTGCTGTTCTACACTATACAATTCATGCTTCTTACTTCTTATCATATTCATACATTTATACACGTCTCTCTGTTCGAGCAAGCATTCCTTGTAGTCTTTAAAAGTAATTTTAGTTTCCACAACCGATTTCTTAATTCCTTTCGCTTTTTTAAATTCTTTCCCATCAAAATCTTCATACGATCTTAACCGATTGGAGTACATCTTCGCTCTGAGTCCTACATATTCCGATAATGGAGCACCGCGCATTTCATCCTTAAATGTGCCGAGTATTTTTCGTCGAAATAAGTCATATCTTTCACCATGTTTCAACATATCCGAGTAGAAATCCGGAGTTTCTATTAGGTATTCCAAAGTGTCGGTGTCCGTATACTGCAATTTCGCTTTTTCTCCGTATTCTTTTTTAATATAATTATAATGAAAGTCGTACATCTGCGTTTTAGCGATGTCCGATATACACATTCCTATATATATGGGTTTGTTAAATAATAAACTAGTTTTTCTCATGTGAACGGCGGAAAGATCTTCACAAAATATAGTTCTATGCTTAAAAATCGGTTTCGCCACCCATTTCTCGATCTGTTTAGTCTGCGTAGCGAGTCGTATGTCCACTCTATTTCTGACATTTTCGATGGTTTTACCGAACACTGAATTGTTTAGAAGTTTGTAAAATTGCTTTGTGGGTTTATTAGTAGCGTTTTTCCAACGGCATACATTTTTATTGATAAAATCCGACATCCAATAACTCAGAATTCTATGTATTTTTTTTAGTTTCAACCCTAACGAAAGATATAATTTTAACGCTTTGTAATGAACGACATATTTTTCTTTATCGTACAACGTGGTCAAGAGTTTGATCTCCTTCGAACCGGGGGGTGCCCGTCTTTCGACCGCTAGCGGTAGCTCGGAATGTAAATCGTGTAATTCTCGAGGATATTCTAAATCCACTTCGAATATATATCCTACGTCGCCATTATCGCGTATCCGCATTACATCGATTTCCTCTTCGACCCATTTAAAATTACCCGTGGGCATTTTGTGTTTAGACATCGCCCAACCGTATTGGTTCACGGCGTCCAAGTACATGAGATACGTTATAGGCTTACTCTCATCATACCCATCGACATCCGGGTTATTCGCTTTCGCGTGTCTGTTCGTCACTTGAGCTAAACCGCCTCTAATCCCCCTCGTGATCATGAGTATCATTTCGTAGTCGTACAAATAGTCTAAAACCACTCCGCTTTCTTTTAATAATATGCTCCACGCCAGACCAGGCGTTGTAAAGTACCACGCTAAATCCAATCCGTATGATCCCAAAGAAATATTTCTAAAATATTCCATCACATCGGCTAGTAATAAAACATCGAGTCTGTTATAAAACAGCGTATATTCTTTCATATTCTTTATTTTAAACGTTTTCCAAACCAGTTCCGCGTGTTCATAATCCATCAGATTAATACCTTTTTCGTTCAACTCATTATAAAATTTTTCTATCGGTGGTAAACTAGTCTCGAGATATTTTTCATCATCGTCCATATAATCGTACGGATAAACCCCTTTTCTAAATAATAACTTCATCGGATCGGGATTTCTATATTCATGTAAAAATAAATCAAATTTCATTTGAAATTCTATACTCGATTTATATTTATCCAACCCAGCCTCGATTAGATCACCGTATTTTTTCTCTTGTAAAAATTCATAATATTTTTTTTTGATGGTCGGACCAATTATTCATATCTTTATCTTTGAAAGAGTCTACAAAAAATCCTCCATTATCCGAATCGGAATCTGAACTGGAATCTGAATCGGAATCATTTTTTCTCGATCTATTATACTTTTTGATATCATCATATTTATTTTTTATCTCATCTCTCTCCTTCAACCATCTCGTATAATACTCTTTTTGTTCCTCGGACATTCCATACTTTTTTACATTTCTAAAGTAATATTCATTCAATCCCTTAGTTAAATCGTCTAACGAATAAAGTGTAAACTTATACGAGTCTAAAAATCTCGCTTTTATTCCGATCCCGAAATCGACAGTATACGAGATATATCTCTCTTCGTTATTCGGAATGATATCGATACGCGTATTTTCATCTAATCTCAACATTTTTATTATTAAATGCGTATCGTAACCGCTCAAGTTATGGATAAATATGGGAATAAACTTCGGAATTTTAAAGTTCAAATTACAAGACTGGTGCGCCGCCCCTCTATACTCTCCCGTCAGATGACAATGATCGCGAACGCGGATATCCTTTTTTCCATGATCGAGACGAATAAACCGATAAGGCCGTGTGAATAAGTTAGCGATATCCCCTTCATCATCATTTTTTTCATCAATATCATCTTTTTCATCGGTTTCGAATTCATTCCCGCATATGTGACATATTTTAGCATCTGAAAAATCTTTTTCTTGTCCAGCGGTTAGAGGAAGCATGGGTTTTTCATTGTTTTCATAATAATCTTTAATCGCTTGCAATTCAGATTTAAGCGTTTTAGCAAACTGTTTCCCAGCGTCGGTCCCGTAGTATAAAATCGGTTCTTTATACTCGCCGAAGGTATAAACCGTGTAGAGACAGAAGGATCTCGCCACATGATGTTGATATGTGTCGGTGTAAGAAACATATTTCGCATACCCCTCGGGTGTTCTTATAGTGTTAGGCGGTTGACACGTAGCTTCGTTTTCAGCGACTTTTTTGATTAATTTCATCTTCGGCGGTCTACGCCTCTCTACATTTTCTAATAAACACTCAAAATCCGCGTACATAACGAAAGGAAGTTTCATCCGACATTTAAATTTTATAACTTCCCCTTTTCCCGGTATATTTACTTTTACGGAGTCGTGTTCTTTAAAATACTCTTTGTGTCTAATCAATAAATCTTCTCTACCGAAATATTGCAGGCATCGTTTGCATATGTAGATTTTATTACCTCTTTTCGTCATCTGAATACGTACCAGTTTTTCCAGATCTTTAATATAACAATAATGCGATTTTTTTCCTTTTTTAATATATAAAAGATCGATATGCGTATCCTTTTCTTCATCTGTCACAATCAGCGGATATATATTATAGTTACTATTGTAACCGTAAACGTTTATCGATATTCCGCTTCGCTTTACGAATTTTTTTACATCGTCCAAGGCGACTGGAAACTCAATGTCTTTCATCGCATCGACAAACTCGTTTTCATATCTTTTATATTTTTTAACTCTTTCTGCATTTTGATTAACGGGGTGTAAAGCGGATAAAATCGCCCACAAAAAACATTTTTCATCTTCGTTTTTTACATTTATTATAGCTTTTTTATTTTTTATTTTATCCGGAAGATCGATGTAACTCGATCCTCTAAAAGGCGAGTATCTGTTAATCGCTAAATCTAGTCCTTCGATTTCGTAAAGGCTCCATCCGGATCCTCTCGCTTCAAACTCCTCCATATTCGTACATATTGTATCTCTCATCATCCTCAATGTTTGTTTCAAATCGGTAGTACTGTATGCTCTAAAATTTTCAGTTCTAAAAAACATCTTCTCTATTTCACATTTGTCACTCACATTACGCTTATACTTAGCGATAAAAGTCAAATTAAACTTAATATTATGTTTTGCGAGATAATCTTCTATGAACTTTATGATCGTATCGATAAATCTATTAATAAAAACTTTCGGATCTTTTATTCCGTGAATATTTTTAAAGTGATATGTAATTAACCTACTTTCAAAAGCCGTTTCTTTTAAAATAATCTCATTTTCAGTAACGGGTGGAAGTTTATCGCTTTTTACAGACTTCACTAGATTAATAATCGTGCTCATCGCTAACAATGCGGCGCCGTGTAAAACGTTAAAAACGGAATTATTTTTATTAGTAGTAGTAGGTCGTATATCGAGTCTGGGTTGTTTGGCTGAAGTCGGTCCGTCTTCAACATCATCGTGTCTCTCGATATCCGTTTTAGCAGTCGAAGTCCGAGCCGGAGGTCTGCTTTGATAATCTCGAGGATTGAAATTTTCGATAGGAATTAAGTCGGGTACAGGCCGCTTTAATCTATTGATCCCACTCGTACTCGGTTTAGCTAAATCATTCGCATTACATTTTTTCACGTGTCGACTAAAATGTAAACTTGTGATTTCTTTTCCACATTTATCACACGTCTTCTTCTTATTATCTCGTTCTGGATTCGACGAACATCTTTTTACATGGTAGGATATGTTGCTCTTTGATATCAGCTTGCCGCAGAAACCACATTCAATTTTGGAAGTCATTTTTTTCACCTATAACAGAAAATAAAAAGATTAGTTATCAATAAAAAATTAAATTCGAATGCATTCTTACAAATAATATTTATTTAAAAAATATTTATCGAAAAATTTTACAAGTCTAAAAAAGTCGACTACTGAAAATTTTCAGTCTCAAAAAATATTTATCGAAAAATTTTACAAGTCCAAAAAAGTTGACTAACGAAAATTTTCAAAGTCCCGAAAAAATATTTATCGAAAAATTTTACAAGTCCAAAAATGTTGACTATCGAAAATTTTCTAAGTCCCGAAAAAATATTTATCGAAAAATTTTACAAGTCCAAAAAAAGTATTTTTCGAAAAATTTTACAAGTCCAAAAAGTTGACTAACGAAAATTTTCAAAGTCCCGAAAAAATATTTATCGAAAAATTTTACAAGTCCAAAAAAGTTGACTATCGAAAATTTTCTAAGTCCAGAAAAAATATTTTTCTAAAAATTTTACAAGTCCAAAAAAAGTATTTTTTGAAAAATTTTACAAGTCCAAAAAGTTGACTAACGAAAATTTTCAAAGTCCCGAAAAAATATTTATCGAAAAATTTTACAAGTCCAAAAAAGTTGACTATCGAAAATTTTCTAAGTCCAGAAAAAATATTTTTCTAAAAATTTTACAAGTCCAAAAAAAGTATTTTTTGAAAAATTTTACAAGTCCAAAAAGTTGACTAACGAAAATTTTCAAAGTCCCGAAAAAATATTTATCGAAAAATTTTACAAGTCCAAAAATGTTGACTATCGAAAATTTTCAAAGTCCCAAAAAAATATTTATCGAAAAATTTTCAAAGTCCAAAAAAGTTGACTACTGAAAATTTTCAAAGTCCCCGAAAAGTATTTTTTGAAAAATTTTACAAGTCCAAAAATGTTGACTACTGAAAATTTTCAAAGTCCGAAAAGTATTTTTTCGAAAAATTTTACAAGTCTAAAAACGTTGACTCCCAACAATTTTCAAAGTCTCAAGATATATTTATTGAAAATTTACAAGTCTTAAACTGAGCAAAAATATTCTAAGTCCAAACAATATTTACTCAAAAATTTACAAGTCCTAAACTGAAACTTGCTAAAAATATTCTAAGTCCAAACAGTATTTATTGAAAAATTTACAAGTTCTAAACTGAGCGAAAATTTTCTAAGTGCAAACAGCATTTATTGAAATATTTACAAGTCCTAAACTGAGTGAAAATTTTCTAAGTCCAAACTGCATTTATTGAAAAATTTACAAGTCGTAAAGTGAAACTTGCTAAAAATTTTCTAAGTCCAAACAGTATTTATTGAAAAATTTACAAGTTCTAAACTGAGCGAAAATTTTCTAAGTCCAAACAGCATTTATTGAAAAATTTACAAGTCCGAAACTGGCTGAAAATTTTCTAAGTCCAAACAGTATTTATTGAAAAATTTACAAGTCGTAAAAATGTTAAAGTCTTAATAAACCAAAGTCGGCACTTACCTCAGGAACTGTCGAGACGATCTTCAAAACACAACTGGTCAAACTCAAAATCGGACCGGTATATATACCCGGAAAATCACGTGGCTCACGTGTAAAGTTGCGCGTGCTCTTAGGGGCAAAGTCAGCTTTCAACGTGATCAAAATTTTCCATTGAAAACCGTTTAAAATTACAAATTTTTAAGAGAAAATAATTCAAAATTGATTTTTATGTATCAGGAGGGCAGAATACCGTAGAAACATTAAAATCGATTAACGAAACGATTCGATAAATCGAAATCGACAATCGATTATCGAATTATTCAGTTTTTTATTCTTCCGAAGTATCAGGGCGGCAGAATCTAGTAGGAACCGGCGCGCTCGAGCCGAGCGAACGGCGCAACGGTGGTGGCGCGCGCGAGAAATAATGACGTAGCGATGACCTTGGACTTTGCGCTCGTGGCGCGCGCGAGAAATAATGACGTAGCGATGACCTTGGACTTTGCACTCGTGGCGCGCGCGAGAAATAATGACGTAGCGATGACCTTGGACTTTGCACTCATACGTCTCGTACGCCTCATACCCTCATAGCCTCATACCCTCATACGTACTGCACCAGAATTAATCATTCACTACTACTATGATTTGTAAACTGTAATCAAATGGTTTTGTTTTAAAATTCTCTCACTATTAAAAAACTGTTGTAAAATAGTTAAGTAAACATTATACAATGATTGTTAACTCAAGTTATTGTGAACATATTTATTAATTATTTTAAATTATTGCTTTATGAATTACAATGATTGGCATGCCCGTAGGGCTTTGGCCAACTTAGGTGAATCCTACTCTACATACAGTTTTAATTTAAAAAGCTATCAACAGCTGTTTAATTTTGAAAACAATTTTATTCTTCTCCCGACGACATGAAAACAAACATTCGTTACTAATACAAGTTACAAAGTATTAGGTTCAGGGATCATTGAATCAAAGTGACGTATGTAACAGATGTCACGAAACTGTTAAATTAAAAAAAACAACAAAAAACATATTTGCTTCAGCCAATTGTGATCGAGCATGTCACGTTGAGGGACTGTGATTGGTTAACACTTCCCCTCACAAGATTCTCCATCTCTCTCGCACAGTATCTCAAAAAGTGGTCCCGTTACAGATCTATTCAGCCAGGAAGTCTTGTAGGGGTGGAAGTGCGTGAGAAATGGAGAATACCCCCACCACTGATTTTCCTTCATCGGTTGTGTATAGTCAACTAAAATCCCACATGGCCTATGACAACATTATTAAATATTGTTACAAACAAAGAATCATATGTTTTGACATATGAGTTATTTCGAAATTTGACTGTACTGAGACTCGCGGTAGGGGAAATCTTCACTGCGCATGCGCATCCCACAGGACTTCTGGGCTGAACAGATCTGTAAGAAAATCGTGGCTTTTTTGGTTCAGATTCACCTGATATTGTTTTAAAACCACCAAATCTTTGCATGACTGTTGCAGTACACCTGCATACTCATTCCCTATGTTATTATTATGGACGAAATTAAATAAGGTCATGCACATAGTCTGAAGGTCTGCTGCAACAGGGGAATTTTTATGTTCAAGATAGATCCTAAAAACCTTAGAATTTTTTGACATTAAATATAGGCAATTTCTACGTTTTACGTACATATACCACCGGTCTGACACTTAAATGGAGCCAAGTGGTAAGCTTATTGGAGCGGGTTAGTTCGATGCACTTTATTCAGATGGCGTTGTAAAAACATGACTTTCTTCTTCTTCACTTATTCAGCCAATCAGAACGACGATAACGATCTGCTAACTTCCCGTTCCGTTTCCCCTGTTTTTATGTCACGACGCGACGTGTACACAACCATAACGAGTTGGAATTAATTTGAGTGTGGGAAAATACATAAAGTACGTTTGCAGAAAGTTGTTCTAGTGTAAGTTGTTTCGCGAAATACTGTACTGCGTGATTCATGTTGTGATTAAAGCTATTGATGGAAAATAAATACGTAGATGTTTACATAAAAGCACTTAGTAAATATTAACTAAGTTAATTTTTATTAAGTGCTTTTATGTAAAGATCTACGTATTTATTTTCTATCAATCGCTTTAAGCACAATAAGAATCACTCAGTACAGTATTTCACGAAACAACTTGCACTAGGGGCAAACGCACTTAATCTAAACAAACCGGTAGAGTCATTAAAATTGAAAGTCTAGCAAACAAAACAAGGAAACTAAAATATAAACAAAGCAGACGACGACGATCGATATGTCGCATCGACGACCATCGATATATCGCATCGATCTTTTTAGTTCGTTGCACTTTATTCAGATAGCGCTGCTGTTCCCTTACCACCGAGTTAACATGGGAGTGCCATCTCTTTACGAAGTTCATTATTACTCTATGCATATACTTTCATTAAACATAAACCTGCTTAAATATTCTCTAAGTACGCAAGGTCTGCTGCGACGGAGATATTTATATTCCTGCTTAAGGGCCACTATATACCATGCATGAGAGCAGATTCAACGACATTGGGCATAAGCCCTCCCAGGGCAGGGCACCCTTGCCTTTATTGGCGGGGCACTGAATCTGCTCACATGTATAGTACAAGGAGGCCAAATAGAAATACCTCTTGGGGGGGCAGCAATAGAATAACTCCAGTCGCAGCAGACCTGTGGACGTTGAGGATTCCTGAAAACATCTTTCTGGTTAATGAAAGTCCATCTTCTTTATATTTGTCCAATACCACTGACCTATAATCACTGCACAGCCCAAACTACTTGACTTAGAACCTTGGACCTTTGCATGGACGATCTTAAGGGCGTAAGCATTCGCTAAGAATGGTTTTTTAAATTCGAAGTTTTAAGGGCTTTTAGCAGGGTCGAAGTTTATAAATTTTCCTACGCAAGTGGAATGGATGATCGGATGATCTTTTGTTTTATTTTCAATGTTCATTCAACAAGCAGGTGGTTCAGCCACCGGCCTGATACTTTAAATGGAGCCAAGTGGTAAGCTTATTGGAGCGGGTTAGTTTGAAGCACTTTGGTTAGATGTCGTTGTAAAAACATGGTTTTCTTCTTCTTCACTGAATCAGCCAATCAAAACCACGATAACCATCTGCTAACTTCCTATTCCGTTTCCCCTGATTTTCTGTCTAGACGTGTACACAACCAAAACGAGTTTGAATTAATTTGAGTGTGGGAAACTACCTCGACGACGATCGATATATCACATCGATATTTTTTAGTTCGTAGCACTTTTATCAGACAGCGCTACTGTTCCCTTACCACCGAGTTAACATGGAAGTGACAACTCTTTACGAAGTTCATTATTACTCTATGGTTCAACTGAATGAATGAATGAATGAATGAATGAATGAATGAATGAATGAATGAATGAACGAAACGTTTATTTATCCATCAAATTACATAATACAATGATACAATATATGAATGTACAGTACATGTTATACAAGTTAAGATGACACTTGTTAATAACCACAATATCAAAGTGATGGATAAATCTAGGGACCTCCTAGGCATGAAATGCCAGTTTCGAGGCCTCCTTCACATAGCATCATTATAATGGCTGAGTGACTAAGACTAAACATATATACTAAACAGTATACTAGGTTAAATTATTCTCTGATCAAGGACTTTGTTTGGAAATCAACATTGACACAATTATAAAGTAATTAGTAAATGAACAAATAATTACATAATGTGAGTAATTTACAGACTTATGAACTAATAACACAGTTATAATAGACACAAAAACAAAAACTTAAGAAAGAAGCAACAGTTATACTAAGCTAAAATTTGAAACAAACATTCCACTTTTTCAGTTGTAAACATCCATTTTTTTAAGCAGCTGAGGTACTTAAAAACAGATTCAACGCTTGATAAATTTTGCAGGGTGAAAATATTATGTATACGAGGAGCATTGAATTTATAAAAATGTCTATAAAAGGTGAGCTTTGGCCTAGGCACTGGTGCAAGATTAACATTTCTAAAATTATACCTATTATTTCCGACATTAGTTTGGCAATTTAAATATCTAATATAAAATGTTTTTAAAGTTCTAAAAATATAATAATGTCTAAGCGGAAGAACTTTGAGTTTAAGAAATAGAGGCCAAGTATGTTCAATTCTTTTTTTCCTTAATACAATTCTAATAAAAGCCTTCTGCAAGGTTACAATAGGTGACAGTGTGGAAAAATAAGTTCCTCCCCAGCAACACAAACCATAATTCACTCTTGAACCAACAAGTGCATAATAAATATATAAAAGTACCTTCTCTGGACACACATTTCTTAGCAAGTAAAACTTTCGTAAAAGTCCACATAATTCTTTTCTTAATTTATCTACATGACCTTTCCATGAGAGGTTTGAGTTGATAACAAGTCCAAGGTATTTCATTTCACTCACTTTTTCCAAGACATTGCAACAACATTTGCCGGAACAATTTGATTGATGGTTATACAATCCTTCTCCAAACTGCTGTTCATTTCTAAGGCCAAAAATCATATATTTTGTCTTTTCACTTAATACCACATAGTTACTATCAAACCAGTATCTTAATAATGTTAGATCTTGTTGCATTGATGTTTTAAGAAAATTTAAGCTAGAACCAGAGTACGTTAAGGCTGTTTCGTCCGCAAAGGATGTGACTCTACCGTGAAGTTTAGCATTAAACAAATCATTAATATAAATGAGAAACAAAATAGGCTCTAAAACAGATCCTTGTGGAACACCGTGCTTTAAATATCCTATCTTGCTGACACAGCCCTAGATTTTTGTGCATTGTGATCTATTGGATAAATAAGTAGAAAACCACTGCAATGAAATTCCCCTGATACCTGCATACCACATTTTATCAATAAGAATGCCATGGTCAACTGTATCTAAAGCCTTAGTTATATCGATGAATAGAGCTGAACAGGACTTGCTTTCATTAAGGTCTTCGTAAACTGGCTCTAAAAACTTAAGTAACGCATCTTCAGTCGACATGTTCTCTCTAAACCCATACTGATTACTACTGAAGAATTTATTGCAGTTAAGGAAATTTAACAATCGTTTTTTATTAGTTTTTCAAACACCTTTGCGAACGATGACAGTAAGGAAATCGGGCGGTAATTAGACAGATTTGATTTTTCTCCCCTTTTAAACAGCGGTATAACAACTGCAGTTTTTAAACATTCAGGAAAAACACCTCTTTCAATGCTATAATTAAACAAATACACCAACACATCAATAATATTTGAAATAATATTTTTAATAGTAAAACATCCAATACCATCCAAACCAAGTGCTTTGCCCAATTTCAGTTGATTTACAATGTCAAAAACCTCATACTTGTTGGTTGGTAACAAAAATAACGTTTTGTTGATCAAAGTTTTCTTAAAAGTATTGTTATTTTCTGTTGAGTTCTGTTGAATGGAAATAGTACTCTTGAGATCATCTGCTACACTGAGAAAAAAGTCATTGAAACACTCCGCTACTTCTAGTGGTTCAGTTTTCTCTACACCACTGTCATTTATTTTTACTGCAGTTAACTGTTTTTTTGGATCATTAATAAAGCTATTAATCAATTTTCACTGAGCTTTAGAGTTGCCCTTATACTTTTCAAACTGAGATAAGTAGTAAGACTCTTTAGCTTGATTTATTTCGAGTTTTAATTTATTTCTGAAAGTATTATAATATCTTTTAGATCATTAGGTCTCAATCGAACACTCTTGAATAATTTTTTCCTTTGATCACATTTTAGACATAGCCTAGCAGATATCCAAGGTTTTAATTTTTTCAGAGATGTTTTTTCTACAAAAGATTCATTACTTATTAATGATGAACTTAAGATTCTCAAGAAATAAACCAAAAGCAGCTGAAGGACAGCTTTCTTGATATACTGGAGTCCAGTCGAAATTCCTAAGTTCCTCATTAAGTTTGCGAAAATTTATTTTAGTTTTTTCAGTGGAACATTCCGCTTTTGAAAATCAACATGCAATTCTAATCCTATCAAAGAGTGATCAGTTATATTTAAGTGCAACACCTTCCCAGAATAATATAAACTTAAATCTTTTAATTTGGAAAAACGTACAAAAATGTGATCAATACAAGTTTTGCTTATATCTGTGATTCTCGTTGGCTCGTTAATAATACAGTCAAATCCTAAGCTGGTCATTAAAGCCCTGTAATTTTGAGACACATAATTATTTGAGAGAATATCACAGTTCATATCCCCTAATACAACAAAATTACTATCCCGATCATCTGAAAGAATGTTCTCAATTTGTAAAAGGAATCAATTAAAGTGGCGTGAAGTCTGTATACCGCCAACAATGTAAATGAAAGGCGGTCGAGACAGACAGAGAGAGACAGACAGTCAGCTGATCGTACGGCCACCAGCGGTAGCGCGTCAGTGCATGTGATTGTGTCAATAACGTAAACAGCTACACCGCCTGCCCGGTATCCATCATTGCATTTAAGATACATATTGTAGCCATTTATTTTATAAAAATTAATTTCATGACTTGTTACCCAAATTTCAGTTAAAACTATTATATGAGGACGCTGATTCCAACAATTTAGTTCAGTTAAAAATATATCAAAGTTATTCCTCATACTTCTAATATTTTGACTTACAATTAATAATGAACTAGTACTACTTAATGTCATTTAACTGACTGAGATCTAAAAATACATAAAATAGCATACAATAATAAATAAACCTACAGTATAACATATCGCTAAAATAGACTGACCCATAGTACAAACACATAATAGCAATTAGAAATAGGATAACATCTAAATAATACAATAAATGCAAACAAAACATACCCCACATTAGAGTTTTGACACACAGTTGCGTAGGTACGGGGGGGGGATAAGGGGGATATATCCCCCCTTGGCCCTTCAGTATGTAAAAAAATAATTTTACTCAAAAAATTAAAGTTAGGCTACGACTTTTAACGAGGAAGTAATTCTTTTACCGCTATAAGAAATAACAAATCTTTGTAAAAATATATAAATAAAGTTCTTATTGTTAATATCTATTTAGTAGTTGAAAACCTGCCAAAAAATGTTATCTTTGAGGTATTGCGCGCCAAACGAACGCGGCAGGATCGGTGACAAGAGGCTTAAAAATACAATACAGTATTTTGGAATATTAGTGGTAGCGGCGAATTCGTAACTGAAAGTGAACTGTTACTGTAACAGAATCAAAGCAAAATTTCGCATTTTCTGTTCCTTAGTCACTGATGGTCCCCGATTTGCAAATACCGTGTTATGAAAGACAGACGATAAATCGGTCTGAGAACGCAACTGAAAACGTGCCATTCACAGCCGAATTGATATTAGATTAAAATTCGCCGCCTATAATATTACATCTTACAGAAAAATTATAATGTTATTCATTTTGTCCTGAATGTTTTTAGTCCTATATACCAGAAAAACGTTATTTTGAACAATGATTTATATTTATCCAAATGAGTCAACCTGTAGGCTATTCAGGCCTACATTATTTCTCGTTGGAACTGAAGCAGCCAATAAAAATACCAGATTCACCCACTACCTATATTCCCTCTAACGGCCAACACCGGAACTCTGCTATACGTCAAGCATCTGATCTCACTTTGACGTATAGGATGCGTTTTTAACTCGGTCAGTTGGTTCTGTGACTGCGTAATTCGCAGCGACGCGACGCGACGTGACTACAATATGTTGTGATGTCGAAACAGTGCAAACTGACGGGGTTTTTCGCTCCAAAACGAAAAAGTGATAGTGAAGGTGATACTAGTGGCGTGAAAAAACTATGAGATTTACTTGTTGTAACTATGCTGAAACAATATTTCAGTGATCAGTGCTAGCAGAGAATGGAGTGAAGTGGACTGATGTAGATTCCTGTATCCATTTGTTATCTAGTGATTTTATTATAAAATGAAATAAAAAGTAATTTCTTCAAGCCTAAGTAAAATAAATGACAGATGGTACTGTATTTTTAATAAAAGCACCAAAACTATGTGAAAGCAACTTAACAAAATTATGAGAATGAAGTAAAAACGTATACATACAAAAAAGAATAAAGCAAATGTAAGATCATTATGACATCAAACCACAAACCACTCCCCCTGTGCCAGCCCGTTCTTCGTCAGAACGTTCAGCGCGGCGTTCAGCTCGTTCTTTTGGAGAACGAGCCAATGCCCGCTTCTGGTATGCGCGCGGCGACCACGTACAATATGCATCAATTATTCCGTATAATATGAGTTCCACTATGCCTCTAGATTGCATAAAAAGCTAGTTTTAGGGTTAAAATTTTCAAAATTTTTCTGGGGGGGGTGCCCAGGACCCCCCGGTTATATCCCCCCCCTTGACCAAAGTCTATCTACGCCACTGTTGACACATCTTCTAATGTCTCTACACTTTTCACTGGGGAACCGCTCGCTTTTCGAAGCAGGATTTGGCCATTTCTATCCACAGGAACTGGTAGTGTTTTTCACTCTTTGCCTCTCTCGCAGCATGAAGCACTCGGCGGCGGCCAGGACTTAGGCTCTCATTGATGTAAACTGGGGAGTCATTAGGCAGCGCCATATGCCTCCTGGAGAAGTACTGCTTTTTCTTCCTGCGAAGTCCGAGTAAGGCGTTGGCATCAGTCCTGCGGACCATTTTGACTATGATGCCGGGAGCAGATGAGCTTCCCAGCTTCCCTGCTTAGGCTTCAAACGATGACAGGCGTCAATCATTTTTTCATCTATTTGGTAATTTAAAGCCTCGCCAACTTTCTTCACAAGCTCTACCACATTTTCGCCTGGGCTTTGAGGTATTCCGTGGATTTCAATAGTGTTACACCTACTGTACTGTTCCAGTCTGTCCTGACGGATCTCTAACTCCACAACTTTCTTTTTCAAAAGCTGGTTTTCCGAAGTTACTTCATCTATTTTTTTCCAGCTCTGAACCTCTTTTTTCTGTTCCTCAATAGTTCTTTTAGCGAATTTCCCCTATAGGGAAGAAGCTATTACCGTAGGTCTCATGGTAAGACCTAAGCCCCAGACCATGATAACTTTTCGTTTTGCAACCCCCAGAGGCAAAAAACACCATTCGTTCGAATTTTTAGATATATCTATATATATATGTGTCTGTTAGCACGATAGCGGCCGTAAAAATGGTCCGATCTTGATGAAATTTGGTACAGACATGTAAAGTGGTAATCGATTGGACGAGTTCGTGAATCAGCCCGATCGGACCACCGGAAGGGGGGGTAAAGGGGGATAAACCCCCCCAAAAATGGGTTGTTTGATCATTTTACATAGAAAAATAAAATTTATCAAATTTTTGTTGGCACCATTGAATTCAGCTCAAAAAACAAACAATTTAGTACTTTGAATCACTGCTCTATGTCCATTGGTTACCGAGATATTGAAAGTGGTAAACACAGTACGTTGTCCCAATGTTAATCTTATGGGAATTAAGTAAAATGCTATATCTCGTTTATTTCTTAACATATCTTGATAAAACTTGGTAAATGGCTTCTTCTAGTTCAGATCTACTAAATATTGAATTAAAACCAACAAGTTTAAACATACCTGTAGCAGCAAACCTGCATACTCATTCCCCATGTTAATCTTATGGAGCTTACAAAAACATGTCAAATCTCGCTATGTTAGATTAAAATATATTGTTTTGCATTTGAAATTCGCTGAGTATGCAGGTCTGCTGCAACGGGGGTATTTAATTCTGCTATTTCCTCATGATAGCTATCTAGAGACTCCCCTAGATTTTTTTTCCACTCTTGAGAAGTCAGATTTTAATTCATTTATTAATGTATAAAGATCATCATAAGTTACAGAACCAGATGTCTCAAGCAGCATGCTCTTTCTTCGGTTTTTGGAGCATAGCTCACATCTCCAAACCTCATTTTTCTCTTCGAGATATTGAAGATCAGCATGTGTTACATTGACGCAATTGAGGTGAAAACATTTCTTACAATCACAGCATTCATCTTTGGACTGGTTTAATTTAAACTTTTTATTGCATTTGCCACAGGTTCCTGACATTGTCACCAAGTTTAGGTTAAGTTTGAGGTTAGAGTTCAAAATGTTAAGTTTCAACAATTCTTTACTCACATGAATGCAGATCTTCGGTTCTTCCAAGCTACTAGATCGTAAATATCAACATTAATCACAGTAATCAACAGTCCTTGCACATAAAAACGTACTAAAAACATTAAAACTGGTCACTGAGAAAGGAACACTCAATCACTGTGTCAGCCATCTTGAATATTAAATTATTAACTTCACATATGGTTACGATTTTACAGCTGATTTATAATTTGGTTACTTTCATAATGGTTTTATGGTTGTTTTGTTGATTTTTTAGGTGATATGTACTATATAAAAGTTAAATTAAGTTTAGTTAGTTAAATTAAACTCTTCATTCGTTGTTGTTCCTTATAATCATAAACTCAGTAGGTGGCCATATCTTATATCTTCATTTAGGCAGCGGGAGTTACAGTTTCTATAGTGTCTCAATCATATGTTCCAACTTTCAAAGATATTAATGTTTTGAAAAGATCAGACTGTAAATATTATGTTCCTAGTTGTCTCGAATTATGTAGTAATAACGATGGTTAACTTACTTATTTCTCTATCAATTTGTTTTATGCATGTAATTAAATACCAGTGTCAAAATGTATCAACTGTATTATTTATCAATCACCTCCATCTATACGCGTGCATCACACACGGTCACGACAAGTTGATTGGCGATGAATAAACTACTAGAACATTGATGTGAGTGATTATCATAAACATTACCAACTAGACTATCAAATTAGAACTAATTCAATTCAATTCATCTCTACAATATATCGAAAACTGTGTGTTATATTTATTCAAAATTGGAGCCGGAACAGTTTAAACAGTTTTTAGAAATGCAGCAATCAATGATCAATACTTTAGTAAATACACTTTCGACCTCTTCAAAACAGCGAGGCTCGGATCGAAATGACGAACTAGAGGTTAAACAAAATGTAGCCTATGTTCCAAACTTTGACAATTTCGATCCCAAAAAAGAATCCTTTACAAATTACAAACAACGTTTTGATAATTATGTTCAAATGAAAAATATCGAATCTAATCAGGAATATTGTGCCAAGCTATTACTAAATTCTATCGGGCCAGGTAATTTTAACGTAGTTGCATCTCTTTGTGCTCCAAAGTTACCTAATGAACTTCCCTATGATGACTTGATAAAACTTTTAGGAGAACACCTAGAACCTAAAAAGAACATCCTTGTCTCCCAGCATCAATTTTTATCATTATATCAAACAGACAATCAATCCGTTTCTGATTTTGTCACCATCTTACGAAGTAAGATAACTCATTGTAACTTCATATCTCCTTGCGAATGTAAAACATCTATCGCTGATATTTTCCTCCGTACACAGTTCATCCGGGGAATCAAAGACAATTCTATCCGAGAACATCTTTTGCAATCCGACATTTCAGATTTCAAGGATATTGTATCAAAGGCGATAGCTTTAGAAGCTTCTTGACTTAACTCCAAGTTGATTGCACGAAATAATCCTACATCATCAATTGGTCTACCTGACATCAATAAGGTTTCCCACACATTGAGAGAACGTAACCATTCCCGTTCCCAATCTAAACAACGCAACTTCAACAACAAATCCAATTCTAAATCTAGTTCAAGAATAAATTACGAAGAATTGGTTATAAACGGTTTATGTTTACGTTGCGCGAAATCAAACCACCTATCTAAGGATTGCCGCACGGACCAAAATCGATTAAAATGTTCCCATTGCTCTAAACGAGGTCATCTTAGCAAAGTTTGTATTTCCAAACTCATGGCAAAAAGGTATGAATCTAACAAACAATCTACTACTAATCAAATAGATGACAATTACAACCAATTGGGTATCCGAAATGTGATTGACATTTATCAAACAGAAAGATCAAAAGATGCTGAGCGGTTCCACATTTTTGTAAATATTGAAGGTAAACCTGTAAAATTTGAAGTTGACTCCGGGTCCGGGAACACATTCTTACCACGAGAAAGGTTCGATCAGTTAAATCTAAATCTTACGCTCCAGCCTACAAACATAGTTTTTAGATCTTACACACAAAATGTTTTCACTCCACATGGAAAAGTAGACGTTTGTGTAAGTTATGGAACTAATGCTTTCAAAGGTGAAATCTACATCGTACCAGACAATTATCCACCCATACTAGGTCGAGTATGGATTAGAAATCTGAAAATCAATTTGTTTGAAGTCGACAACCAGCAATCTAACAACACTTATCAACCTGTTCACATTATTAATAACGAAAATGATGTTGCATCCGACTTTCCAATAATTTTTGAACAGAAGATAGGTTGTGTACCTAACTTCAAAGTATCACTCAAGCTCCGAGAAGGTACTAAGCCTGTGTATCATCGAGAACGTGATGTCCCTTACGCACTGCGTGAGAAAGTAGACCGTGAGCTAGACTCCCTCGAAGCTGAAGGAATAATTTCAAAAATCGACACCAGCGACTGGGGTTCACCTCTTGTCATCATACCCAAAGCATATGGCGGAGTGAGGCTTTGCGTCGACTACAAGGTAGGAGTGAACGAGAGATTAACAAACTCCCACTACCCAATCAGGAAAACTGAGGATTTATTAAACAGTCTGCGAGATTCTAAGAACTTCTGCCGATTAGATTTGTACAAGGCCTATCTACACATCCAAGTTGATGAACCATCCAGCGAAATTCAGACAATTACAACTCACCGAGGAACCTACAGAATGAATAGGCTCTCTTTCGGTATAAAAACGGCACCATCCGAATTCAATCGTATCATTGATCAAATTCTTCGAGACGTCCCCAAGACCGAGTACTACTTTGATGACATTGTAGTCCACGGATCATCAATGGAAGAGTGCAGATCCAACCTGTACGCTTGTCTCAACCAGCTACAAAAGTTCGATCTTCATGTGAATCGATCCAAGTGTTCTTTCTTCCAAGAACGAATCGAGTTCCTTGGTCATGTGGTGGAATACAATAAAATATCAAAATCACCTGGAAAAATAAACGCCATTGTAAACATGAAACAACCCACATCAATAGAGGAAGTTAGACGCTTCCTGGGAATGGTAACCTATTATTCTCGGTTTATTCCCAACCTTTCGACCCTCACAGCACCCCTGCGACAACTTCTAGTCAAAAACGCAAGGTTCCACTGGAATAGGAAATGCAACGATGCATTTAATCTACTCAAGCAGGAAATCGCAAGTGAACGAGTGCTCATTCCATTTGACCCAACACTACCAGTTCAACTCGCCTGCGATGCCAGCCCTCAAGGTGTTGCCGGAATACTGTCACACATCATCCACGGACAAGAACGTCCGATCGCTTTTGCATCAAGGTCACTAACTCCTGCGGAACAACACTATTCACAGTTGGACCGCGAGGCTTTGGCCATCGTCTTCTCAGTGGACCATTTCCATCAATACTTGTTTGGTCGACCCTTCAAGCTGATAACGGACAATCGACCACTTGTAAGAATTTTTCACCAAAATTCTAAAATACCTCAAATGACATCAGCTCGACTCCAGAGATATGCCGCGTTCCTATCAGGGTTCAACTATGAAGTTATCTACAAAAAGGGAACAGAGAACAGGGTTGATTGCCTGTCACGGGCTCCAATCGAATCATCCCCACAAGCAGAAACCTCAATCAATACAGAAGTAAATCAAATTTGTGAATCAGTAATTGAAGTAATTTCAACACTTGACTTAACATACGAAACTGTTCAAGAAGAAACTAGAAAAGATCCAACTCTATCCAAACTATTGAGGGAACTGCGTTAGGATCAGTCGGAAGACTTAGAGTTCACTTAGAGTTAATGACGTCATCTTCCGAGGTTAAAGAGTCGTCATACCAGCCAGCCTTCAAGACTCAGTACTTCGAGAGCTCCATCACACGCACATCGGATCGACCAAAATGAAACAACTTGCTCGCCGTTACGTGTACTGGAAATCAATCGACAAAGACATCGAAAGAACTGTGCGAGCTTGTGCAGCATGCGCTTCTACCAGAAACAGTCCAACCAAAGCACCTCTTCATCCCTGGGACGAACCGGAACACAACTGGCAGAGAATTCATATCGATTACGCTGGACCATATCAGGATCACACTTCCTGGTCATTATGGATGCAAAACCTAAATGGGCGGAAATAGGAGTATGTAACACAGCTTCATCATCGACGATAGCATTGCTCCAGAATGTACGGATTCCCATATGTGATGGTATCGGACAACGCAACAATCTTCACCAGTGAGATCTTCCAGCATTTCTGCAAAGGAGCAGGAATTTCCCAAAAGTTCATAGCTCCAGGTCATCCAGCGACCAACGGTTTAGCTGAAAGAAACGTACAAACACTCAAACACCGACTTGCAACAATGATTGACGAGCCTTTGACAATGAAACAAAAAGTTATGGAAATACTCTTCAGATATCGAGCTACACCTTTAGCCAGCGGAAAGACACCTTCAGAAATATTCCTAAACAGACAAATAAGGATCAAGCTGGATGCTTTGAAACCACCCAGAATTCAAAAATCCTCCATTCGACACAGCAAAGCAAGACAATACAAAGTAGGAGACAGAGTCCAAGCCCGCTACTACTCAAACAATAAGAATCTGTGGAAATCTGGAACCATCATACGAAAATATGGATTCTTACACTACCTCATCAAACTAGACACCGAGTATATCTTCAAACGACACATCGATCAATTGCGACTCGGTGAAACACCTACAAAGACAGTCACTTTTTCTCCTGACTTACAAGAAAACGCTCCAGAGGAACCAAGGCAACGTTTACCGATTGAAGACATGGTTACGATCCCTGTTCAGCACCCGAAGATCAACGAACAACCCCAACATAAGACCGGAAATGAAAATCCAGTTCTTCGTCGATCGACCAGAAGCCATCGCCAGCCTGGATACTTGAAAGAGTTTGTTACAGCTTAAGTGTACATCTTTAACTTATCTCTTTCTCTTTGATCAATTTAATTTTTATCTTTTCAAATAAGTGTGGGAGAATTATAGTGTCTCAATCATATGTTACAACTTTCAAAGATATTAATGTTTTGAAAAGATCAGACTGTAAATATTATGTTCCTAGTTGTCTCGAATTATGTAGTAATAACGATGGTTAACTTACTTATTTCTCTATCAATTTGTTTTATGCATGTAATTAAATACCAGTGTCAAAATGTATCAACTGTATTATTTATCAATCACCTCCATCTATACGCGTGCATCACACACGGTCACGACAGTTTCTATCGTGAGCAAAGCCAAGGGCAACGGGAACTACCAAAAAGCCATGAATTTTTGGGCCGCTCTGACCCTACCGAATAGCCACGATCATTAGAGGGGATTAAGAAGGGTTTGTCTGCCAGCGCTGAAATGTCCGAAAAGCCAAGACGGCTCAGCCAGGTAGCCGGCACCACCTCTGGGAAAAAGTGAATTGATAACTCCCTATGACCTAAACCATTTACTACTACACTTATCAGTACCGTAGTTTTTAAATAAAAGTTTATTTTTCATGAAATTATAATTTATTATAATTTTGGCGTTGCACGAATTATACAATAATTAAGTTTCAATGAAGTTTATAACACATAAAAGGCTAACATAATTTAAATTACATATCCTAAAGATAGCAGGTATGAGCAAATGTCAACGCTCCCGCGCGATTACCGGTGGAATGCGGCGCCACTCTGACCCTAACTAGTCTTAATAAGGGGTTAGGCATTTCTGTACCAGATTCACACCATTCCCACCATCGCACCAGTCTTGTAAGATCATTGAAGGTGGTAAGATGGAAGGTGAAGAAGTTGATTTAATTGTAAGTAACAAAGGGAAAGAGTGTTTGTGTGTAAATGGATTTAGATTTGTCAACCAATCTACATGATGTGGATGTTGTGTTTGTCAAGATATGTTGTTGCGTGTTCTGCATCGCAGGGGGCGGCAGAGGCATGGAAGACAGAAATACGGGCAGGGTAGAGGGAATTTAAAATTCCCATTCATTCCCATTCCTCCCGACCATTAAACCTCCTGGCAGCGCTAACCTGCCGCAGCGATCGTGGCTTTTTGGACACTACGTTCCTTGCGAGATGATTCTTCTCAAGGTCATCGCACACTGCAGCCAGACACGCCACGCCGCGCCGAATCGAACCGTCGCAAAGAAATTCCGGCTGAACAGTTTACATGTGAATTAATGCGAGTGCGCACACTTGAGCGCGCCGCGCCGCCGCAACCACCGCGGAACAATTCCGCCGTCAGAACTCTCGGGAGAAGTCGAGTGGAATTCGTTCCGCGGAGGCGGCGCGCCGCGCCGGGCCCGACCATGTTCGGGTGTCTTCGCACTACCTCGGTCATCCTCGGCCAGGCAAGAGAATGTGGCACTGCCGGCTGGTGCGGGGGTGCGGCGAGGGAGGAAGCGGCCGGGGCCATAGAAGACTGTCTTCTATGGCCCCGGGAAGCGGCGACGCGGCGTCTGACGCGCCTATAGTGTGCGACCTCAGCAACAGAAATTCTCACAAGGCGGCGCGGCGCGTCCGGCCGTAGTGTGCGATGACCTTATCCTTACTAATGATCGTGGCTATTTGGTAATTTCAGATGGACCGAAAAATTCGTGGCTTTTTGGTAACAGCCCGGGCAACTGCTAGTCTGTAATAAAATCGTTCAGTTTACTACTAATATGTACATTTTGCAAAAAAGGAGGAAAAGTAGAAGTTAATTTTAACCGCGCATTTATTTTAATACTTTGTATAAAACTAAGTAAGTTTATTTTTATAGTAACTGCTACAATAATTATCAGTGAGTAAACTTCCTTTTCTAGAACAATGACTAAAATAATATAAAAAGCTTAATAAAAACAAAATTTGACTTCACTTCAACATATTCCAAAAAAAATTAGTCAACAAATCCCAGTGTTAAAGTATCTTAATTAAACACAATTCTTAAGAATTTAAATCAACACATCAACCACTCTGTATGCCGTCTTAACCTTGAATGATTCGTCGATCTTCGTAGTTGTAAGCAGTTTATAACAGGAAGTGCTGTACAGTCGAAAACTAAATTTCTCATCAACAAAATATGTTTTAAATTTTAAAAGGTAAAAAACAATGTTTTTATTTAGCAGTAAATTTGTAAATGTAAATATTTATCTGTTCTGAAATACAATATTCACATGAAATTCATCATATTTAACGAATGTCAGCGTAAAGCCCAAAAAAGAGGAGATTTCCCATTTTTGTTGAAATTCCCCGGAGTTGAAAATTTACCCTTAAAATCCGGTAATCTCCGGGGAAATCCGGCAATGTGGTAACTCTAGCTTATATGGGAAGTAGCTAGAATTTTAATGTTTGAGTGTCTGTTAGCATGAAAACTCTCGTAAAAATCGTCCGATCGCAACAAAATTTAGTACAGATATGTAAAACTAGGTTCCTTGGACGAGTTCGTAAACCAGCCAGATTACATATCTTAAGTGGGGAAAAGGCTCGTTTTACCCCCCGAAAACGGGGTTTTTGGCTTTTCAAATTGAAAAATTAAAGAAATCAATTCGTCGAAATCAAGAATGTTTTCACTATTGGATTCAGCAGCTTGAAAAAAACAAACAATTTAGTATTTTGAATCATTGCTTTAAATCCATTGTCCATTGGTGTCCAAAATATAAGCGAAAATACCTCTGGAATGCTCCTTTTATCACTCAAAAATGGGGTTTTCAGGATTTCAAATAAAAATACCCCCGTTGCAGCAGTCCTGCATACTCAGCGAATTTCAAGTGCATAAATAAATAATTTAAATGAAGTCTCGCATCAAGTAAAATCAATATACATTCAAAAGAAAGCGTGCAAAAATACTCTCCTAGTGGCTTTTAAGATCAACAGGCTATAAAAAATAATAGCCTATACTTGGCACGAAAATGCAATGTTCAAAACTTCAAAACAGCTGGCTTTTCCAATTTAATCGTATGGGAAAATGACCAGCTGTTTAAGTTTGAATAAAAAATTTCATAAACATCATCAGTAAAAATCTGTATTCGCAATGGCCTTTAAGTAAGCCATATGTCTGTATCCACCATATGGCTTTGAATCAAACATCAGCTCACATGTTTTAATGTAAACAAAGCACACGTTTTAGATCCCAATGCTACTTAAATGGCAGTTATTTTATGTTATTTTTTGTTTTCTAGCAAACTTTAAGAAATTACAGTACTTTTCCTGAGTCCCTGACATTAAAACATTTAATTTGAGCCCTGTTCCCTCATCCTGTGATTTGCCAAATGCCCACAATTGCTATTCAAAAATAAATTATTCTCCATAAGATTAGTATGGAAAAATGCAGGTTTGCTGCCATAGAAATTTGAAAATGAGGTATTATAGGCTACAATCCAATATATCTAAACTATATGAAGCCACATAACATGTTTTATCAAGATATGCTGAGGAATAAGAGAGCTATCAAATTGTATTTACCTCTCATAAGGTTAACAAGAGTACACAGGTTTGCTGCCTCAGTAATTTGATGATTTGGATATTTTAAGCCATAATAAAGTAGATATTAACTGTATGAAACCTCATGCCATTTCTTATCAGTATATTTTGAGAAATGAACTACACAACTTATTTTATTACCCATAAGGTTAGCATGTAGAATAAGTATGCAGGTTTGCTGCAACAGGTATGTTAAAACTGGTTAGTTTTAATTCATTATTTAGTATATCTTAACTAGAAGAAGCCATTTACCAAGTTTTATTATAATATGTTCAAAAATAAGGCAGATATAGAATTTTTTTATTTCCCATAAGGATAACATGGGGAATGATTATGCAGGTTTGCTGCCACAAAAATGGAAATTTTGGGGATTTTAGACTAAAATACATTAGATCTCATCTATATGAAGCCACAAACCAAGTTTAATTAAGATATGTTGAGAAATGTGCGAGATATAGAATTTTACTTATTCCCCATAAGGTTAACATTGGGACAACGTACTGTGTTTACCACTTTCAATACCTCGGTAACCAATGGACATAGAGCAATGATTCAAAATACTAAATTGTTTGTTTTTTTGAGGCGAATCCAATGGTGCCAACAAAAATTTGATTAATTTTATTTTTCTATGTAAAAAACCAAAAAAAACCATTTTTGGGGGGGTTATTCCCCCTTTACCCCCCCCTTCCGATGGTCCGATCGGGCTGGTTTACGGACTTGTCCAATCGATTACCACTTTACATGTCTGTACCAAATTTCATTAAGATTGGACCATATTTACGGCCGCTATCGTGCTCACAGACACACACACACACACACACACACACACACACACACACACACACACACACACACACACACACACACACACACACACACACACACATATATATATATATATATATATATAGATAGACAGATAGATAGATAGATAGATAGATAGATAGATAGATATATAAATTCGAACGAATGGTGTTTTTTGCTTCTGGTGGCCCCAAAACGAAAAGTTATCATGGTCTCGGGCTTAGGTCTTACCATGAGACCTACGGTAATAGCTTCTTCCCTATAGGGGAAATTCGCTAAAAATAAAGTTATCAAATTATAGTTTTTACCATTGGATTCAGCTCAATGGAACAAACGATTTGGTGGTTTGAATCATTGTTCTAAGTCCATTGGTCTCTGAGATACTATACAATAAGCTATTACAGCTGGAATTAATAGCTATTAATAGCTGGAATAAGCTATTACAGAATGTACAACAAATATCCGTTCAGGGTAACCTCAGCAATCATAAGTCAATCAATTGATCAAAAGCAACAATCAAAAGTATTTTTAATCGGATTCTGTATTTTTAACTTAATAAAATAGTAATCTACCTATTTATTTAAAAGAAACATATAATTAAAAACAGTATTTATTTTTCTTGTTTTAGTAATAATTGATTAATTACTGAATTTGTTCTATTAGAAATTCGGTGAGTACCCAGGTTTGTTGCGACGGGGTATTTAAAGGTACTAAGTTCTGCTAAGCACAGATTGTATATAATTTTAGATGCAATACAATTTTGGTGATTTTTTTGCACATTTATTTTGTAACGTTAATTAGGAGGAAAATATTTTTACTTATAAACTAGAACATTGGATACTTCAAGAAACTATTTTACTATTAACCTATCTTTTGATATCCATATATCATTAGTTAGGCTATAAGGGTTTATTAAAAGTATGTTTTTGAAAATATATCCAAAATTGTGAAAAATATGGAATAGCGGACGCTCGGCAAGCCTCCCCCCTGAAGTTGTTTATTGTAAGTCCATGTTTTATTTATTATCACGTTCCAAGATACTCCTAGTAGCCGCTACGCGCCGTTCAGTGTAAACATTTCGCTGTGTCTGCATCAGCCAGCGCTGACCTTGGGCGCTCGCAGCTTTGTTGTGGGGTCTGCCCGTCCCCGTCCCCGTCCCCGTCCGACCTTCCGTAATCCGCAGACTGGTAGACTACCCGACGGAATTTGCTATATTCATTTGTATGGGTGATAACAACATATTATTAAAGACCCTTGATGGGAAAATCCATTGTTAACTCTCATAGAGAATATCTGCCAAGTATAGTATATTACATACATTTTTTAATCAATTCTCAATTAACTATTAACATTGCCTCTAAAATGCATAAATTTCAATATGTTTCTTCGTAATTTATTTGATAAATCAAACCACATATGAATAACTAAATAATTTTTAATTTCGGTTCTATTCATCCTCGGTTCTTCGCTGCAAAGATGCAAACAATCTATGCTATATAATAAAGAAGAGGTGGTTTTGGTTTATGTGTGTATGTAGCAAGTGAACTCGAAAAATACTGAACCGACTGGGTTGAAATTTCACACAGATTACACAGAGGTAGATCTTGAACCCAAGAAATCACATAGGCCTGTTCACTTCCTTAAAATCCCCTCGGGCTACGCCCCGTGAGCGTCCTCAGTTCCAATGTTTACATTTTATAAGGATGTAAACATTGAAACACAGAAATGTAAACAGCTACACTAATTTGACAGTTGTTCCAATCAAAGCATCAAAGCAAAGAGCAGTGGCAAGATCAGCTGTTTCAAGCTATCTATCGTGAGCGAAGCAACGGACAACTGCTAGTTGTTAAACAAATGCAAGTGCCCTTTTCTTTATATTTGTGCCCTTAGGGAAATTCCTTTCTAAAATTTATATTTAACTGGGATTTTGACGGGGCTTCTTAAAAGTTACGGGTAGTTTGGGCTTATAAATAGATGATAAATTTAAATTACTTGTAGATTGTAAAGGACACATATCTAAATATCAATTTTAAAGTAAAACTTAATGGAAATTTTATGTAGAATAAAACATGCAACTAATCTATTTTTAGGTCAGTCCTCACTGTGCTTCTAACATATATATGATATGTACTAAATTGTTTATTCACCATTAACCGCTGTCCGACTGCTCCGAGAGGGCAATGTTGACCTGCGCCTCTTATCTGTGTTACTTTTTATCAGTTGCATTGCTTATTTGTGTCATGTCTATTGTCTATACTTGACGACCTTTAACTACCTGTAAACCAGTTTACAGGTAGTTCTTATATGATTAACGATATCCCGAACCAATCATGGTCATCGCCAATCACGATTTAACAGCACGAATGAATATTAGACATATTTACGCTTATCTTTACCGCTGAGAAGCTACCGTAGACCACTAGTAACCTAATATAAATGGAACAATTCATTACATCGATTTTTTGTCATCCCAATGAAGCTAGGAAACAATTTTTAATAATGAATACTAATTATACATTAAAACAAGTGTTAATGAAGTCCCGAAATTTGGTGAAACGTATACCATAGGAAATGGTAATTAGGCCCTACCTTGCACCACTTGTAATTTTAGTTGATTTTTACGAAACAAAACTTTGATGCAATTAACTATAGGAGGTTAAAATTAACTTCTATTTTTCCTCCTTTTTTGCAAAATGTACATATTTGTTATTATTGTCTTGCATACAATATTATATTTATAAAGAATTTTTAAAATCGTGAAATATTTAAGGTGGCTGTTTACAAGGATTAGCAAAATAAAGAAAATGTAATCAAACTTTCAGGCTTGAATTGAAATTAACATTTGAAAAAATAATTGAAAATGTATGGCAAAAGAAGTGTTAGTTGCAGGAATAAGTTGAAAATATATCATGAATATTTTGTCAGTGCTAGACAAAATATCCATTAAAATTATGTGTAAACGAGTAAACTCGAATAACTCTGACGTGAGAGAGCGATTGGAGCGAATTTCATAAAAAATAATATACCAAATTTAAATAGACTGGATTTCCTTGAGGGGTCTAGTTAGCGAACCCCCTTCTTATTATATTTAATAGATTTTGTATGTTAAATTCGTTATTTTTACCAGCTATCCTATTATTTAGTGCAACGTTAGTAAATTGTGTTAGATTTGGTACAACGGAAAGATTCGCCTGCCGTAATACGACCGGAATATTTTATTTCACCGACAACTTACATCCGAGACATACCGTAACCAAGATATACCAACATAATACCAAGATATATGCTGGGCCTTGGGCGCGATATATAATGTTACTTGCAGTTGAGAGATTTGCTGGCCACCATACAACTGAAAGAATTCTATCGAAATATTCGGCGGATATTCTATCGAAATATTTTCCAACTGCGATACGACCGAGATATTTGCCTGCCGTGGTGAGAACGAGAGATTTACCGACCAAAGAACGAAAGAGATATTTGCTGGCCGCGATTTAAGACCAAGAAATTTCCGGCCGAGATATGACGAAGAGTTTTACCTGCCGCGTCATGAGATTTATCAGCGGTGAGATGAACGTAAAATTTTAAGGCCGTCATAAGGCGAGATTTTCCGGGACAATAATAAAAAATTCCGAATTTTCCGGATGGATATAGGAAAATCTCGGTTGTAAAAATATAATTAATAGTTCTACATTTAAACATCTGGTCAATTGCCTCGCAGGGAAGTTCTCTCTACAATCCCTGCCTCGTGATATTGTTGTTGGTGTATTGTTGTTCGATAAGCGGTTAGGTACATCCTTCAAATGCACGTTGACATAATTGACAAGATTCAATAGACTAAAACCCAAGCTTACAATAAAATGCCGCCTAAAGAGGAACTTTGAATGGGGCATCAAATGGTGATAGTTTTGCGGTTTGGACTTATACAAAAATTATGCAAAGGCAGATTTTTATAGAAAATCGAAAAGAACTCGCTAAAAAGCGATATAACTCCAAGTGCAGTAAATGAATTCCATAGCATTAAAATATACATTTTATCTCTAAAGAATCTAGTCAACGAGGTTTTGTAAGTGTATTAAGACACAGATATGAGGTTATCAAAGTGAGATAACGAAATCGTTCTAAAATCTTTCACTTACTATGTTATATAATTTCTATCAGTATTAGGGTGACAGAAAATTAAAACGTTGAGTTACTGAAATTCGCCAAATTATTGTGTATGCAGCCGATGCAGCTTTTTAAATGTATTTATTGAAACGCAGTTAAAATCAGATTGAATACTGGGAAGTCCCCTACAACACACTTAAAATGAGTAGCTGATATTTGCGGAGTGTCGCGATCGAGATAACGCTGTTTAACAAGAACTTAACAACGTGATAAGTTATCAGTGAGGGACAGATACCCTTAAAGAATAATGAAACGTGCGATAAATCCGATCGCATTATCGGCGAGAGGCTGCTGGCTATCTAATCTCCATCGCGGATCGCGCGGTGGTCGCGGCGGGGGGGGGCGGGGGGGGGCGACCAGCGGCAGCGGCAGTGAGCGGCGACCTGCGGCTGCGACATGACGCCCGCAGACCACGGCGACACCGTGGTGGCCAAGGTCACGGCCATGGTGGTGCTGGGAGGCGCCGCCTTCATCGTCACCCTCGTCCCCGTCTTCATCAGCAAGAGGATAACCGCGCCTCCGGTCCAGAGGAAGAGTGAGAGCTCCGACTGGATTCTGTCGCTGTTCCAAGCGTTCGGCGGCGGCGTGTTGCTGTGCACCACGTTCCTCCACCTCCTGCCCGAGGTCTCCGAGAGCATAGAAACCCTCCAGGAGAAAGGAGGGATACCGAAGGATTTCCCCCTGCCGCTACCGGAATTAGTTATGTGTTGCGGCTTTTTCACTATGTACATCGTCGAAGAAGTAGTCCATAAGATTCTTCATTCTCGGAATGTTAAGAAAGCGAGGATAAACAAAAATCCGCTCAACATATCATCGACTGTGTTGGTAGATTCGGACGTAACCGCGGCGGAATCGTACAAAATATACGATAAAAATTCTCTAAAAGTCACTTTCGCCCCTCCGCACGAGGAAGATGTGAACATTTTTGCGGTAACTCATAAAAACTACTCGACTTGCATCAATTCGTCGGAACCGAACCACAACCTGCCTCCCTTCCAGGAGGACGACCGGGACAACCACAGCGACCACGGCCACGGCGACCACCACGGCATCGTCACCGAGGACCTGCCGTCGCTGCGCGAGCTGCTGATAGTGCTGGCGCTGACGGTCCACGAGGGGTTCGAGGGGCTCGCCATCGGACTGGAGGAGTCGGTGGCCGCCGTGTGGTACCTGCTGACCGCCGTCGCCGTCCACAAGTGCGTCATCGCCTTCTGCATCGGCGTGGAGCTGGTGTCCGGGCGGGTCTCGCTGCCGCTGTCCGTGTTCTACGCCTTCGTCTACTCGTGCGCGTCGCCCTTCGGCATCGCCGCGGGCCTGGCGCTGTCCGCCGGCCACGACGGCCACCTCACCGCGCTGCTCTCCGTGCTGCTGCAGGGCATGGCCACCGGCACGCTGCTCTACGTCGTCTTCTTCGAGATCCTCAAGCGCGACAGTCACGGCCGGGGCCTCAGCCAGATGGTCGTCGTCATCCTCGGCTTCGTCGCGATGGCGGTGCTCGCCGTCCTCATCACCGACTAGGTGGGTCACTTAGCGATCAGCTACAGATCGGGTGTACAAACTATTTATTGCAAAGTGAACTTATTTCTACTAAAGTCGGCTGTGGGAATAGAAGCCTTAAGTCAACCAAAGCTTTTAATAGTTATAAGTAGGCATAATGTTTAATTTTCCGGCTTGTTACCAAAGCGTGGAAAGATAAATTATCGAAATTAAAACATTAAATTAGTAGTTCAAATATTCACAGTTATTAATTGCTCAAGTACCATTACTAATATTTCAATTTGATCAGAATTTCTTGAAACAGTTACAAGTAATCATACGATTTTTGTAACGATACATTTTTAAAGCTTTAACTTGTTAAATGAATTTTATCAAAGCCTTATTAATGCGTTGAACCTACGAGTAATAAAACACTTGTTTACACACAGATGGGCATATTGTATAATCAAAACCAATTGCATTGATACACCACTCTTAATTACTGAGGACAATGAGACCTAAATGTTTGAATAAGTGACTTAAGGTGGTTTCAACAGAATCGCATTTAAAATTCATCTTAAAAAATAAAAAAAACCAGTGGATCAATTTAATACTGTTATACAGACCCGGTTAACATTTTAAAAGTACAATAAATACCATACAAGGTACATTTTAGGATTAATCTGAAGCAATCCAGATTCTTATTGAGAATTCAATATGAAAATTCTGGATTAAAATACCACCTTAAAAGAACGAGACAACCAGAAATGATCACGAACTTGTTATTCATCGAAGAAGAAACAATTCAACTGCTGCCTTCTCAGATAACATTGTTTAACCTCACTGTCAAATCGTTCGGTGTGTAGGCCTACAAATAAGAAAACGTGTTTGAGAAACAAAAAAATTACAAACTATTAGTGCAGGAAAATGATGCAGAAAATAGCGTAATAGCAGAATTTTTACTTGACGGGTTGAAATTTGGTGGAAAGGTCGTAGAGTAGGATTCACGTAAGTTGGCCAAAGCATCTACTAATCATCTCATCAAAAATTTTTATACAAGTCACATTGAAAACATTGTTGGTTACACATGGTGTCTGTTTACATTTTCTCAGAACTGTCAAATCGCCACGTTGCGTTTGTTTACAAGTTGTTATAGGTTATAGAATGTTTACAATATCGCCTATTTTTAGAAGTTTTTATTTCCATTCAACCTTTTTACATAGCTGCCAAAGTTTAATTTGATTGCATTTCTTGATTTACAAATATTTTAGTCTGTTTAACTGCTTTTTTATTTTTCCTGGGCCAATTTTACTAAGTTTTGACCGCAATATGAAACAATCTCTCTTTTCAGACACTGACTTGCAGTAAGTAATATTGGCTATTCAAAAACTCGCCTATATTTCTTTGTAAATATTATTTCATTACAAAATATTAGATTGTTAACCATGCCGCATCCATGACACATCATCTCCCTGTTAATACATAATTTATTTGGAAAAGCCCCTTAGTAATATTTTAAGCCGCGCAAGTGAACTTCCAGTTGCAAATTGCATCAGAACTTTGCCTTTATTGCAAGTGCTATACTAAACAGATATTCGTTGACAATGTTTTCAGCACAGCTGGATTTTATGGTTAAGTTCGTAAGAAGATAATAGTTTGTTTACTTTCGTTTTGGCCAACTTAGGTGAATCCTACTCTACATACAGGTGAGATCATTATACAAAAATTCCCGAAAAATCCCTCTTGGGCATATTTTTATGGAAAAACGGTCATTCCCGGGGGGGGGGGGGGGGTTGTGTGGTCATTCATACTGGTTAACTCCAGGGCTAGCCCTGGGTGCACTCAACCTAATTTTAAAATTTATTTTTGCCACCCGTAAATAGCCAAATATTTTCAATTCATGCAAATTCCACGACTAAACTTAAATAAATACCAAAATACCACGAATAACCCAGTAAACGTATAAAGTAAAAATCATTTGTTGTAGATTATTTCAAATGCACTTTAAACTTTATTCAATTGAATCCTATTCGAGTCAAGTTTTACTTGAACGTTAAATACAAATAGTGTCATAACATAACTATAGTTCGCGCATGAAAATCCCGATTATTTTAAAGAACGAGTGAGAGAGAGAATGGTAATGAATGTTTAGAGAGAGATAGACGATTCCCAAACATGCGTTTGTCATTGGCTGCAGCAAAGTGCTAATTGTACTTGCTATTGGACGATCATTTTGTTTTTGTTTTTATCTTATTTGTATATATTATTAAAAGAATTTCTGGGATTTTGTCCAGAGCAAATTGACCCCTAGAAATTAATTTTTCTACACATATTTGGTCTCAAATTAAAGCTTTTATTCTCTAGATGTGCCTTTTGTGGGTTTGGAAAATATCCCATGAAAAGCCTTTACACAGGAGGCTTTAGAAATTCCAGCGAAAGTGCTACTATCTGTGTTAGAACCTGTGAATTTTTTCCAGTTCACACATGTTTATAACAAAACAGATGATCAAGATTTGAAATATTTCTAGAGATATACCACATAATTCATGGCTAGCAAATGTCAATTAACATTCATCCACATTATAATTTTGGTTTCTTAAATTATTGACTTTTTTAAGACAACAGAAAATAAGGAAGAGTATTTAATTTGTCCTATTGAAACTAAGACAAACAATCTGTACAATATTACAGTCTGTGTAGTATATTAATTTACTGTATTTCAATTCTAAAAAAAGGAAATTTAAAAAGGAACATAGGTATTTATATTTCAGGACGTGGTCTTAAGATGGTATTTTCTAACAAACTATTGACAGAGAATACACATCGATACATATTTCAACACATTGATGCATGTTTCAAGGTTTAGAGTTTTAAAATATCAATATTAGTTGAATATTAACCTAAAAGATTCAAGTTTTAAAACGCAATGTAAATTTTAAACCTGTATTTTGTAAATGTACTTGGAATGCAAAATTGATTGAAGTGTTAACGGTTAGCCTGCCTATTTTACTCGACTCTGAAATGTACCAATTGCAATATGCATATTTAATGAAGGCATTTCATAGAAAGTTATGTTATTTGCTTAGGTAGAAATTTGCCAATTATGTAAATAAGATGCGAAAAAAGCGGGTCAATTTAAAAATTTAGATTCGATACTTTTGAAAAGAAACCCCTAAAACTGAGTCATGAGGATGCGCCAAGCGATCCATGTGAACTAACCCCATTTTATGCAAAATTAATGTTTTTAGACTGGACTGTCGAAATTTAAAAGTGTAGAACATATAAATAGACACTTTTTAAGCAGATAAAATAAATGAACTTTTCAAATTCGGCGAGGAATTTTTTACCCACATTGAAGTTTAAGTCTAAAGTAATAAGTTATTTTTAAAAGTTTACCCCGATGAAGAGTTCAATTATTGGCAATTTTATTCCAGTGCTATGACTCAGAGAATTAGTCTAATTTTATTTTAAATCACAAAAATTCACACACTTCCTCATTGAAAGGTATTTAACGCTGCGAAGTTCCACACATAATTAACATAAAACTAAAGTCTATTTTACCAAGTTGTTTTTAAGTCACGAAGTGACGCGGGCTGCTAGTTGTTCTTAAAGTGTTTAAATGATCCGCTATACTCAATTCCACATTCACCTTTCAGTATAGAATTTTCATTAGCCATGTGTTTCAAATGACAAATAAGGTTGTACTCCCCATATTAAATAATAATCAGCTGATGATTTTGTCATCACATGATACAACAACATATAACTGATATAGACTGCTTATGAGATAGGAAAAAGTGAAGCCTTACTGGAGGATTAGGATTGTCACCGACCTTCAAACACAAACGTCAAAGACTTGAAAACATGAACATGATTCTAATTTCGTTTGTCGTTGTTTTTGAATCATCAAAATGTTATATGATAAAAACAAAAATTAGTTTTTAATAGTATTACTATCGTTTTATAATTTAATTATATACTTATCTTACATCGTAGACGACATCGATAAATATTTAATATTAGATTAAATAGTTTTAGTACTAATTTAAAAAGTGATGTGCACAAAAAGTGACCCGCAGCCAGACACAAGACGACCTCTAATTTTGCGGCCCTCTAATTTTGTTAGGTTAGCAATAGAAGTGGAATTAATTTCGTACTTTACAATAACAAACGAAAAACGAACGATTCAGCGATGGGAATTGAACCATTTAATTGATCGAATACAAAAACTTATTTTCAAAGAGTCGACGTAATTAAATTAGTTTTGTCGTTATCTTACTTCAATTAAATAAAATACGCAAAAAGTATTAAGATTATAAATCTGTACACCATTTCTGACATATTTTAAAAACTTATTCAAATCTTTAGTCATCTTCAAAAGATTCGTTTCGTTTTAAATTACTGTTCAAAGAACGCCAAGTCCTAAATTACTATATTACTCCCCTTCTCTTTGCCTATCTTTTCATCAACCGCTTTTTCATCAACAAATGCATTGTGGCAATATCTCCAGTACAACAGACTCTAACCTCCTTGTTTTGAATAATTTAAAGGACGATGAAGTGATAAAGTGTTTTGTGACGGCCGTGAGTTTTCCGGTGACGGCCGTGAGTTTTCCGGTTTGTTCGTTTTTTTTAGATAATAGCCAACATGGCAGCGCCCACAAAGGCTTCAAATTTTTACAACGAAATGAGCAGTCTATATATTTTAAAGGTCATTGACATGAAACAGATTTAGTAAATAAATACACTCAGCAAAGGTAATAGAATAGCTATTTCCCATAAGGCCCATAGGCGTGCGCAGGGTCCGGTCTCCGTGGGTGCCGGGCACGAAAAGTGCGCCCCCCATCCCCAAATCCAACACCGCGTCTCACAGTCCAACCCCCCCCCCCACCACCGCTCACCAACTTATTAGGCTCATTGCTACTCACTAATTATGATTATGCGTAAGGCCACACTGCTACACTTTGAAAACTTCAACCTTTTGTTCCTACTTTAGCAACTTAAGTAAAAATGTATTGTTATGAATGAGACAATCAGTCTTTCGTTCGTTATGGATAGGCCTAGAATAACAACTGAAATATTTGGGTATGTTATAATTTATGTTTCTATTGTTGTTAAGCATTCTTTGCAAGTTATAATCAGCAAATTATATTCAACACAAATTCACACTGCAGACTAAATACAGGAGTATAAAAAATCCGATTTTTGACTAGATGATTAGATAACGGTTTATTTTAGTACATGAGGTAAATAAAAAGGATAACAGCAATAACACATAACTAAGAAGACGATTGTATAACATAATAAAGTAAAATAACAATTTATTTTACGAACAATTAACTATCCCGAACGAAACAATCAACAGACTGAGTCACTGAGTCCAAACCGCCTTCTGTAGTTGTAAACTCTAACCAGTCCTACGCACAGGTCATTTTTTGACCTATGTAGGACTTATTATTTCATATTTCATACTTGAATTTGAGATGTATATATTTTGTATTTAGCTGAAGTAAATAAACCAATTTATGATTTGATTTGATTTGACTACGAAATAACGGCAATAACGGGGGCGATTTAAGTCGCGTACCAACGTGAATCGTTTCGTATCAAATAAAATATAAACCACAGAGATTCTCGGTGATATAATTATAAAATTGCGCATGCTGAAAACATTTTGGACTATCATTTTATTGTAAAAAATATAATATTTAATCATTCGCAACAAAAACAAAAACACTCATTGTGACTTACCTATGGTTCTATCTTTATTGACGTCCTCTTCCTTATACTTCTAAGCTACGAAGCAAGTAAATTAGAACTACGTTGAGTTGTCCGTATCCTTAAATTCCCTTGGCCTTTTCCCAAAAGCTAGAACCTGACACTTTTTTCGATATAATAAAATTATACTATTTCCTGTAGCTAACTAATCACTAAATAATAACTGGATAATTTGAAGTGAATAATAATATTAAACAATTATCATACCTAACAGCAGATAATGTTACACACTGACTAAATTTACGTGGGAGTGCTCTCTACAAATGTCAAGAACAGACTACAATTAATCTAAATTATTATCTACCTCGAAAATGACAACCGAGATATTACAATCATAATATTTATATTTTGGAGAGAGAAGGGAAGGGGTACACAATATGGTCTTACATCTGGCCTCTCGTTTCCAAGAAATCGCGATTAGCGTGTGAACGGGCCTGAAAAACTCGACTGAAATGATAACACCGTCGCCGTGTCGTCTTTACGTCTAAATTAGCTATGTCTATAGTTTGTACATTTAATATATTTTGTTACTATAAATAAATTTATTTCCACCCGGTCATAATTTTTACTAAATTATAGGCTTATTTTTCATTTTTACTTCTATATTTTTTAAATATAAAATACATTTTTTGCCATTTTGGGGCCCCTTTAGGCCAGCCGCTATTATAAGGCCTGTACCATAGCCATCTCTAGTAATAAGGCTGCGCCCTTCGACCTGGCAACGTCGCTTCTCAAGGGTTTTTTTTTGCATAGTAAAACCATTGACTTTCCCTTACAGAGCCAGCTGGTTTCAAGTAAACAAAAAATAGTGCCGTAAGATAGTATGGATAACCAAATCAGCTGAACCCTTAGGCGCGATGTTGCCATTTACTAGCGCCGCGGCCTTTACTAGAGATGGTTATGCCTGTACTGAAAGGTGAACGTGGAATTGAGTATAGATAATGACCATGAGTATCTGCCTCTGATAACCACAATTAATTAACTATAATGCAAAGGGCTGATTCCCCGCGACAACTTCCTTTCTTTAACGGACTCATTATTCTAGGCCTGCTGTACGATATGAAAAATTAATTTAAAAAAACGCAGGTTTTCTTGTGACAAAAGTTGGGGTTTGTGACAGAAGTTGGGGTGATACCAAATATGTGTAGAAAAATTAATTTCTAGGGATCAATTTCCTCTGGACAAAATCCCAGAAATTCTTTTAATAATATAGATAAAAACAAAAACAAAATGATCGTCCAATAGCAAGTACAATTAGCACTTTGCTGCAGCCAATGACAAAAGCATGTTTGGGAATCGTCTATCTCTCTCTAAACATTCATTACCATTCTCTCTCTCACACGTTCTTTAAAATAATCGGGATTTTCATGCGCGAACTATAGTTATGTTATGACACTATTTGAGTATTTAACGTTCTAGTAAAACTTGACTCGAATAGGATTCAATTGAATAAAGTTTAAAATGCATATAAAATAATCTACAACAAATGATTTTTACTTTAAACGTTTACTGGGTTATTCGTGGTATTTTGGTATTTATTTAAGTTTAGTCCTGGAATTTGCATGAATTGAAAATATTTGGCTATTTACGGGTGGCAAAAATAAATTTTAAAATTAGGTTGAGTGCACCCAGGGCTAGCCCCTGTATTAAGCATGAATACTGTATTATTAAATGAATACTGTATTAAGCATTTTATTTTGGCTAGCAATTGATAAACAGGCTTAAATACAACATTGGAATCGTACTTAAGGTTTCTCTGCAACTAGTATAAATTTTTGGTTCCGAATATATGTTTTTTATAATATTTAATGTTGAGTGACTAACCACTAAAAGTTGAGTCTCGCCAGGGAGCTAAATTTACATTTATTCTCTAATGTATGAATATTTCCAAAATGTTTCATAGCTAAACAATAGCCAACATTTTATTCTTCGATTTTAAATACATTTAATTCCATATATTACATTAAATACTTGCTATCGTTAATTATTATTGAGGTCGGTTATTCACTGGAGCTTTAACATACAGTATTTATCTAAAAATGTGAATTGCCTTTAGTAAGCTACAGTAATTGAAAGTAATTTTTACTGTTGATTCTTAATCCTTAAAATAGAAATAACGAGTTTTTAAAAGTGTAACGGATAACTATAAATAAGAAATAAGGGAGTAAAGTTGAATTAACATGACACTAAGTCCTTAACAAGTCATTCACGGATGCACTCACCTAGATAATGAAATTTTTAGGCCTACACGCTAATTTGTGACTTTTTTGTATTATTGCTCCATGGTATGGGCTTGTCCGTATCAAATCAATGGTCATACCATCTAAAGACGCCTATAAAATTAATTAATTAGGGCTCCATCTCAGCAGTTGTCTTTGAAATCTGCTATTTACGGAGATATAATACACAGTATGTCCCAAACGTCCAACATCAATTTATATATGCTTTCGAACTTGGTAAGCATATTTATGGTCCGGTCGCCGAGTCATGTGGCCTTGAAGTAGGGTCCAACTCAAATTTTATGATTTTATAATTCTAGTACTGCTTACTTCTTGACGTACTGAACTAGAATATGGCGGATGCCAGAATGGTATCCTTGGGCGACTTTGAATATCGAAGGTCAAACAAAGTTCACAGGGCCGAACAAAGGCTACAGAAACAGATCTTGAAAAAATTGTATTTTCGGTATCCAAACTAATATCTACCAAGATATTGATTTGAAAACACCGCCGATAGTTGCTGGATGGTAAATACTTCATTTTGATCGGGTATTAATTTTCATTCACCATCTTGGATCCGCCATATTATTTTATAGATACAGATAAAAAATATGAATGTGGTAATGTGACACGTCATTAGTGACTACATTTTAACGCTGATTAGGCCTACAATGCCGCAATCCGTTTTTTGAAAATATTGTTTCGTTCTCAAGATATGCTCAAATGAAATTTTTCCTTGTACATTCCTTCTCTGATTGGCGTTTCTGAATCTAAATATTTTTGGATTGACGTTCATTTTGGTCTTAGAAGATTCAGCGATTTAATAACTTCAATTTGAACTATTGATCATTTAAATACGACTATTCAAAGACGAGTTATAAAGCCACATTCAACAGAAAATGTATTTTTTCAAAATTACTTTTTACTTAAAGAATTACATTTCAGGTTCTAAATCCGTCCCTGTATTTGTTCTGATGGCCTTAAAATACTCAAGTGATCTTTGGCTTTAATTTTTGAGCAATTTTTAACTTAAATCCACTGTCCGAAAAAGAGTTGTGATCATCCAAAGGTTATAATATTTATTTGTTTGTTTGCTTGATTAAATTTGTTTGATTGTTTATTTCAGATTGAAGAGGAGGGGCGCTGAAACATGAAGTTCCTTGTTGTTTCATGTTTGTAATTTATTTAATGAATTTATGTTTAACTTAACAGTCTATTGTACAGTACAAAATATGTTTACTATTTTTTTTATAATTGTGATACGCTTACTGTAATCAATATTAAATGTTGGCCTAAAATACCATAGAAATTACAACAAATTAAAGAATCAAAAACGATGGCTTATGTTTTATAATTGTTAAATAGACTCCTTAAATATAAATACCCCCCGTTGCAGCAGACCTGCATACTCAGCTAATTTCAAGTGCAAAACAACATATTTCAATCCGACATAGTGAGATTTGACATGTTTTAATAAGTTCCATAAGAATAACATGGGGAATGAGTATGCAGGTTTGCTGCTACAGGTATATTAAAACTCGGTAGTTTTAATTCATTATTTGGTAGATCTGAACTAGAAGAAGCTATTTACCAAGTTTTATCAATATATGTTGAGAAATAACAGAGATATAGAATTTTACTTATTTCCCATAAGGTTAACCTTGGGACAACGTACTGTTTTTACCACTTTCAATATTTCGGTAACCAATGGACATAGAGCAGTGATTCAAAATACAAAATTGTTTGTTTTTTTGAGCTGAATTCAATGGGGCTAACAAAAATCAGATTACTTCTATTTTTCTATGTAAAAAACTCAAAAAACCCATTTTTTTGGGGGTTTATTCCCCCCTACCCCCCCTTCCGATGGCCCGATCGGGCTGGTTTTCGAACTCATTCGAATAATAACTACTTTATACGTCTGTGCCAAATTTCATTCCAATCGGACCATTTTTGCAAGTGCTATCGTGCTTACAGACACATATATATATCTTCTTCTATATTATTAATTCTGTAAGCGATTTTTTAAAATCAAAATTGTGAGAGTTTGCGAGCTCGCAGGATGACAGGAGATGGCTCAAATGAAAGGTCTCAGCCCCAGAGGGTCGGGAAAAATAGCAGATTATGTCTAAATATACCAGAAAATGAGAAATAACGAAAAATATCTTCCATTTAAAATGCATTGGGATTGAAAATGTCTGCTTTGTTTACATTAAACATGTGGTGCTAATGCTTGATTCAAAGCCATATCATATGGTAGATGTTGACATGTGGGATTTGTTTCAAAATGCAGCTAACTATGCAAGTTCAATGTATTATAACAAATAATATTTTAAATTTTAGATTTTCTGATTTCATAATAATTAAGGGTTTGAGTTTTTCATAATTTAAAATTATAAAAAGTTAAGTGCGTTTGTTTAGTTTATGTTATAACGATGCAGATTTAATACCAAATGAATTATGCATATATATATAATTACGTAAGCGAAATATTTGTGAAGAAATTGTGGGCGTTTGGAAGGTCTCAGGATGATGGAGGGGGGGGCTGAAACTGAAAGTCTACATCTCAGGGACTCGGGGAAAATACTGAAATTGCTTTAAGCCTACTATAAAATGAGAAATAACGTAAAATAGCTGTCATTTAAAAACCATTAGGATATAAAAAAGTCAGCTTTGATTAATAAAAACCAAATGCTAGAAATAATCATAATTTTGTGGATCCAAAAGCCTATTTCTAAGAAGGTATTTTGTACCATAGTAAAGAAGGATTATGCTTAGGGGCTATTAGCCCCTTCAAGCCTCTAGTATATATATATATATATATATATATATATATATATATATATACTGTGTATATATATATATACTGTATATATATATATATATAGAAATTTGAACGAATAGTGTTCTTGACTTCTGGAGGTACCAAAACAAAAAGTTATAGTGGTCCCGGACTTAGGTCTTACTATGAGACCTACGGTAATAGCTTCTTCCCTATAGGGGAAATTCGCTAAAACTGTTTTTTAATTTACCCTAAATGCTTTTTAATCTTTTGACTGGCAAAAGTTTTCTGAGTTGACTATTTTTCTTTGTTTAAAATGTATTTTTAAATAGCCAATCAAAACTTCAACTTGGAAGCCACTGCTCTAGAATTTGAGAAACAATAAAATAAGATTTTTTACGATAAGTTTATATAGAAGAAGTTCAAGAAGAGCAGGAAAATTAGTCTTGTTCCCAAAATTTGGAAAAAGACCCGGACATCACTGTAATCCGCTTTGGACATTCTATTTATGTTTAAAAGAAGTTTACCACAGATTATCTTCTATATTATTGGAAGAATTTCTGTGATTTTGTACAGAGCAAATCGACCCATAGAAATGATTGTTTCTATACATATTTGGTAAAACACGGGCTACTTTGGCCCTGGGGTCCTTCTTTGACCCATATTGAAAAAAATAATTTAAATAAATACACATTTTAATAAACGGTTTAAAACTAGTCAGACACAATGCCTATGATAGTCAAGATATGTATTAATATCACCCCTACCCAAAAAGTGAAATAGAAAAAGATTGGCGAAGAATTTGTACAAAGTTTTCTGAAATTGGGCCAAAGTAGCCCGTGTTTACGGTACTAGAAGGTCAACAAATAAAAAAGTAGAAACCTCTAAATAAATAGTTTGTTATAGTTAATAAATGATTTTCTCATAAACCCAAGTCTTTCTTTGGCCCTAGCTTATAACGTTTTTATGTTGGTTTTACAGCCTTAGGCCAAAATGTAACCCAAACCCAAGGGTAACATTGGCCCAAGTTAAAAATTTTTTTTCTCAATACATATTTTAATAAATGGTTTAAAACTAGTCAGACAGTCAAGATAATGTATTAATGTTACCCCTACCCAAAAAAGTGAAATAGAAAAAGATTGGCGAAGAATTTGTACAAAGTTTTCTCAAATTGAGCCAAAGTAGCCCGTGTTTACGGATCAAATTAAAGCTATTATTCTCTACATGAGCCTTTTGCGGGTTTTGAAAATATCTTATGAAAAGCCTTCACACAGGAGGCTTTTAAAATTTCAGCGAAAGTGCTATCTGTACTATCTGTGGTAGAACCTGTGAACTTTTTCCAATTCACATTTATTGGTAACAAAACAGATAATCAATATTTGAAATGGTTCTAGAGATACTCCATAGAATGCAGGGCTAGCAAATGTGAGGTAACATTCATCCTCATTACAATTTTGATTTCTAAAAATATTGTCTTTTTTGAAGAGAACATAAAATAAGGAAGAGTATTTGCCCTACTGATATTAACACCAACAGTCTATCTGTAATCATCTTAATTTACTGTATTTCTTTTCTGGAAAAGGAAACTTAAAAAGGGACATGAGTATAACTCGGGAGGTGCTCTAATAAAGAGATGGGATTTCCTAACAAACTATTGATCTATAGTGGCGTTCTTGGGGCCCACGCCATCCATAAGCCCAATGCTAAAATTAACATTAGTCTTATGGATGGCGTGGGCCCCAAGAATTGGCGCCAGTTATACATGCTTCAACGCTTAGAGTTTTAAAATAGCAATATTAGTTGAATATGAACAATACTCCCCTTGCAGCAGACCTGCATACTCAGCGAATTTCAAGTGCAAAACAACATTTTCAATCCAACATAGCGAGATTTGACATGTTTTGGTAAACTCCATAAGGATAACACGGGGAATGAGTATGCAGGTTTGCTGCTACAGGTATATTTAAACTGGTTGGTTTTAATTCATTATTTAGTAGATCTGAACTAGAAGAAGCTATTTACCAAGTTTTTTCAAGATATGTTGAGAAATAACCGAGATATAGAATTTTACTTATTTCCCATAAGGTTAACCTTGGGACAATGTACTGTGTTTACCACTTTCAATATCTCGGTAACCAATGGACCGATGGACCAATGGACCAATGGAACAGTGATTAAAAATACTAAATTGTTTGTTTTTTTGAGCTGAATTCAATGGTGCTAACAAAAATCGGATTATTTCTATTTTTCTATGTAAAAAACTCAAAAAACCCATTTTTTGGGGTTTATCCCCCCCTTCCGATGGTCCGATTGGGCTGGTTTTCGAACTCGTCCGAATAATAACTACTTTACACATCTGTGCCAAATTTCATTCCAATCGGACCTTTTTTGCGAGCGCTATCATGCTTACAGACACATATATAGATATACTGTGTGTCCCAAAAGTCCCGGAACGGGTTAATAGCTTTTAAAGTAAGCCAGATATCAAAACAATATTTTGCATACCTTTTAATACTAAAAAAAACTACTTTTTGGTGTATGTGTCATTTCTGCCCCTGCCCCCAAAATTGGATTTTGGAGGGGCAGCCTCAAAATTTTAAATGTAAACCCCCATGTGCGACTGCTTATTTTAAAGGGCTTGTTAAAAGAAACACAATGCCGCAAACCGGAGGTTGATATCATGCTCCAGTCCAAAATGGTAGCCACTCAAAAATTAAAAAATGCTGTCCGTCAATTAAAATTGAGTAGGTATTTTCTATGTTCGGCAATTCATATTTAAATCGAATAAGAACCACCAGAACAAATATTAACTACTTTAAAGATACAAAAATAATAATTTCTTGTTGTCATCATCAAGGCACAACCCTCAAAAATTGTTTTTGGGGGGTGGGGGTTTGTCCAACCAATTCCAATATCCGCTCACATCGTATGACCACTCGTTAAAAAAGTAACTAACAACCCCTATATATATGTAGGGGTCCAAATGAATTAGTAGATTCATTTGGATTAATTTTTACTAATATGCTGAATGAGGAAAAAAATGAAGCCAAAGCTTGTTTTAATGAAATTAAAAAAAAAATAGTTATTTTTCTGGCAAATATTTGGTACTTCATGTATGGGGGTTTTTCTAAAAGGTAACACATAGACGACCCTCCGCAGGTATAGACCTTTGCCGCTGAGCCAAAGATCGCATTAAGGCGGATATCTATTAGTATGTTAGTTAAACCTTTCCGGGACTTTTGGGACACACAGTATATATATAGATACTGAAAAAACTGATAGATAGAAAATTTAGTTCGTTGGCTGTTATGAGCGTTGAATAATTTGTTTTTACGGTGAATGGCTATTTTATGAATGTGATAAATGAAGATCACTTATGAGGGCTACTATTAAATAACATATATATCTAGAAATTTGAACGAATAAAGTTTTTGACTTCTGGGGGCACCAAAACGAAAAGTTATAGTGGTCCCGCCGGGCTTAGGTCTTACCTTGAGACCTACGGTAATAGCTTCTTCCCTTATGGGGGAAATTCGCTAAAAAAATTCAATTTTTAAAACACATTTTGTAAATGTACTTGGAATGTGAATGTTATTGAAGTGTTAGCGGTCAGCAGTCAGCCTGCCTATTTTACTCGATTTTGAAATGTACCATTAACAATATGCCTATTTAATGGAAGGCATTTCATAGAAAGTTATGTTATTTGCTGTGGTAAAAATTAACCAAACGTGTATTTAACATGCGGCATAAAAAAGCGGATCAGTTTGAAAATTTAGTTCGTTGGCTTTTATGAGCGTTGAATAATTTGTTTTTACGGTGAATGGCTATTTTATGAATGTTATTTAGAGATTAGTTCATCAGCAGATCAATAGTTTGTCCATCTTCACCGTTTGTTGTTAAGACCTAACAAAGATGAATGAAAGAAACTGATGCAGAGATGTTGTGTAGAATTAACATAATGGTTCGATACTTTTGAAAATAAAACTCTGAAACAGAGACATGAAGATGCGCCAAGCAAAGAATATCCATTGTAAACTAACCCCCAATTTATGCAAAATGGGTGTAGTTGCACTGTCGCAATTTCAAAATGTAGGACATATATGTAGACACTTTTAAAGCAAATGAAATAAATGAACCTCTCAAATTCTGTGACGAAAATTCTTAACCATATTGAAGTTTCAAGTCTAAAAGTAATAAGTTATTTTTAAAAGTTTGCCCCAATGAGAAGTTCAATCACTGGCAAATTTATTCCAGTGCTAAGACACAAAGAATTAGTCTAGAAAATTAAAAAAAAATCACTCACCTCCTCACTGAAAGGTATTTTATGCTTCAAAATTCCATATAAAATAAACATGAATCTAAAGCCTATTTTACTAGTTGTTTTAGTCACGAAGTGGCGCGGGCTGCTAGTGACGTGATTAAATTTAAGGAGATGAAGGGTATCCATTAATTGTTATAAAGAGAATAAAATTCCGTGTCAAAGTTTCAGTAGTTAACATGATTTTCTGAATGTGGGTTGCCTCGTCAAATTATGCAGGCGCATACGTCGACGTATGCGCGTGATCACTACGGCACTGATCAGTTTGTTGTTTTATCTCTCTAGAGAAAAGTTTTGGAATTAAGTTATAATTTTCAGGAAATTTAATATGTGGTATCCAACTGGTAGTGGTATTCAAATTGATAAATCTTTCTAGGCTATGATGTTTAAAATCTGATAGGAGAAAAATTTGCTGGAAGCAAATAAATAATGTGCTTGCCTTAGATCTAAGTATCTGTAAAGTAAATGTTCCGAGTTAGTTAATTTATTCAACTTATTGAAAATGCATGCTTTATTTACAAAATAATATCATTAAAATAAATATAAAAATTAAATAAAAATAATTTGTATTTTTAATGTTTTTTTAGGTTTTATAGACATTTTAAATCTCAACGATTCCCCCCAAAAAGGCTCTATGGATATTTTTAGGGTAAAGTTATGCCAAAATAGGCATTTTTGTTCTGTTTTAGACACTTTTGACCTTAGTAACTCTTATATAGTTAAAAATGTTTGGATACAAAAAAATCTTCTCATTAATGTAGGGGAATTAAACCTGATCCTTATTTTCAATTAAATAATCGAGACGAAATTTTGAACCCAACATATTAATAAAAACAGATAAAAAGACCAAATCCAAAAAAAAAGTTTCTTGGTCTAATTATTGATGAAAATATTTCTTGGGATGATCTCATCTACATATATAATAACGTAAGCGAAATTTTTGTGCATAAATTGTGAGCTTTTTTAGTTGCAGGATGATGGGAGAAGGCTCAAATTGAAGGACTTGCTTGACACCAGGGACTCGGGAAAAATACTGGAATTTCTTTAAACTTATTATAAAATGAGAAAAAACATGAAGTGTCTGCCATTTAAAAAGCATTGGGATCCAAAAACGTCTGCTTTGCTTGCATTAAAACATGTGATGTTATTGCCTAATTTAAAACCGTGCGCTATTAACATATGGTTGATCTATAAGCCAGTTTACTATGAAGGTATTTTGTGCTATAATAAAAAATGATTGTTTTATTCAAGATTTTCCCCCTATAATGGCTGAGGTTTTTTAGCCCCTTCAAGCCACTAGTTATTAATGCATAGTCGAAAAATTTTCTTCTAGCATCTATGCTCTGTGATAAATGTCCAGAATTTGCAGTTTGGAGACTCTAAAAATGATTTACTTCTCGCTAATCCACTGTCATATTTCTTATGGGATTTCTATTTATGTGGTAACAACAAAGAAAAATTTAGATAAAATACTTATAACAAAAGAAAGCAATATGAGTAATATTAAAGTTAAAAACAGATTTTGATAAGCACATTTTTAATAAATTGGGAATACTGACAGTTTATATTTTGTATATTTATGAAACAATTATTTTTTCCCAACAACTACAGATTTCATCCAATTCAAACAATTTTCCAAATTATGACACCAGATGCAAAGTAGACCTTCCTTAACACAACCTTGAATTTTTTTTAAAGAGAACATCTTACCTTAGGGCTTAGGTTCTTACCACATCTGCCAATATCTATAAGACTAGAAAACAATTTTAATAAATTTAAAAAAAATATTAAAGCATTTTTTAATAACAACTCCTTTTCATTCTACAGGGTGATTGAAAAGTCTGGGTACGGCTTAATATTTTGAAAAATAATAAACGTAGACCTACAAAACTTGGAATCAAGTTATAAGGCATATAAATCTATCTTAACACATATCCAGTGATCCGCTACCTCCTCAGGGGGACGGCCCGCCAGGAGTCAGGAGAAAATCTTAAATTTTCTCCTGACTCCTGGAGAGAACATCCGTAATTTTTTAACGGATGTTCCTTTTTGAATGCGGTTTGCGGCATTCTTCTTTGCTTAAAAAGCTCTTTAAAATATTTTGATTAGGATTTTTGCGGACATTTGCCATCACTGATTAGTAAATTTATGATTATAAAATTTACTAATCAGTGATGGCAAATGTCCGCAAAAATCCTAATCAAAATATAAAATCACCATCACCAACAATGAATTTCAAACAAAGAATTGATTCTCTTTAAAATGATATAAAAAATGATAAAAATTGTTTGTATTCAAAGAAATTGGTATTTATTTGAATCTTTGAACAGCTGCCATTTTGTACTGGGTCAACCTTTTTGAGTGCAGTTTGCGGCGTTGTATTCTACAAAAATAGACCTTTAATTTGATGTGCATATCAACCTATGCTTACATTTAAGATTTTCTCCTGACTCCTGGCGGGCCGTCCCCCTGAGGAGGTAGCGGATCACTGGATATGTGTTAAGATAGATTTATATGCCTTATAACTTGATTCCAAGTTTTGTAGGTCTACGTTTATTATTTTTCAAAATATTAAGCCGTACCCAGACTTTTCAATCACCCTGTATAGATGGATTTATGCATTTCAAACACTAAAGATTCATTTGGATCTCCAGAAACATTTAACATGTCATATGCAATTTAGATTAAGTTTTAATTTGTAATTTTGAAATGTGTGATTTTAGATTAGTTGATATCTATTGTTTAATGATATGACTCTATTTAACACATCTAAACTGAATTAATTACTACTGAATCAAGAATTATTGAATTTAAATTTTTGAACAGCAAGAAAAAAAATTGAAAACGACCTTTATCAATCTTTTAAGCAAAATCCCTTTAACAAAATTATAGGGGCTACACATATTAATTAGTGAGGTAATATTGCTTGCCCATACCGGGTGTCTCACCTAAAGTGAACCAATAGCTAACTTTTTATTATAAATCTGACAAAGAACTTGATATGGGGGACTTCCCTTAATTTTTAATGCTTCTTTTTGGAGTCACTTTGAAATTCAAAAATATGGCCGCCATTTTCCAATATGGTGGACAACTTTGATTTTTATTATGGAACACCCTATTTTATGGCGTTTTTGGATTCTACGCTTAATTTTAGAAACTTTTAAACTCACTTTTTCCTAAACTCAATGGTTCAGGAGGTATGAGCAGTTAAAATTTGATTTTCCCCCATTTAAAATGCATTGCGTCCATTTAACTGTACCATCCCATGCATTTCTTAAGGAGTAAAAGTATATTCAAAATAATACAATTCAACGAGTGAATCTCGACTACAAATTATTTTATCATTAAATCTCATAGAAACTCACATTTTTAGGCACTGTTATTCTGTGGTATCTTTTTATTAAACTCAAACGTTTTCGATATACAGACTACCAACAAGTTCCCAATGCATTTTAAAGGGGGAAAAGAAACTTTAACTGCTCATACCTCCTTAACCATTGGGTTTAGAAAAAAATTACAAAGAATAAAAAGTTCCTAAAATTAAGCTTAAAATTTAGAAACACCATAAAACATAGGGTGTTCCACAAGAAAAATCAAAGTTGTCCGCTATATTGGAAAATGGCGGCCATGAAATGAAATGAAATGAAATGAAAAAATCGTTTATTTCCAGTAATATTAACAAAAAACAAATCTTTCATGAATTCAAATTACAATTCAATAGTTGGTAATTACAAAGAAAAATATAACTGATAAGCTAAATTTTAATTACAAAAACATTGTCCTTGATAGATATTTATAACCAGGGAAATAAGCCTTCATGGGCAGGTTGCCTGTGCAAAGGCTTAGCCGATGTTACAGTCAGCGTAGGTTATTTATTGTGAATAAACTTTTTTAGGAAAAAATTTGCTTTTATTTTTTTAATGCAGAAAAGAGTGGTTTTTTAACTAGACTTGTTAAAAATAATAACAAATAATTTAGAGAATAAAACAACAGAGCATGGGAGTGGCAGAGAGGGGAAGATGGCAAGAGGCAGTGCAAGAGGTAGTCAAATGTGAGATTCGGTCAGATCAGGTCCTAGTGGGTGCAAGTAGGGTCAGGTCTGCCTGTACTGGGGAGTGATCAGAAGTTCAGAATCTGTTATTCCCAGTTAACGAGCCAATCAGTTACATGCTTTTTAAATGATTTCACAGAAGGAGAATTAAAAATTAAATTGTTTGAATAGGTTGTTAAGTTCCGGTACAAAACTGATGAAATGGATGAGGAGTTGGTGGTAGAGTAAGATTTAGATAAGTGAATGGCTGTTATTCCTACATTTTGTGAATAGCGTGTGTTATGAGTGTGTGTTACGCTAGTAAATAAGGAGTTAAAATTCTTGTAATTATGAATCATCAAGGTCTTAATAAACAATTGTCTAACGGTAAGCAGTGATAACTCATGGATAACTCATGGCTGTGGGGTAACAAAGAGGTTTCTTAAAACAAATATTTATTATTAATTTTTGAATGACAAAAAGGGGTTCTAAAATTGTTGCAAACAATCCACCCCATACAATTATGCCAAATGAAAGTAAAGATTGCACATAAGCGTAGTATGCTAATTTGATTTCATTGAATGTTAATACTTCCTGCAATTGTCTGAAGGCATAAATAAATTTTCTCAATTTAGAGATTAAAAATTGTACATGATCTATCCATTTCATTCTATTATCAAAAACAACACCTAAATATTTATAAGAAGTTACCTTTTGGATAGATTCACAAAAGCAGTTTCTATTTTTGTAATCTCCACAAGAATGAATGATAAGGTCTTGCAAAAAATAATCAGAATTAGATCTCAATGATATAGGCATAAATTTAGTTTTAGAGACATTCGAGGAAAGAACATTTTGATCAAACCATTTTTTTAGCACCATAAGACCTTTGGCAGCATTACAATGTACGTTCTCCCAATTAGCACCATTCTGCAATATGAGAGTGTCGTCTGCAAACAAGAAAAGTTTTCCATTTAGAGCTAATTTAGAAATGTTATTTATATAAATAAGGAACAGAATCGGACCAAGAGTGCTTCCCTGAATAACTCCGTAATCTATATGCCTAATATCACTTGAGATGCCGTTAATAACAACACACTGCCTTCTGTCAGTTAAATAACTACGGAACCATGAAAGAGCTACACCACGAATTCCAATATTTTCAAGTTTAGCCAATAATTTACATCTATCAACTGAATCGAATGCTTTTTTAAGGTCCAAAAAAATTAACATACAACGCTTATTGCACGAAATTTCAAAATTTCAAAAACGCCATACTTTTAAATTTCAAAGTGTCTCCAGAAAGCAGCGTTAAAAATAAAGGGAAATCCCCCATAACACGTTCTTTATCAGATTTATAATAAATAAACGGTATCAGGAAACTGACAGATACTTTCTCCCTTCAAGTCATTTAAAACAAGAAATCATATATAGTGAAATAATACCCCTGTTTCAGCAGACCTGCATGGAGCTTACAAAAAACATGTCAAATCTCGCTATGTCGGATTAAAATATGTTGTTTTGCATTTGAAATTTGCTGAGTATACTCAGCAAATTTCAAATGAAAAACAACATATTTTTGTTGTCGTTTTATTAAAATATATTAAAATATGTTGTTTTGCATTTGAAATTTGCTGAGTATACTCATTTGAGTATACTCAGCAAATTTCAACTGCAAAACAACATATTTTAATCCGACATAGCGAGATTTGACATGTTTTTTGTAAGCTCCAGAAGAATAACATGGGGAATGAGTATGCAGGTTTGCTGCTACAGGTATGTTTAACATGGTTGGTTTTAATTCAATATTTAGTAGATCTGAACTAGAAGAAGCCATTTACCAAGTTCTATCAAGATATGGAGTAAGCGAGATATAGAATTTTACTTATTTCCTATAAGGTTAACATTGAGACAACGTACTGTGTTTACCACTTTCAATATCTCGGTAACCAATGGACATAGAGCAGTTTTAAAAATACTAAATTGTTTGTTTTTTTTTAGCTGAATTCAATGGTGCCAACAAAAATTTTATAAATTTTATTTTTCTATGTGAAAAACTCAAAAAACTCATTTTTAGGGGGGTTTATCCCCCTTTACCCCCCCTTCCGGTGGTCCGATCGGGCTGGTTGACGAACTCGTCCAAGTGATTACCACTTTACACGTTTGTACCAAATTTCATTAAGATCGGACCATATTTACAGCCGCTATCGTGTTAACAGACATATATATATATATATATACATATAGATATATATATATTCGAATGAATGGTGTTTTTTGCTTCTGGGGACCCCAAAATGAAAAGTTAACATGGTCTCGGACTTGGGTCTTACCATGAGTACTACCGTAATAGCTTATTCCTTCAAGGAAATTCGCTAAAACAAATTAACAATTAATTCATCACTATCTAGCATTATTTTGTGGTTATGGGCCTATTTTATCAATTTGTAATATCAAAATTGCTTGAAAATAAATAAATTAAAATTACTCATATCTTGAGAACAAATCGAGATATTGCAAAACGGATTGCGGCATTGTAATCAGTGAAAAAATCTATTTTGAAATGATGGGTTACAACACCACTTTTACATTTGAAAAATTTATTTTGGATCCAACTGGTGGATCCAAGATGGCGGCCGAAAATGAGTACCCCCTCAAAACGAGGTACTTACTACCCAATAATGTTTGGGCGGGGTCTGGGATAGTTATCTTTGGAAATGTAAATAAAAGTAAGGGGGCGGGACAATTAAAACTCACCCTGTATAATATTAGTAATATTGTTGGTTCAATTACCTGACATCATCCAGGACACATAAAGTCGTAATGTAGTGACCTAGGCTTCGACGCTGGATTGCATAATCCTCCGACTTACAAGCCGGAAAAAAATATGATCAGTCCTTTTAATGATGCAACTTCGCACCGAAACCTAGATCGCTACATTAAGACTTTTAGTGAACTAGATGAATTCAGGTCATTAAACTAAATCAGTTCAGAGGTGATACATCTCATCTTTGAGAAAATATGTATAAAAAATCAAAAGCTTACAGCTTTCCTAGGCACAAAGTTCTTTATGGCCGAATACTCGTATTTTGTGCTTTCTACGCCAGTGGCTTTTTTTAACGTTTTGACCGGGAACGGTCCAAACCCGGGTCTTGTTACTATCTAACGGTGACCTTTTGTTAGATAGCGTCATTAATTCATAGTATAATGACAAATGGCAACTGGACCCAGTTTCGATCCTGTCAGGAATCGAACTGGCGACCCTCAGGTTATGAGGTGAGCGCTTTATCCACTCGGCTATCCAGTCAATACTATCGTCACTCCTCTCTCAGCCTTACGGCTCTGGCCAGTGGCTCGCGACGACCAGTAAAGTTGACCGATTGGACAGTAACACTTTTAAACAAAAAAGAACAATGATTTTGTTTCTAATGTCCTACTGTCTGGTTTCTTCTATATTCTTATTTACGATTTTTTTTATGAGGGCCCCACATCCTAAATCTGCCCAGGCCTCTCAAAGTTAGTCGTGGCCCTGTTTAGGGTTCTGCCCCCTAAACAAACTGTTCTGGAATTCTGAAATGTTCTATTCTGATATTGTTTAAAATTTCCCATTTTAATTGAAGGGACCTTTGTTAATGAAATGGTAGAATATTGTTTATCTTTGCAGGACTATATCTCTGGATCAATGCTACACAGCTGCAAGAGCACTCAAATTGTAGTGAATTTAGTTTTCTTCTTTAAATTTTTAGTTTGATAAATTTCTATAAGATGAATAGTTTTATTATCATCCAATTTGAAAGTAAAGTGCCCTATGGCAACTCGGGGAACTTGAGGTCGAAAACTTGGATTTTACGTTATCAGCTCAGCACCAACAACACATCCAAAAATCACAACTTTCCCACCTTTTGTACACCACAATGTATTATTTTACTAAACTTTTGGCGTTATCAGTGTATTTTTTGGTATATTAGAAATACACGAATATTTGGGGTTATTCTCCCCAATCCTTTGCATACAATAAATTTATTCTCCTAATTACAGTCAAGCGTTGCCAAACTAATAAATATAAATATTTAAAAAAGGTAAGAGATTATATAAAATATCATAATACTTTTAACACTCAAAATTAAAACTCACAACCGAAATAAACATGTAAACATTCAGATTTAGTATTACGTTATGTTTTAAACATCCACTGATGTCCAACTAAAATGAGTGAATTAGCAGTGCTGCTACCAATACTTGTATACTCGCTCTGAGCCAGGATCAGATGCTGGGTCAAAGCTTCTTTACAGCCTACCAACCAATTTGTATCCCGGCTCCAGTGTGTATAAATATCCTTATGAATGTGCTTTTCTCTATCGTTCTTCAGTCATGCAACAGTAGGAAATTAAGGAAATTTAATAAAACATAACAGTTTATTGAATTAATTTCATTACAATAATACATCTCTGTAAATTTAATAGTTAAATGTAACAAAATAGATCAATACACAAGACTGAAAGACAATCATCGGCTAAGCTTATAAATAGTGTAAGCCAAATATCATAAATTGAATACATTCTTAAGACATTGACAATTTCCACTTCAGTTAAGGCAAGTGATACAAATCTGTATTTTAATGAATGAATCATATCATAATAACTAGCTGGGTTCAGGAGCTCAGGTTGTTCATGTTTTTACACTGTTTTATTCATATAAAATTTATAGAGAAATGAGACCAAAAAAATTATACATTTATTGGTATACAATTTAAATAATCAAAATTATGCTTAAATCTCTGCAATTTGATACTGCATCAATCTGGCCCTCCAGAGGTAGGTGATTCTGACAGATTACAGATGTTTTTTCGATCATACATATTTATCGATTGCAGTTTAATGACGGTACGGTTATAACTTTGCTAAAGTCATGAACGGCCGTGAAATTTGATTATGATTATTTACCGATCACAAGAAATTATGGTCATAACTTTACAAAAAATATACTCAGCCATAACATTTAATCATGCATAATTACCAACCACTGGAAAACAAGTAGGAGTAGATCTGTCTGTATATTTGAAAAATGTAAGAGCTTAACAATTAGAACTATTATGTTGAATTTTTAACTGAAATCTCTTAAAATCATGCCCCTTATCTGAATACTATATACATAACCAAACAAATAAATAAGATTAAAACTTAATCTTAAAGTCTGTTGACTGATGTGAGAGGTCAATGTGATGTTATGATTAAAGATGTAACACGTAAATGGGTATTCATCTACACAATTCCATATCTCCTGTTATTAAACTAAGAATATCTGAAGGAATTATGATAGCCTAAGCGTAGATATTTTACACTGGTCCATGGGCAGATTTAGGCCATAAGATTTGGAGGTGCCAGCTCATCTAATGTTTGAAGCATTGTATGCTCAAATTCAAACATCAAACTCCTATTTAAATGGTCCGTTTCAAGGCCTATTTCAAGTAGTTACCTTTTAAATAATAATAATAATAATAATAATAATAATAATGATAATAATAATAATAATAATAATCTTTATTTCTCTTCAAAATATACAAATTAAACAAAGTTCATGAACAAACACTGTAAATGTAACAAACAGCTACATTGATTGTATAATTTTGATTGCTATTGTATTATATATATAATACAATAGTTATCATAAAAATTTAGTTCGTTCAAAAGAAATTTTTACATAGTTAATACAGAGAAATAATTCACACCCAAGAGAAGTTATTTATTTAACAACAACCATTTAATTTGTAATTTATGCAAATACCTCAATCAAAGTTAAGTTGAAAACACTTTCCCCCGTCACTGCCAACAAATCCACCAAATATTAGGGGGTGCCAGGCACCCCCTGGCACCCCTAGAAATCCGCCCATGCACTGGCCACTGACTGATGAAAAAACTGTTCGCCAAAGATGTTTGAGGAAATAAAATATTGTTTATATGAAGTATTCAATTTTGAAAATTGTTACTGCAGACAAAAAGATAATGAATATAAATTGTTGAACTCGTTAGCATTTATTGAACCCAGCTGAATGGGAAGTATTTTTTAATTATGGTTTATGCAATAATTAACATTAAAAATACAGCCATTAAGATAGCCATTACTTGCCTAAAAGGTGTAAATGTTTAAAATGTACAAGTTTATAATAAGATTAATTATAATTGACAGGTACTGCAGATGGAGTGCTATAAACATTAGATCAGAAATAAAATAATCAAAGATGACAATTGACCAGGTGTGATGGGATGACATTTCCCTCACCCACTGAAAGTAGATTCATTAAATGGGCATTGCAGTTTGAAGATGGACGGTTCACATGTACAACTTTTCATTCTGTTTTTTAGTTGACAATTTCAGTTGTTCACCTTAGAGAAAAGTGCATAAGGATGGGAGAAACAATTTAACAATTCAGTACCGGACTTAGAGTAGGGCGACAGGGGCCCTACTCTATATTTAGAAAGCCATAAGGAAAAACCTATGTAAATAGAGTTTATATCCTCAAAAGGCACATTTAGAGGATGAGAGAGATTTGATTTGATGCTATATAATTTACATAAAAATAATCAAACAGTTTGAATGTTGAACACTGGCAATCGATTCATGAGAATAAAAAAAGTGAGTTTAAATTTAATCACAAGTTTTTATTCATGCGGTATTTTATATAATTTTGCTTTGGCTGGATAAATATATGCTAGTTTACTATCACAGTTTTGTTGAACTGTCATCAACGCTGAAATGTCACATCAAAAAAGCTTTGTTATGAAAGTAGTAGAGTTTATTTTTTGAATAATTAATTGATTCCTTTTATAAAGGATTTGAAACGAGCTCTTTAATACAGGATTCCTAACCACCAGGATTACAGAATGTATGACCTTGATCTATTTTCATTTTAGAAACTTAAAAAGGACAATTTGGTGACTGATACCATGCCAGATTTAGACTTAAAATAAATACATCGGTTAATCTATTTGATTTTAAGGCTATATTTTCTAGTTAATTACACCTCCACAGAGGATAAATAATAAAATAACAGAGCCATTTAAGATAATTCAAGAACCGACTTGTGAAAAGTCTCAGAAGTTGTTTATGTAACTGTAACTTAACTATAATTACTTGATTTTATTTTGGCAACTAGCTCTAAAAGCTATACAAGATACAGAGTACATATCAGAAATTAAAACAAAATAAAACTAATCAGCAAGGGTCCTAAAAGAAATTAAAATGCCTAACACAAATTTACTTTCTTTACAACTAAAAAAAGTTTCTAAAAATAACTTCTATACCAAAATTTACAATAAAATATATACCATAAATCATGTTATTGCATTACAGTACTGAAACCTACAACATAAAAGGAACTTTATAGCTAATTAATGAGTATTCTTTATACCTTTATAGCAATGAAAATACTAAAAATGATCACTAATGTACAATTAATTCACGGTTAAATAAATTAAAGTTCAGCTCCAGACAATGATTTATTGCCCAGAGTGAGTCGGTGTTGCTAACGTTAAATGTACAAGTACATGAAATTTATGAATAGAATGAAATGTTTTGCAATTAATGAATTAATGATCTTATAAAAAAATGATGGATTTTAGTTGAAAAGATTTTCATTTAAACATTTTATCTTTCATGGTCCAGAGGTATAAGCATGAGAATTACAACTAAAACGTAGTAACAAAAATGAAAAACAACCTAAGTATAAAATCTAGTGACTAGCATTATTCCTAAATACATTGTGCATCTATAATAACTAGATACAGGTTTCTTTGACTAATACTGACAGACAATAAAAAAGTATGGTGAAGTTATGATCAATACAAATAAACACATGACTAACTTTTCTAATATCACGTTATGAAAATAACTTAAGTGAAAGATTAAGTATAAAATGACTTACAAATTATGTAAAAAAATTACAATTATTTGTTATTAAAATTAAGCTGTTAGAAATCCAATTCTTGACAGTTTAAAGAATAATTTATTACATTTTAGAAAGAATTATTATTTCTATACCACGTTCGCTACCAGCCGCAGCATATGTGTGGCAGCCTAGTCACTCCCACAGCCCACGAAAATAAAAATCGAGAACTTCTCTGTAGACTGACCTGACTACAAACCACGAATAAAATCTGTTAGTGTACAGTAATTAGTTTATACACATCAGACTGTCCTTATTTAAATAAAAAATATACATGTATCGAGTTTTTGTTCTTCATTTTGGGCAATTATTTTTTAGTGTTGCCAACTGGATAGGCTGTCAGCAATTGTCCTCGCTACAGACCAAGCGCCACATGTATGTGGCGGACTATGCTGAAGGCCTTGCCTTAACAATCTAATCCTTAAAATAGACCATTGCAAAGTAATTTCTCATCAAGTATCAGAAAACAACCCCACAGATCTGGGCAGTCTATTTTAATGGGCCCAGCTACCGCAGATCTGCGGCGTTGAGCTAGAGGCAGGACAGGCCCATCGCAAAATTACGGCAGCAGGCTGTAATTACAACTTTTTTTAGAACATTGAGGTAGCGAATGTGATATATTAATAGACAAGCATGATTTTTATGATACTTTTTCCTTAGTCTGAGTACAACATAGAACAAATCCAAGCACACCGTGAGAAAAATAATTTTCTGTAGATGTGCAAAATCTCTTTACCATTTACTATTTTTTGAGAGCTGTAAAAAAATGAATTTGAAATTATTAAAAAATTAACATAGGCTTTATGAGTTGCCATGTTACAGAAGGTCCAGAGAGCAGCTTCTGATCCTCATCAGGAGGTCTGCTGCAGCTCTCTGGCGGGTTTCTTGTGTACGATTTAGCAAAAGACACTGGAAGAACTCGGGATTTTTCATGTGTAAATTTTGGGTTTTCCACTAGTAATAATTATGAAACCCTTTTCAAAGTAACTGAGGAATTGTTAAACACACAGCAGTTACGAACCTTTTCCAGAAAACGTATTTTCCACGTATTTAATGGCTAAGTTTGTTTTGTATTTGAAATTATCTTTATTTGTGTTCTTCAACACAATTTTTCACCAATGCTAATGTAATGGCAGTATTTAGATTTTTAAATTCAAATTGCTAAAAAATGGTTCAGGGTTTTTTTTATTTAACAGCATCATTTCGGTGAGCTATTAGACGCTTATCAAAATTTGGAAATGATCACTGCAACCGTTTTTGAGTTATCGTGTTACGTACACAGTCACATGCAGTCGTTGCGTGCGTGGACGATCAACGAATCTTTGACGCCACTAATAAGTAGATTCACTTTACTTTGTTCATTCATCAATTAATGAAACTGGCTTGAACATACCTAATTAATTCAAAATAACAAATTATTGAGAACAATATTCAACTTATAGTCTGCATTTATCTTTTGAATCATCAAGTTCACAATAGTGTCAGATAAAAAAAAAAATTAAAATTACATAAATAGGTCAGTTACACCTCCCTTTTTTCAAAAAGTCTTGAGCTGAGCCGAATATGAGAAAGCTTGATGGTTCAAACACTAACACTCCTAGTATATTGATGAAAAGTGGAATTTTTGTAGTAATTACAAAGCTTAAAACATAAAATATAAGAATAAATTTTTGAACCTTAAGGGTCTACAGTACCAGCCATCTTTTGGTCTTCATCCCATAAAAACAATGATAAATTCAAACACTAGCCTTACATTTAATATTTGTCAAAAAAAAATTGGTACAATTTATAGGTTTTACCAATGTCTAGCGATTTGTTAAAGTAATTTTGAACTATGTAGTAGTTATTTCAATAACAAACAATTAGGTATGCATTGGTACCAGTTCTTGACAAGATCGGTTCTTGATCCTCAGTACCACTACCATCAGCACTCTGTGTTTGTTGCAATGTGTTTTAATGTACCTGCAATGTTTGTGTAATGTTGTAATGCACCACCTACAAACCTACAGGCAATCTGTAGTATTTTGTGTTATAAATGTTTTAATTTTCATTTATAAGTTTCATCAAATTATAAAATACTACCTCACTTTTTATTTTCATTAACCTTCTGCTAACAGGTAAAAATAATAAACCATGTGAAAAATGAACAGAATCCAAATTTATTTCCATTAATAATTTTACAATCCCAATAAAAAATAACCCCATACCAATTAATTTTGAGAAATAGAGTCAAAAAAGTATATTAAGAGTAAAACTTTTAAAATAAATTTAGATTCAAAAGTATTTTTAGTATTTTTAGAAATATTATTGACCATCAATAACTATACACAGCGGCTTTTGCAATCGGCACAGCGCCTGCAACAATGCGCCACGCGATCCACCTTCTTATGTAGCCAGTAATTACTCCCGCCGATCGAGACCGAAACTACGGGTACGTAAGTATCGGTACCAACATTTTGACATTGGTTCTCTGTACCGGTTCTTTTCCAAAGAACCAGTGGTACTGAGAACCGACTTAAGGTATCGACTCATCCCTACTAACAATATACGTTAGTAAAAAAGATAATTTTAAGGGATGATTTGTTGTTTTCTTAGCCATAAAGTAAACATACTTAAAATTATTTACATAGTACTTTAATGTTAAATATGGTTAAGGAATGTAGATTCAAGAATCAGTTTCATATATTTTTAGGAAATTGAGTAGATTTTGTTCAAAACTATGTATGTTAAAGAAAATTAAGATTATTTTCATGGGACTAAAATCCAGGATGGCTGTACTGTACTCTTAATTAATTGTCACATAAAAATACACATTTATTCACTTATTTATATATCTTAAATAACAAGAATGATAGTTACACACATTGAAACAAAACATAAATGATTAAAAAAATACTTTAAGTTCATTTTGCAATTGATCAAGGACTAAAATTTTTCGACTACGACATGGTGTATCACGTCATAAATATCTTTAAACATGAAATACACTAAGACTATTGGCATTGAGAAATTATATTGCTTTCTCCACCACTTACAGTTAATTCATTATGTTCAGTAATACTACAGGCAATACCCACCTCAACAGTTAGGTAATATACAATGCGACCTGTGGCCTACACGGCGGCCCAGTCGCGCGTCGCCCACAGCAGGGCGTAGGTTGCGTGGCCGCTCGTCTGAGTGTTCAGCGTCGGAGTGCCGGCCACATCCTTGTACCGCTTGATGAGGCTGCGGTAGCCTCGGCCCAGGGTCACCAGCACGGTCTCGCCCCCTGAGGGAGGCTGCAGGGCCAAGATGGCCGACACCTCCTCTTGGAAAGGGCGGAACACCGTGATTGGCCGCATGGTCGCCTGCTCAGCCACCACGATGCAGCCCCACGTCGTGCCGATGTAGACCTCGGAGTCCAGCACACACAGACTCGTCACCTGTCACACACAATCCACGACATCACTTTAACTGCCATGCCTATTTTTGGACTGATTAATTACTGTAATGTCACACACGTTTTTTAGTTGAAATTTCAGTTAAGTAAATTTTTAGGACTATATAAGACTAGCAGAACCCGTGGCTTCGCTCACGATAAAAATTATAGCCTAACCTTGACATGAAGAATTTTGAAGACTGAATAACAAATATTTATGTCAAGGAATATGTCATGTAGAGATATTTTTATGTTTTATGGCGGAGTGTAGATAAAAAAATTATATACCACAGATAGTGAAGGGTTTCTTTTCACCGTTATAACTCGAAAACGGCCGGACCGATTTTAACATCAAACCTGTCGATTTTAAGGTACTTCTCTGTAGATTTAGATTTACGTCTCTGAATTGTCTAGTAGGGCATCAATTAAGTAGGCCTACAGTAAAGGGCTGAATGTTCAGAGCAGTTATGGTGCTATCCGTCGGCAGTGTTTCAAACGCGATTCACTTAGTTTTTAACCTAACATATGGGCGGTTAATAATAGTTTTAAAGATCAACCAGTGATTGCAGCATTCATTTTTCCGTGAAAAGCCGGGACACCGTCGAGTTAGATGAAAAATGAATTTCCCAAATTATTGTAACTGGCATGATTACAGTTAAAAACATAAGGGCCACCCTAAGGAAATAACTATAGCTCCCGCTGCCTAAGTAGATGGTACCACATAATGATCTTATGATTAATCATATAAGTAACCACTAAACCAAATTTAACTTTTATATAGTACGAATGACCTAACAAAATCATCAAAACAACCATAAAACTGATGAAAGAAATCAAATTATAAATCAGCTGTAACAACGTATCCGTTTGTGAAGTTAATTACCATCTGCTTGATGGAATAAAATTGGATACTTAAACAAAAGATCATCCATTACATTAACATAGGAAATTTTCAAAGCTTCAACACCACTAAAAACCTCGAATTTTGAAAAATCTGTTCTTGGTGAAAGCCAACACTCTGTAAGGAACGTCCATGCCAATTTTCAAGGTTCTAGGTCAAGTAGTTTGGGCTGTACAATGATAGGTCAGTGGTATTTGACAAAAATATAGTAGAGAAGATAGTATAATTATAACTTACAATAAGGGATTTGTATAATTTATAAATGTTTACATTAATAGATCAAAGAATCATATCATGACAGCACATTCTGTTTGTGACTAAAAAACCACTGTACTTTTCTCTTTCAATCTTGCTGGGATTTAATCTCAAGACTCAGCCACAAAAGGCAGTATGCTCTTCACGTTTAAAAATATGTACGTCGAATTATACGGAACGCCAAATCATCGGATAGGCATAGATGTAATAAAAAAATTATTAGGAACGCCTTCAGGAAAAACGATAACTCCCGCAACCGAAATAAAGATGGTGCCACACAACTAATTAACGGTGGATTTTATCTAAACTAAATGTAACTTTTATATAGTACAAAATTAATTATGTCCTTTTGATAAATCAACAAAAAACAATGAAGCCATGATGAGAGAAATCAATTTATTATCATCTGTATCAACGTACAGAATACATTTCCGAAGCTAACTACCAGCTGATTGTTTCATGAACATTAAAGATGTAAACAAAAATCGTCCAACTCACTTTTATATGGAAAAATTTGAAAACTTCGGCCTCGCAAAAAAACCCTTTATACTACGAATTTTGTAAAATCCGTTCTTAGCGGATGCCTACGCCCTGAAAGGAACGTCCACACAAAATTTCAAGGTTCTAAGCCATATAGTTTGGGCTGTGCAATGATAGGTGAGTCGTATTTGACAATTATATAGTAGATGAGTTATGACCTATTAACAATAAATATAGGAAAACAAATTTGTGATCCAGGCCACTAATACATATGCCATCAGGCCAGCAATACATTTGTTTGGTGAATACTGTGTCATGCCGACCCAATCAGGAGACAAAGCAAAATTATAACCTTTGAAAACAATTCTATATACCAGTCAGTGGCAACGCATGACATTTTTGCGTGGTCATCGCTGATAGTGTAGGAGTACACGGGACTGCGCCGGTGCCGCGCGGCGGAATGGCTATATTGCTATTTATAGAACAGTCGCGATAGACCTGCGCTTGACCGGCCCGGATATCCGTCCCCCAGTGTCATACATAGACCCCACGACCATAGATAAAAACATCCACGACTTTACTGAAAAGGCGAATGGATTAATACTGATACTTAAAAGCTCTCGGATGAAAGTTTAACATTGAAAAATGCAGCTAGCTATTTTATTAAGCAGTTTAGTTTTATGATTTCATTTTTATAATTTTTTAATCAGTTTAGTTTCATGTTTATAACTGTTTCAGTTGAACAATTATATCACCTTCTCCTTCAGTCATTGTTGTGCTCATCGATTAATAATAAAACATGTTAAACATTTAATTATTAAACCACTGCATCTTCACTCATTGAAACTACATAAACACAAGCACAGAGCGCGGCGCGAGAACTGTGTGCATGCGCGAGTAGCCGAGCAGGTCTCTCTGCACTGTGAAGTGAACTATTTTAGGTCTCTTTGCACATGCGCGAGTAACGGAGCAGGTCTATCTGCACTGTGAAGGAGCAGTGACACTGACAGCGACAATGTAGTCGAGAGTTGCTCGTTACGTGGCGAAGGCTGCCGAGTACAGCCAAAGGGAGCCGGACGCCAACCGATTCTCCAGCGACAGAGATGAGTTGGCCACCTCTACACAACAGCGGTGTGAGTGGTGGGGATGGACGCGGGGAGGTGGGCGCTCCACTTGATTGGATTCTCCAAAATCGGAGAATCGGTTCGGATTTAACCGTAGAGAACTAGGGACGCGGCGCATCTGTAAGCGCAAAGCGAAACACCGTGCATAAAAATAGCCTGATACTCAGAAAATTTATGATTTTCTTTAGAGAATAATACACATTTAGGCTTCTATCATTATGTCATTTGTAGTTATATTTGAAATATTTACTTTTAAAACTGAGTTAGTCATCGGTGAATCTGTAGATGACCGCACGCCTCGCCACTGATACCAGTATATTGCTTTGTTCCTATTTCTTAGTCACATTACTATACTTCATTCAGTGAGTGTGTAAAAGTAAAGCCCCTCCCCTTAAATAACATTTGTATAGAAAAGAACCAATCAAGAGAAGACGCATTCCTTATGTTTCCACGGATGGTTCACAGTCATTCCCTTCAGTGATTTCAATTGAAAGAATACTATATAATATGAATAATAAATAAAGCATATGAGGATGCATTTATTTGTCTTGTGAACAATTTATTTAATTATTGTAAAGCTAATGTGTATCTTACGTTCACTGCAAACAAACATAACCATAATTGGCTTTGTCAACAGACAACAGTTCCAGCTCCAGATTTTACTAAAGCTCTTTGGAGTTCTGTGTGAATAACATCAGGTACTCATGTGACACAGCCCGCCATCATTATAGCTCATGCAGGAGGCGTGGCTTCACTTTACACTCTCATTTAATAAAGTATAAACTCCAGAAGAATGACTTATTAGGTTTATTGAACAATATTAGATCAATATAAATAAAGAGTTGTGAGTCCATATAGAATGCGATGAAGCCTAAACTATATGTCGAAGGGCCTTGATTTTGGTGTCAAAGAAAAGCTTGGAATCTCATGATGGTGGTTTTGTTTTGATACGTTAGGGCTTAGGCAAAGGATCGTCCAAAAGGGACACATGTTAAGGATTTTGGAACTGTTTGAGGTTTTATTTGATTATATTCAAACATACGGTCTAATTTGAAATAGTTACTAATGTATGGTTACTAACAGAATGCAGCAGTTAATAGTACAACAAGAAGAAAATAATCTCCCAAGCAAAGCCAGGATTATCAACTAGTTTAAAGTGATAAAAATAATGATTTGAATTAATTGATGCTTGCCCGATCGAATAGGTAAAATAGACACGGACGCTTGAGACAACTCCAGTGGATTTTGAAAGCTCCCAAAAACAACAATGCTATCAACAAGGACAAAAGCACAAAAGGTACAAAGGCTACAAAGGTACAATGCTATCTAGGAGGTGTGGGCTGTACTACGTTGTGTTAGTTTGCCATGGTGCTGCACATCTGTCAGTTAGAGACATTTATCAATGAATTGGTAAAATATGGTTATACCCCGGTCGCTAGACCAGTTGGGTCGGCAGGTCGCTCTATCTGACCTACCTACGCTGACCCAATCAGACTGGCGCTGGCATGGCAATTAACGTGACATTTTAAAATTTCATACTGTGAGTGTTTAATACTATATAATCTTTTAAGTGAAACATGAGCGTACACTTAGAAATGTACTGCCCTAACCATAATACATAGCAAATATAACTTATGTGAATAAATCAAGGGGATGAATTAGATTAACTGATGAGAGCAATAAATTAAGGAGAAAGATTCAGGTGAATTACTTCCTGACAACAACTTAAGATTGTTATTTTTAGATTAACTTTGTGTTTACTATGCTTACACAATTTAATCTCTTTATTGCTTGGGATTATTCGTCTGCAAAGAGGATTAATCTTGTTTTATCTACGATGAGGAAAATGTTACACAAAAAAGATAAATGCCAAATGATTATTCAGTAATTGTTTGCACTTTGATCTTTTGGAACTGAGTATCAATGACATTGCATTGTTGGCTTTGTGATTAAGAATTAATTATATATTATAGGGGTGTGCGAATAGTGATTTTTGAACTCAAGCCGAGCCGAGCCGAGCTTTTTCAAAAGTTTTCGAGCCGAGCTTTTTAACAATCACCAAATTATTAAAAGAAATTATGAAGCTTGATTTTAATTTTGAAAGATACAATAGACTAATATTTGCATACCTTAAGTGACCGCCAGCTCAAAAATAGAAAGCTTATCTCCAAAACAAGTGAATTATCTTATAGGTTCATCAGTATTTTGTATTATGTTACATAAAATTAATCAAACTGGCTAAAAAAATAATTTTTGAAGAAAAATACCAAATTAAAAACTCTACATTTATCTACATTATATTTAAGTAATAACCAATCCCACAATACTTTACTTCAAAATAAATAGTTAAAATTACATAATTAGACTAGTTACATATAGGTACTACAAAATTTAATTTCAAGAGAAGAAAGGAGTAGTTGAAAGGTTTTAAAATAGTTATATCTAGTAAAAAAATCACACATTTACACTTAGTCAAACACAAGATTGATTTTTTCCATGTTCACTAAGTAAAGATGATAAAAAATTAAATAGCAGTTTTAACGATAATATTCATGTGGCATAATATTTATGGCTAAACTTATTATTTCAGAATATAATATATGAATGATAATATTTAATAACAACAATAATTTATTGTAATCCTAAAATTAGTTGCATTTCTAAACTTTTGTGAAGAAAATAATGTACAATTAAGAAAAAGAAAGATCATAAATAAATGAGGACGGAATAGATAGAAAGAAAGAAACAGCTACCTCTCTCTCTCTCCTTATCAGTGGCCAGGGAGGGGGGGGTGGAGGTTGTTTACTCCAAGCCCCTTTCCTGTTTTTTGCTATTGTCTGACTCAGAGCGTGTGTGCGTATGCCAGAGAGTGTGAGTTAATTAGGAGATAAGGAATCCTTACTACAAAATGCAAAAATACAAATACTTGTCATACAACTATAAATTATGGCTCATGTTTTTTGTCTTATTTTTATGAATCAAATGAGACCAAAATGAAACTTGTACGATATACCGTTTAAGAGATAAGCCTTGATAAAACAATAGACTTAAATGCTGTATTTCGCGTTCCCCAAGGTCAACTAAATAAAGCTCCGATTTCCGTCTAAATGGAGATAATATTTCTTGTTATCTGTCAATGTCCATTCCTTATCACTAGGGAATGTTTTTTGCTTGCTTTTCGTGGGAGGGAAACGCTCTTCCGGTTTAATGTGTCCAAAAATAGATCGCAATAATTATCTTTCCGATAAGAACTCTCTTATCAAAAGCTCGGCTCGAGTGTCGAGCTTTTTCGAAAAAAGTCGAGCCGAGCCGAATACTGAAAAGCTCGACCTAAAAGCTCGACCGTTCGAATATTCGCACACCTCTAATATATTACCATGTAAGTTTTTGTTTCTGATGTTCAGAGTTAATATCTTATTCAATTAATTAATTGTATAGATATATGGTAGTTTTTTATGAAGACCTGTGATTGATAATTTACGGTTAAATGCATATACTGGTTTTAAACAAAATTGTGCAATTAAAATCCTTAGATAATTTGAATTGTTTAACAGTCCCTTGAGGTTTTAATTATCAAAGTTCCACTGTACTACCCCAGTTTACTAAGAAACGAGCCAATAAAGGTCTGCTATTTTAATACATTGTAGACCTCTACTATATAATAAGGAGAGAAACAAAGCTCTGTAGCAGCGAGTTGTGCGTTGGCAGACCTGGCAGCGACCGGGGCTGAGGTGCTCCTCGATGCTGATGGACTTGAGGCTCTCGGAGCATGGAACGAGCTTGGAGCAGTCCAGTTTGTTGACGATGGCCCTGGCTGCCGGGTCCCACTGGTACACCACACACCCTGCAACCAGACATCACACTCACTGACACATCAAAAGTGAAAACACAGAATAGAACCATAGTCAATAGGTTGTTGATTGACAGGAGTATTATCTTATATCATTTATTGAGTCTCGAAACCCAATCTTTTTTGCAATTTACTGAGAAAGAGATTAGGATTCGAACCACCACTAAGATGTATCGGTTCTTGATTATAATTTAATGTATTCATTGTAACTAAGATCAACTCTATTGTTTACAAATTACCATGACCCTCTAAGTGCCCAATTAAAAAAACCTGAAATGCCAAGCGATTTTTTGCACTTTTGCAGATTTTTATATTTAACGCTATAAAAAATATAAATAATGACTGAAAGGTATAAAAGTATACATTATCTTGAAGAACAGAAAATGGGCTATTTTTTAATATAAAATTTGTTGGCCTAAATGTATCTTATAAGAGTTTTCCACGGGTTCAAATCCAGAAGATTAAAAGATTAAAATAATTTTTTATGTTACGAGACTCGTAGAATATATTTAGACAACAATAATCAAAAACCCAAGATATAAATTTTTTTCAGAATTTGATAAGGAAAAAGAAAATATATAATATTATAGGGTTAGTATACAAAATTGAAATATATGCAGGAAAAACCAGAAACATTTATCTAGAAATCATTGGCACTCCTACTCCTCTCAACTTTGTCCTCCTCTTCTAAATTGTTTGGGCCTAAATCAATATAACTTTCAGCGCTATCCTCATCAAGGTCACTAAGAGAACTATTTAACAATTCTCTAATGTTACTGGATCGTGAATCACTCATATTTTATGATAAAAAGCAATCCAAAACACCTTAACCACAAACGACATCATTCACAGTGTAACAAAACATAAGCATCTGGAAAAAAAAGAAAGCTGTAAAATAATTAGTTCACCGAGTGGCGAACATATAAATGTTCAACTATAACTGTAACTATAGTTATAGTTATAAAGTTGCCATGAAGCCCAGAAATCCCCGATCATTTTGGTATGCTCGATGGCCCGAAACGATCGATCGTAAGCTAAATATTTGCGCTTAATGTGACATGTGCAAAGTCGTCCAAAAATGGACGATTGGCAGTCGCACGTAAAAAAAAGTCGTCCAAAAATGGACGATTGGCACTTAGAGGGATAAAATGTTAAATGAAAAGTGCTAGAAAATGAAAACAAGTAAGGCAAAAACAACTTCACGGATCACCTGTAGTGTCCGATGACTTCCGCTCCAGGTGTAAACGGTTCCAAAGGCTCGAGATATAATGAGCTCGGTTATGTAGAGAGAGTTACCAGGGTAGATGTAGGTCCAGACGGAGGTGGGGCGGGAGACCACCTGCAGCACGTCCTTGTTGGCAATGACCGGCTAGAGAACTGTTAGCTAGGCCAGTTACCGGAGTAGACGTAAGTCCAGACGGAGGCGGGGCGGTCGCCGCGGGAGACCACCTGCAGCACGTCCACATTGGCGATGACCGGCTAGAGAACTGTTAGCTAGGCCAGTTACCGGAGTAGACGTTGGTCCAGACGGAGGCGGGGCAGTCGCCGCGGGAGACCACCTGCAGCACGTCCACATTGACGATGACCGGCTAGAGAACTGTTAGCTAGGCCAGTTACCGGAGTAGATGTTGGTCCAGACGGAGGCGGGGCAGTCGCCGCGGGAGACCACCTGCAGCACGTCCACATTGACGATGACCGGCTAGAGAACTGTTAGCTAGGCCAGTTACCGGAGTAGACGTAAGTCCAGACGGAGGCGGGGCAGTCGCCGCGGGAGACCACCTGCAGCACGTCCACATTGGCGATGACCGGCTAGAGAACTGTTAGCTAGGCCAGTTACCGGAGTAGACGTTGGTCCAGACGGAGGCGGGGCAGTCGCCGCGGGAGACCACCTGCAGCACGTCCACATTGACGATGACCGGCTAGAGAACTGTTAGCTAGGCCAGTTACCGGGGTAGACGTTGGTCCAGACGGAGGCGGGGCGGTCGCCGCGGGAGACCACCTGCAGCACGTCCACATTGACGATGACCGGCTAGAGAACTGTTAGCTAGGCCAGTTACCGGAGTAGACGTAAGTCCAGACGGAGGCGGGGCGGTCGCCGCGGGAGACCACCTGCAGCACGTCCACATTGGCGATGACCGGCTAGAGAACTGTTAGCTAGGCCAGTTACCGGAGTAGACGTAAGTCCAGACGGAGGCGGGGCGGTCGCCGCGGGAGACCACCTGCAGCACGTCCACATTGGCGATGACCGGCTAGAGAACTGTTAGCTAGGCCAGTTACTGGAGTAGACGTTGGTCCAGACGGAGGCGGGGCAGTCGCCGCGGGAGACCACCTGCAGCACGTCCACATTGATGATGACCGGCTAGAGAACTGTTAGCTAGGCCAGTTACCGGAGTAGACGTTGGTCCAGACGGAGGCGGGGCGGTCGCCGCGGGAGACCACCTGCAGCACGTCCACATTGACGATGACCGGCTAGAGAACTGTTAGCTAGGCCAGTTACCGGAGTAGACGTTGGTCCAGACGGAGGCGGGGCGGTCGCCGCGGGAGACCACCTGCAGCACGTCCACATTGGCGATGACCGGCTAGAGAACTGTTAGCTAGGCCAGTTACCGGAGTAGACGTTGGTCCAGACGGAGGCGGGGCAGTCGCCGCGGGAGACCACCTGCAGCACGTCCACATTGACGATGACCGGCTAGAGAACTGTTAGCTAGGCCAGTTACCGGGGTAGACGTTGGTCCAGACGGAGGCGGGGCGGTCGCCGCGGGAGACCACCTGCAGCACGTCCACATTGGCGATGACCGGCTAGAGAACTGTTAGCTAGGCCAGTTACCGGAGTAGACGTAAGTCCAGACGGAGGCGGGGCGGTCGCCGCGGGAGACCACCTGCAGCACGTCCACATTGGCGATGACCGGCTAGAGAACTGTTAGCTAGGCCAGTTACTGGAGTAGACGTTGGTCCAGACGGAGGCGGGGCAGTCGCCGCGGGAGACCACCTGCAGCACGTCCACATTGATGATGACCGGCTAGAGAACTGTTAGCTAGGCCAGTTACCGGAGTAGACGTTGGTCCAGACGGAGGCGGGGCGGTCGCCGCGGGAGACCACCTGCAGCACGTCCACATTGACGATGACCGGCTAGAGAACTGTTAGCTAGGCCAGTTACCGGAGTAGACGTAAGTCCAGACGGAGGCGGGGCGGTCGCCGCGGGAGACCACCTGCAGCACGTCCACATTGACGATGACCGGCTAGAGAACTGTTAGCTAGGCCAGTTACCGGAGTAGACGTTGGTCCAGACGGAGGCGGGGCAGTCGCCGCGGGAGACCACCTGCAGCACGTTCACATTGACGATGACCGGCTAGAGAACTGTTAGCTAGGCCAGTTACCGGGGTAGACGTTGGTCCAGACGGAAGCGGGGCGGTCGCCGCGGGAGATCACCTGCAGCACATCCACATGGGCGATGACCGGCTAGAGAACTGTTAGCTAGGCCAGTTACCAGGGTAGACGTAAGTCCAGACGGAAGCTGGGCGATCGCCATGGGAGGAGACAACCTGCAGCACGTCCACATTGGCGATGACCGGCTCGTAGTGGTTCAGCACCTCGTGACCCGTCACTGCATTGTCCCTCATGGCGTAGATGGACAGGGCCCCATGGCTTTCCCCGCACCACAGCTCACAGCAGCTGCCACACACAAGAGTTGAAGAAAAGGTAAACTCATACAAATATTTTGCTGTACTTTTTGATGAGCGATTAAAATGGAACGATCACATTTTTTATTTAAGAAATAAAATCCGGAAATTAATTTTTGCTTTCAAACAAATGAATGAAGGTTTGAACATTTAAAGAATTAAAAATGGCTTACTATGCTTGTGTTCAATCTTTGTTACTGAAGCATGGGGCGGGTGTTATAAAGGTATATTAGAACCTTTAAATGTAGCACAAAAACCTGTCTTAAAAATGGGTTTGGGAAATGTAGACGATACCTGACTGATACTCTGTTTGCAGAAATATCTGTCTTTACAATTCGTCAACTAAACCTAAAGAGTATTTTAATTAATATTTTCAAAAATCATGGTGTCATTTTTCAAGAAATCTCCCACACTCACAATACTAGATATTCTTCAAAAATTGAAATCGCGGTTTTGCCAATTGATTATACTTTTTCCATATCCAACTCATTTTACATCTCACACGTAGTCTACCGCAATATATGTAACTTTTTTAGTAACCTAAAGATTTTTGAATGTCCCTCCCTCAGTTTGTTTATAATCTGAGTAAATGAATTATCTTCAGCTTAGGTACGGACAATGCCGATGCTATCATTACAGCTGAATACAGACGTGTCTGACCCAACCTTTGTACCCACTGTTTCTCCCCCGATCGCACCTCTCTCTCCTGCTTGCTGGCAGGATTCAAAATAGTTATTCCCGCCAACTGTTCTCAGGATTTTTTTAAATTTTTAATTCAGCGTTTAGTCAAGAATTTTTTTCTTTCATAATACAAATATAGCAACTTCTCAATTCGTGACTTCAACCTCAAAATATTCATTAAAATGTTTTGTTTGTTTTTTATTTATTCCCAATTTTTGGTCTTATTTTTATTATTTGTAAAGCAACCCAGCCGACGCACAGGCAGTACTTGCCTATGTCTGCTGATTCCTTGGTCGTTCATTTTCATTAAGGCTACAAGAATTAGGTATTTTTTAGTTTTATTTTATCGTTTATAAACGATTTATGTTTACTAGCATTTTTGTTACTTTATGTATAGTAGCTTAAGTTTGTACGGGAATAAACTTTTCATTCATTCACACTTCAACTAGAGCTAAGTGGTCTCTGACATAGCTACAAGATCACCCACAATCATCCTACACTCATCTCTCATTCGTACTAGGCTTCAAATACCTTCCTGAGTAGGCCGCAATTTCAAGTAAAAACAAAGCATAATGTTAGCAGAAATAAAGATGGTTGCTCAAAGTGAAACTGAATATTTTGTTTTATTTCACACTCATGATATTTCTTACCTTTTATGTTGCTGTTGAACATAACTTGAAGATGTAAGAATTTGTTTTCAAAACAAACAAATATTTGAATAAACAATAAATATAGGGGATTCTAGGTTTCTAGGAGGAATTAATCAGAATGACTGAAAGTGGAAATCAATTGTTTGTAGTTGGAAATGTTATATTTTCAGTACTAGTGGTAAGAAGAAAAAAGTTATAGTAAGCTGTACCTTAGTTTCAAACATACTAGAAGAATTAGTGCAATCAACCTAAAAATTTAACCTTTAAAGCACGAAACCTTCCAGTTAGATAAACAAATACCCCTGTTGCAGCAGACCTGCATACTCAGCGAATTTCAAATGCAAAACAACATATTTCAATCCAACATAGCGAGATTTGACATGTTTTTATAAGCTCCATAAGAATAACATGGGGAATGAGTATGCAGGTTTGCTGCTACAGGTATATTAAAACTAGGTGGTTTTTACTTCAATATTTAGTAGATCTGAACTAGAAGAAGCCATTTACTAAGTTTTATCAAGATATGTTGAGAAATAAGCGAGTTATAGAATTTTACTTATTTCCAATAAGGTTAACATTGGGACATCGTACTTTGTTTACCACTTTCAGTATCTCGGTAACCAATGGACATAGAGCTATGATTCAAAATACTTAATTGTTTGTTTTTTCAAGCTGAATTCAATGGTGGAATCCAAAATTGGATGACTTTAATTTTTCCATGTGAAAAACGCAAAAAACCCAATTTTTGGGGTGTTTATCCCCCTTTAGCCCCCCTTCTGCTGGTCCGATCAGGCTGGTTTACGAACTTGTCCAATTGATTACTACTTTACACGTCTGTACCAAATTTCATAAAGATCGGACCATTTTTACGGCCGCTATCGAGCTTACAGACACATAGATATATACCGGGTGTCCCATAATAGTCCCCCCCCTAACTTTTTCCTATAATTTTTCAAATATCAATTCCACACCGCCCCCAAACATTATTGGGTAGTTAATACTTAATTTTGAGGGGGTACCCAATTTTGGCCGCCATCTTGGATCCGCCATATTGGATCCAAAATAATTTTTTCAAATGTTAAAGTGGTGTTGTGACCCATCATTTCGAATTACATTTTTTCACTGATTACAATGCCGCAATCCGCTTTTTAATATCTCTATTGGTTCTTAAGATATGGGTACTTCTAATTTATTTATTTTCAACCAATTTAAACATTACGAATTGATAAAATAGGCCCGTAACCACAAAATAATGCTAGATAGTGACAAATAACCACCATCAGTCATTGTTGAGCGATTTATACTTAACTTATACCAATTTAAATTTTTTGGCCGCCATCTTGAATCCGCCATTTTGAAATTAGGTAAGTTATTTCAAATATGAAGTTGGTATTGTGACCCATCATTTCAAACTAGCTTTTTACGCCGAATTGAATGCCGCAACCCGTTTTTAATTATAGCGTTTTCAAGATATTGTCATATATCTAATAAAAATCTCAAAAAATATGAATTTGTCAAAAACCAGATTTTAAAGCTAAAAACGGGTTGCGGCACTGAATTCGGCGTAAAAAATTAGTTTGAAATGATGGGTCACAATAACAACTTCATATTTGAAATAACTTACCTCATTTCAAAAAAGCAGATCCAAGATGGCGGCCAAAAATTTACATTGGTAAAAGTTAAGTGTAAATCGCTCAACAATGACTGATGGTGGTTATTTGTCACTATCTAGCATTATTTTGTGGTTATGGGCCTATTTTATCAATTTGTAATGTTAAAATTGGTTGAAAATAAATAAATTAGAAGTACCAATATCTTAAGAACCAATTGAGATATTAAAAAACGGATTGCGGCATTGTAATCAGTGAAAAAATCTAGTTTGAAATGATGGGTCACAACACCACTTTAACATTTGAAAAAATTATTTTGGATCCAATATGGCGGATCCAAGATGGCGGCCAAAATTGGGTACCCCCTCAACATGAAGTATTAACTACCCAATAATGTTTGGGGGTGGTGTGGAAATGATATTTGAAAAAATATAGGAAAAAGTTAGGGGGGGGGACTATTATGGGACACCCGGTATATCTAAAAATTCAAACAAATGGTGTTTTTTGCTTCAGGGGGCCCCAAAACTAAAAGTTATGATGGTCCCGGGCTTAGGTCTTACCATGAGACCTACCGTAATAGCTTCTTCCCTATAGGGGAAATTCGCTAAAAAACCCAAGTACTGCCCAACAATTAAACAAAAAAATAGTAAAATGAAACCATTAAACCATTGTTATCTAACAGTATACCTTTGGTCGTCACTGCATTGGACGGCGGTGATGGCGTGCAGCACAGTGCTGCTGCCGAGTTCACTCATGACGAAGCTTCCCTCAGCTGACGTGTGGCTCGGGGGAAACGAGTCACTGCACACCAGGAACACCCGGCCATTGCTGAGGCCGACAGCAACACGGGCCTAGACAACACACCATCATCAGCCCTGCATTACACAACACTGGCTGCCCTCCAGTAGAAACCAGCTTCTGGGCTGCTGCTGCAGGCTGGTAGAAACCATCTGGCTGAACTCCAGTAGTCGAGTTTCTTAGTAGTTCCAGTAGTTGCACTGCTAAGAAACGTAAGTGTGGCCGCTGACCACCATCTGGTCGGCGTGAGAGTTGCCACACGCCAGTCACACCTTTCCACCTGCACCTCCCTCCTCTTTATGATACCAAAAAATAGCTCACAAAACTTATTTTTACAAATCATTAATGGTTAATTTCCTGAATAATCACAATAAAATTTTATTTGCTGGTACTTACTGGTGTGGTGAGCAGGTGAGTTGCCACGGCCAACCAACATGTTTGGTAAACCGTAAAATAACATGTGAACAATTATGTTCAAAAGCAAAGTTCACAAAATACGAAGTTCGTCCAGAAAGTAAAGGACATTTTGTTATACATCTAGCCCTGTTGCCCTGACGACGCGCCTGTGTGCGGTCTAAAGGCCCTCTCCTTGACTGCATTTGAGCCAAGTCTACCAATTTAAGACTGCCAACCAATCACGCTTTTCCTTCTTACAGCTTTTCAAAATGGCGGTGTCAATTGAAAATCCTGCCAAATGCAAGTTACGTGATTTTAGTAGTGTTTTGCAGCATAAAAAGTTTATTCCGTAATGAATTTAAGCCTAGAGGAATTAAAGGAATCCTGAACCTAATGTGAGGCCCTACGATATGCCATTTGAAACACGCATATGGATAAATCCAATTGCAGGCGTGGGTGTTGCTTATCCATGCTGACGCGGAGCCCACCCTACGCAACAGCAGCAACTTCACAGAACTTTGCCACCTCAAGTGAGACATTTACGGACAAACCCTGTGTAATCCATGCCTGGTCTCGAGTGATTACCATTTTCAAAGTTAGGGAAATTTTTTGGCAGAAAAGTGTTTGCAAATTAATGGTAAGGAACTGAAAGAAGCAGCATTATTAGGTCAAATCAGTTTGGCAGGATTTTCAAAGGACACTGCCATTTTGAAATGCTGTTAGAATGAAATGTCAGCAAAAAATTCTTGGCTCAGATTGGGACCAGGAGTGGAGGTTTACACTATCATTCACGGAGATGGGACCACTGGACTATACGTAGGGACAAAACGTTCTTTACCTTCTCGACGACCCTCGTAGTACAAAAGGAAGTCTCACCTGGTGGCTGAGGTGGAGCAAGGAACACACACTGACTGGGTCTGCAGGGTCTAGCGTGTAGCTAAACACATGGCTGCAGTCTCCAACCCTGCAGGAAGAAACAGAATAACCATTACACAAAGATTATTGTTTATTGAGAATGAGTAATATTGATGTAGCGGCAAAAGTACACTAAATTTGGAAAATAGATGAACTTTCAGTAATAATACTACTGAAAACTGGTAAGAATACCTGTTGAAAGAAGAGGATTATGATTATTGAGGTGAGTTTTAGATTGAGAGGTGAGTTTTGCATACTGATATATAGACTCATTACTTTAAATCTTCTATTATTAAATGGCATAGATTAATATTTCACTAGCACATCACTTTATTTTAACTTGGAATTTTTTGTACTGCTACCAGAAAGGAAAAGAAGATTCCCCTTTGATATTCCTTAAGTTTTAAGCCTTTAGTAGATTAAGAGGAAGCAAAAGAAATAAGGAGCAGGTAGATGGAATAGGTTCAGCCAAGCATATACTGTGTAGGCCCTTTATCCTATTATGAAGGGATAGGTGGCCCTCGTATGGGCACTCATCTTGGTCGCCAGAATACCCTCCTCTCCCACCCTACAGTCAAGCCCAGCCTCCCCTGGTGGGGAACTGAAGTTGTTCACTGAAAGACAGCTACAATATTGCCTCCAATCGTGACAACCCAGTGGCGCCTCCAGCTGGTCGGCATGAGAGCTAAGGCCAGTAAGTATCCCAATGCAGTTCTTGCAGTATACTATATTACATTTACTATCTTATTTTCCATATCGTTACAAAAAAGACTATAATTACATACCGGAAGACATGGATTGTACCAGCAGTGTCGCCGAGCCACACACAGTCGTCTACTAGACAAGCGGCAGTTGGACAGTCGGGCAGTGACAGCGTCGAGTACTGGACACAAGTGTGGCCACTGACCACCAGCTGGTCGGCGCGAGAGTTGCCACACGCCAGCCACACCTCTCCACCCGCACCTCCCTCCTCTGTCACATGACACAGAAACTGGCTCAGCACAACATACAAGACAAACAGCAGTGGGGCATGCGGACAAAGGACATTGAGTACTGGATGCAAGTGTGGCCACTGACCATCAGCTGGTCGGCGTGAGACTTGCCACACTTGTATTGTGTATTTGTTTATACAGATAGGTGTGTTTCCAATAGGGATGTGTCGGTACCTTAAGTCGAATCTCGGTACCACCGGTTCTTGGCAAAAGAACTGGTACCGAGAACCGATGTCAAAATGTACTTCGGTGCCCATGGTAATCGGCGGGAGTAACTACCGGTCACGAAAGACGATCAATCAAACCGCGCATTGCCGCGGGCGTTGCGCCGATGGCAAATGCCATTGCGTACTATTATTGAAGGACGATAATGTTTCTAAAATAAATTTTGATTCAAAATTTATCTTAAATTTGTTGACTCTAGATTGATTTTTTTACTCTTAATACTTAAAATTAATCGGAATGGGGTTATTTTCTTTGGGAATTGTATGTTCAATGGAAATTAATTTGGAAACTGATGTTATTTGTCACCTTAGAATTTGTTCTTGATTGATTTTTTTACTCTAATTTTTAAATGTGGTTATTTTCTATGGTAATTGTAAAATTATGAATGGAAACAAATTTGTAAGCTGTTATTTTCACCTTTGAATTTGTTTTTTTGTTCAAATAGTATATATTTTTTATATTACCTGTTAACAAAAGGATAAACAATTAAATTAATGACTGAGATAGTATTTTATGTCTTGGTGAAACTTGCTCTTGAAAATTAAAACATTTTTAAAACAGTAACATACAACAGATTGTCTGTAGGTTTGAGGGTTTGTTACATTATATAACACGTTTTGACACACACTTTGGTACCGATGGTACCGGTACCGAGAACCGAGAACCGATCTTTGGAAAAAGTGGTACCGACACATCCCTAGTTTCCAAGAATGTGTTTTTCATGAGTCATGCACATTGTTTCCCTTGAGAAAATTGTCACACTCGGAACGGCTTGGGCACCAACAATTTCCCTCATGACATAGTCCTACTCCCACAAATAAAATAAAATCAAAATTTCTTTATTCATACAAGTACAGAAGTACACAACAACAAATAAAAAGCTATTCTGTAATAAGTCGATTACAAAATTAATTTTCTTTATGGGGTTGTACATCAATAGTACAATAAAGAGTTGTAAAATGTAAACGACAAAAATATCACCCTACAAGCAAATTAAAAAAAAATGTCATTTGTACATGAACATGGTGGATCAGTATGTATTATTTGGGAACGAGACGAAAATCACCAGTATGAGAGAGCGGTGCGGCCACCGTGGCAGTGACGGGAGCCGAGTGGTCCAGGGACACAATGTCGTAGAGGTGGGTGAACTCGGGAGCCGAGGCGATGGAGACAATCTGACTGGCGGAGGGTCGGTCCCTCGGCTGTTGACACCAGCACAGCACCATCAGGTCCAGCATGTATGTGGGGTACAGCGTCTCCTAGACAACACACGGCAGATAAGACCGTGATCTACCGACCGTGACCATGAACTGGAGATCTATTCCTTGAGGAGTTTCCAGTGATCTGTACCATGGCCATGCTCTCTATCTCTTTAATATATCAAATGTCTTTTCACAACATAAGTATATCTTATGTAGATCTTCAATGTCGAGTAAGGCGGTCTATAGCATTGGTAAGTACTGTTGCTAGTAGTGGGCTGGGAAGATCAACCAAAAATAGTGGTATTAACAATTCAAGTAGCTCTGAAAATTAATGCAACTTAGCACAATGTTTATCGGTGATATTTCATTTGGATTACGTAAGCAAATAACACCAGCATAATGTTTGTATTCACACTGAAAAACGTTTGTATTCAGAAAAAAAATTTAAGATTTAATGATCCAGCAATATTGTATTTCCTAGAATGGATGGAATTAAATCCATTATTGCCGATAAATAATAACTCAAAATATTTATAGTTGGAAACCTACAAAATTACAAAAAACTTGTATACAAGTGGAGGATAAGACCCTTTTTTGCATTGTTTTGTACTTGCTAGTGAAACATTACTCATCACTAAGGCCTGATTTCACCAAACTTTAAACCACCGTTAAGGCTCGGTTAGTTTAATTATATCAGCTGTTTAATACTATTTTCCTATCTTTAACGAACGGTTTATTAACCGACCCTTAACTGATGTTTGTTGAAATCAGGCCTAAGTAGTGCCATACTGACCCTGTGGGTAAGAGGCGGCCGCCCCCCCTCTAGGATGCATTCCTTCACTGACTCGTGGCTCTCAAACGGCTGATGCAGCGTGAGCAGCTCGTAGATAAACATGCCGAACGAGAAACAATCCACCTATCGAAACATCAGATGTTTCAGATGATGCAAGCTGGATTGTGTGGAACAAAAATTAAGCCTTCATAATTGTGAGGTTAATATTTTTAGTTGGATGCTTGGCTAAGTTATATTTTTCATAACTTTTTTTCTGTTGTTAAAATAGTAGTTTGAACCTTTTATAAAAAATGGATAGTTTTACTTTACAACATGTTTTTGAAAGCTTTGTCCTTGAACAATCACCAGTGTAATAATAATAATAATAATAATAATAATCACTTTATTGTCCAAACATTCTTACAAAGCTAGCAATGCTAGCACAGAACATAGACATTGTCAAGAGCTTAAAATAAGAAATCAATAACTACTACACTAAAAAATATGTTTACTAAGTACCTTACCACTGACAGTACAGAGAAAAAAAACTCCTACAAATATAAGAAAAGTAAAATTACATCAAAAACTAACCTAAATAAAAAATTCCTCAATTGAATAAAACATTTTATTTATCAAAAACAATTTTAATTCTTTTTTAAACTTATTTTCCCTAACCATAGATTTTAAATTACTTGGCAAATGGTTAAAAAGTTTTCTTCCCATATACAGTGGAGTTTTTTGAAAAAGTGTCAATCGGTGTCTTGGATATTGGAAGTCTTTGGAAAACCGTGTATTATAGCCATGTTCATGCTGAGAATTTTCTAAGATGTCAAGATTATTTTTTACGAACAATAAACATTTAAAAATATATAGTGAGGGAACAGTTAATAAACTATAATCTTTAAAAAATGATTTACAAGATTTCCTTTTTGAAGAAAATGTCATTATTCTTATAAATTTTTTTTGCATTTTGAAAATTTGATCTGAATGTATACTAATAATATATGTATGTGTATGTATACTAATAATATAAAAAGATGCGGTATCATTGATTTTACACATCTAGATCGGACGAGGTATTGTTGGCATTGAACGAGCCACAACTGGCGCGCTCCAGCGTGAAGGACATGGAACTAGCCGCTCTTGGCGACGTGACAGGTGGCGCGGCTGCGGCAGGGATGAGAACTAATGGCGGATTCGTACGTTAGACGGCTGCGTCATTATGGCGACTGGGCTCTCGACTCCTTCCCCTCCCCGCACCCGCCCCGTATCAACGTCCCGCCCCGCCGCTCACGCTGGCCGTGTCGCCGACGCCGCAAATCCGAGTTTTGGCGAATTATGAGCGACAAAAAATTTTGTAATATTGTAATTCATAATTACTAACGTACAATAAAATTATATTCACCCATATAATCTATTTTCAAATGTACATTATTTCCCAGTTACATTTAAACGAGATTTTACATAGATTTGAAGAGGTCATAACGCTTATATTAAGCTATTTCCTGCTGTTTTTACTACTGAATATGAAAACACGCTGTTGAGAAAATTGTTATATTTTGATAATTTCATGCAAGGCTTAGTTACCTGAAGGAAAATCCTATACTGTTATATTTTAAATTCACTATATTTTACTCATACATAATCATTTATTGTTGATAATTATTCTTTAATCATTCTTACTATTAAAAGCTTACAATTAAGGTTACAATAATTTAAGGCGAATTAATTTGTCTTCGAACGCTTGTCGAGGAAATTTTTTCAACGATACGGCCGGGTTTTTTACCACATCAGGCCACCTGCGAGGCTTGTAATCTTAGCCCAACGTTGCCAAAAAACACTCTCATTGCTCAGACTGCGTTTGATAGCCATTCATTGATCTGCTTATTTATGCAAGGGTTTTGACTCCTTATGTGGTTTCTTAATCTCATTCCCTTTATTTTACATTTTAAAAATCAGTAAACTAAAGACATCTGTCCAGAGGCGGATTTGGAAATTTTCCGCCCCTGGGCTATCCAGATTTTGCCCCCCCCCCCATGAACACTTGCCATATGTTGCAGCCCATTGTATTATCATCAAAACTAAATTTTGGGCAGACTCCGCAAGGCAAGAAAGCGCTTATGAAAAGAGGGATTTGTTTCCTTGACTTTTAGCAAGCCGCGCGGCAAGTCTGTCTCACTCCCTCAGTCCATTTAGCTTGTTTAGATTAGGCGGGTTGCTCGCGCGGGCAATCAGGTGTTGCGAGGAAGCCGCGAGCGACCGCTTAGTGCGAACATTAAATTCGTCGCTGATACAGACACTAACACATTGTTGTTTCTGCAGCTCTACTGCAAGTTATTAAAGTTATTAAAGGTTATTAAGTTATTAAAATTAAGATTAACCGAAAGGAAAAATGCCAGGTACCTGAGAATTGGCACATATGTTTGTTAGACCCATCTGGAACATCATACAAAAAGTCCCGGGAGATGGAGTCTATGCTCGAGGAAAAGTACAGGGTGTTCCATAAATATAGGTTTTTGGTTTGAATCTTAGAATTCTCCAAATAAACCAATAGCACATTGTATATTATTTTAAAGGTATTTGTGAAAGGAAAATTTTGATGAAAATAGAATAGAATTAACTATCTAAATTCGTATAAAAATGGCGGCTGTCATTTTTATAATTTTTTTATGAATTCTCGGAATATCCTTTATCTTCTAAACCACAACAAGTTTAGCCAAACCCTCGGGTACTTTAAAAATGAGGTTCAGATGAGTCTGATAAGCAACCGTGCCGTCTTTCGGATTTTTTATCCTTAAATTTGTCTACCTTATCTGGGCTAATTACATCAATAAAAATAATTGTTTAAAAAATTGGGTGTTTTTGCACAAAACCCTATAAATCTTGTAAATTTTACAAAAAAGGTGTATGTTTTTCTTTTTTATCCTATTAGTGATAAAACTTAGTGCTTCCGCAGTAGATAACATCAGAAAATATTTTTCTCAGGCTGGATTAGGCAAATAAATACCCCACTGTGCGGCGGCCGCGGAGCAGAGCGCGCGGTTGGTCTGGAAAGGGTAGCAACCCAGCAAGCTCACCTGACGGCGCCAGCGGGTGCGGCAACTTCAAACGATACCGTCATCCGCTACGAACGCCACTAACCCCAGAACTGACGACTGCCCGCAAATAACTTGGGGGCAAACTCGATCGCATCTCGAAATCCCGCAATCTGTTTTCGGGAGTACTTGTGACAAAAATACATATTTTACAAACACTAATGACAGTGCAAAAATAATTTTATGCAGATAATAAATACTCTATCTGCTTTTCTCTGAAGAATTAATAAATCATTAACTTTGGAGCTATTTCCATATAAAACAAGCCATATCTAAAAATTGATTGAAAAATATGTAAATCCAGCCCTGCATCTGCCCGGCTACTCTTCCATAACTGTTAAGTATTTATTTATTTTTCAACCTCAAAATTTTCCCGCCCCCCAACATCTTTCATAGCTCAATTTGCACCATGGCCCTCCCTGTGAGCACCCCTGTTCTGAAAGGACAAATCTTTAAAAGTACTCCATTATCGCTAAGGTAAATGTGATTAACTCCGCAAGGAGCGTTGAGGTGGAAAAACACCGCTCATTGTAAATAACACTTTAGCTAAGAAACATTATTAAATAAGATGACATTTAAGAAGTATTGAGAAATGTTAAAGGAGGTAAGTTATTTTTTTATCCTTCTATCTGTATAATTATTGGCTTATTAAAATTACAACTTATTAAATCATGGTAGCGTAATAGGGTAACAATAGTAGAATAAGTAAATTCCTCGCAAGGTTAAGAATACAACACATCGAGTACGGTCAGCGTTATTTTTATACGTTCGTAACCATCACAGGATTAGATCAGTCGATATCCCACGAAGTATGCAGCAGTAGGTTAGCCGTGCGCCGCCGCCGCCGCCGCGCGTTTGAAGTAGCGATAGCAAATGAACGACGACGCCATGATTGAATCTCTCAGAGTCGCCAACCGAACAGGGAGTGAGATGCGGGATGCGGGGAGCGGAAGGGGGAATGGGGGGGGCTGATCAGCGATGCCTAGCGGCAAGGACATGAACCCGGTGCAGTCGCCATTTTCAAGGACAACAATGCCTCGTCCGATCTACCTAGGTCCATATTCAATGGCGGTATATTGATGGTGCAAAGGTAGTATAGTATAGGTGGTGAACAACATGTTGATGCTTGAGTTTGAAGTTACGGCAGAGGAGAGGAGGCAATCATAAATTAAGTGGAATTAAACAGAGCCATGTGATTACGCTACGATTCTGGTAGCTTAAAAATGCTAAACCAAAACAAAATGTGGGTTAATATTAGAAATAATGTTTTGTTCTCTGAATAACAATCAATAAACAGGTAAAATGTTTTTGGTTTAGCATGTAACACATGATTAGGGAATCCAATCCCGGACGATATTTTCAATCCCGGGATTACGGGACTGAAAAATGTAATCCTGGGATCCCGGGACTGATCCCGGGATTGACACAACATGGTATTTGACAGTAAAAAAATAAATTTTTAGTATACTTTCGTGGATATACATGCAGGGCCGCCCGAAGGGGGGGGCAACCGGGGCGAGATGCCCCGGGCACCGCGGCTGAGGGGGCGCCGTGCCGCGACATTTTTTTTGCATTCTTGTAGATTTGCATGAATTGTGAGGGTATTGAATTGTGAGGGGGAATTGTGGCGTTAATAGGCCTAAATAGGAATACGAATCTGAAAAATGAGGCTGTAGCTAGAAATTATTCTTAACACTATAGGAATCATTAATTAAAATATAGTATAAACCTTGAACATTCATAGTCAATGGTAATGAACTATGAAATAATAACAGTGTCGGTACTATGCAAGTTGCGCGCACATCCAATCGTCTGTCGCTGTCAAACTGTCGAGATCAGTGTTGCCAAAAACTGTGTATTTACTCGGTTTTCAAGTATTTTGGAGGCCGTCGGGGATTTGGCGGGGATTGAAATCAAATCAAATCAAAAATATCTTTATTCATCTTTGCAATGATACAAGAATAGCGTCAAAAACATAAATTCTTACTAACTAATCACATGAAAGGAGCAATGAACTTTATACAGATTGTACATAAGCTTATGATAAAAAAGAATTGAAAGCAATCAATCCATCAAAACAATTACAATCCATGAATAAAAATGTTATTAATTTCTAAATAAAAGCTTTAATGTTAACGAAAACCCCAAATAAAATTAACAAAATAAAAATAAAACTGTCCTATCAGTTGTATACAGAAAATTAATTTAACATTAATGGAATTCTTAGTTTTGAGCGACAGTAGAAAGCAAATATTCATTTGGCATTGTCCTGTTCCCAAAACTCATCAAAGGAATACAGAGATAAGGTTAAGAGGTAGTTTTTCAATAGCTTTTTAAAAGGCTGAAAATTTTGTTGTTTTTTAATATTTTCTGGTAATTTAAAAAGAAACTTTGTGCCAATAAAACTGGTTTTCTTCTCGAAAAACTGTAATGCATGGTGTTCCACGTACCTATTATTTCTTGGGTCATAGTTGTGATTATTAGGATTATGAGTTGAAAAATTCATTTTTTTTATAAACAACTAGAAGAACCCGTGGCTTCGCTCACGATTAAAATTAAACATTCACTGTCACCCATGATATAATTTTGCTTTCCCATTTATTTTTCTTGTTGTAAAATCTAATGTATCTACTTCTTTGAACATATCAAATGTACTTCCATAAAGCAAAAGTTTTTAGAAATTCGCTATTAGTACGCAGGTCTGCTACGACGGGGGTATTCTATTCCTGCATAAAGTGCCTGTACATAAAAAATGTGACCATATCCAACGCCCCACCGACAAAGCCCCAAATGGTGTTGCTGCCCTGGGTAGGCTCATGCCCAATATCGGCGGTCCTTCCTCTTGCAAGTGCGTTTTCCTTGTGTCGGCTGTCCAGTCGATCGTGCTATCAGGTGAAGAGGATTGCGCTCACACATTAAGAGGCCAATTTACAGAGACGAACGCCGAGAAGCATTTATGGCCGTTTCCATGGTACCTGAGCTTGCCCTGATGATGATCATGGGGCACAATGTAAGGAACGGCACCCTTGGCGTTTTCGACGGCACTTTGAATCTGCTCGCATATGTTACCCTTAATTAAAACTTTATTATGCACCCCCGTCGCAGCAGACCTGCGTATTAGAAACCCTATTTCTTTCCTTCATGAAGGCATACGTGTTAGAGGAACCAAAGAAGATAGCTTGAAATTTTATTCACTGTAAAAGATAATTTTCTTAAGGTTTTAGGGTCTACCTTGAACAAAAAATTACAATGCCACTCCAGCAATTATTAAAAAGTGCTGTCTTACGTTTTTAGACTCTATATTGAGCAAAACGTTTGAATGACCCGTCACGGCAATTTTTTTAAAGTGCTGTAGATAAAATTAATTCTTTACAGTAGCACACTCTTCCTCTTTAAATAGCAGTTAGTTGTCATAAAAAAAGTCCTTCAAGTATAAGTGATCAGTGATCACTGGAGTCCTTCAGTAATCAGTTATTTATTTTATGTTGTACTACATATCACATATAGTGTATTGCACTTTGAAAAAATGCAAAAGTCTAATTCATTGACCACCTGGCACCAAGTAACAAATCTTCATTTTAACAAATACAGTTAAATAGCAGATAGAAATACCATTAATTTACATCATCTGTTTTAAATTTAACTTTCATATGTTTTGTTAGTAAACAAATCTAACTCAAATTATTTCAAAATCCCTGACATGGGTACCTTTAAGACGATCCCAGGGCTAAGCCCTGAAAGTTATCACGAAACTGAAGGTGTATAAACCTACTCCATGAAATTCTACATGTATGTACCAAGTTTCGTGGCCATCGGTCCAGCGGTTTTTGTGTTTATCCCTGCCAACTAAATATATATATATATATATATATACCAACATCCTCTTTTATACTTATAGATATTGTTTCAAAAATATACAAATCATAAACTGTCATTATTCCCAGTTGAGAAAAATATGGTTTGACTTATTCCCTTTTCTTAATATTAAAGATTATTCTTAATGCTTTTTTTTTGTTGCAGAAGAATGCGATCTAGGTTTTGTTTGGTTGTAGCTCCATATATAGCTATACCATAAGACATATATAGCTATACCATAAGACATATATAGCTATACCATAAGACATATGTGAGTTTATTAATGAGAAATAAATCGTTTTAAGGGTATTAATATTGCAGATATTTTTCATTTGTCGTGAAGCAAATAGGCCTGATGACATTTTTTTAACTACATGATCAATGTGTTTATCCCAACACAAGTGTTGGTCAAGTATTAATCCAAGAAATTTTGTATTATCTGTTTGCTGTAGTAATGAATTATCTAACAGGATTTGGGGTTCTAGCATACATCTTGTTTGTTTGGTACAAAATGATATGAAATTGGATTTTTCTAAATTTAATAGAAGATTTTTGTTATCTAAAAATTCTTTGACAGCCAAAAGACCTAAAAACGATTTAAGCTCTATATCTTTTTGATCCCCTCCTGAAATTTTGATGTTGGCATCATCTGCATAGAGACAGACTGGGCCTCCTGCTTGCACCACACTTGGGAACCCCCTCAGGATGCACAGAAATAATAAGGGACCCAAAATGGAACCCTGTGGAACACCATGTTTAATTGTTTGAAATTTTGAGCGGAAATTTTGAGTGAATGTATATTTATTATTTGGATAATTGAACTTATGTTGAATTTCTGTACATTGTTGTCTATTTTCTAGATATGATTTGAACCATCTATATTCTTTACCTTTAACGTTTAAATCACTAAGAATATCAAGCAATTTTTCGTGTGATACACTGTCAAATGCTTTAGGGTAGTCTAGGAAAATTCCAATTACTTTTTCATTTTTATCAATTGATTCAATTATTGACTCTATAAATTGTACACCTGCAGTAACTGTGGATTTACCAGGTTGGAAACCATGTTGTTCGTTGTCTAATAATTTATTCCTCTCTAAGTGATAAAAAAATTGATTATGAACGACTTTTTCAAAGATTTTGGAAAAAATTGGAAGCAAAGATATTGGTCTGTAACTTGAAGGATCATTTAAGTCTCCTTTTTTGTAAAGAGGTTTTATTTTGGCAATTTTTAATTTACTCGGGAAAATCCCAGATATTAGGGAAGAATTGACTATGTGGGTAAGTGGTTTGGAAATCAATGAAAAGCATTGTTTAATCAAAATAATAGGAATGTCATCGATGCCTGTTGAGAACTTGTTCTCAAAAGCCATTACTATTTTTTCTAAAATCAATTCATTAACTTCTTCAAATTTAAGAAAAAATTTGAGAACAATTGTTTTAACTATGTGTTTTTAGTTAGAAATATGTATTCGGTATGATTTTATTGGTTTCAGTGTTACCAGAAACTGGGTATTTGCCCGGTTTTTCGGGTACTTTGAAGGCCTTTCGGGGATTTTGAGAGAATTCAGAAAAATCGGGTAAATCCGGGGATTCTAGACTTGAGCTGCGGGGGTTTACCTGGCATCCTAAATACATGAAAAATGGTTAAAGCCGGGGATTTTTGAATTATGATCCATTGTTCATGTGAGATGAGAAAAATCATTTGTTTTCATGGTTTTGAGAACAAGTCTTGAAGTAAACAGATATATTTTGGTATATAGTGACCAGTTTAGTGATGTAAGATTTCCCTCCTTACCTAGTAATTTTGAGGAGACTACCAGGTTTTGGGTGTTTTGAGTCATTAGGTGGTTTTTCGGGTAATCACCCGGTTTTTGGTACTTGCGGGGATTATTGCTGAAAACCCCGGTAAAAGCGCGAATTTTTTATGCAGTTGGTAGGTAAAATGCCCAATCCTGTCTGGCATCACTGGTCGAGACTTGAGTTGGGATTTGGGACGCGGTAGTGGGTGATGTAGTCATTTGTTACTGTTGCTGTTGATAGAGACTGTAGTTACAGTAACAGGGAGTTAGTTAATCACAGTGATGTAGTTAAGAGTGAAAGTGAATACCAATTTGCATTTAATTTATTCATTTTCTTTTGAAATACATTCTGAACCCTTGATACATGTAACTATCCTTAAGCTGTGTAAGTATTGGTGGCAGCGCAAAAAGCTAATGCTGAGGGGGGGTACGCCGCGACCACGTTTGCCCCGGGCACCGTCAACCCTAGGGACGGCCCGTATACATGGTATCACAAATATAGTGCAATACTTAGAGCAGTTTCCGCTTAGTTTTGAGTTGTAAACGTAGAGTAGTTTCCGCTTAGTTTTAAGTTGTAAACGTATTTTTTTAACAAAAATTATAACTTTAAAAAATTATTACATCACATGGTCAGCTTTATCATGAAACACTCAATATAAACGTCAAAGTGTAAACAGAACACATTATCAGATAAGCTCTATATAACCGTAAAATGTGTAAGGGAACGATAAAAATATGAATCCAAACATAAGTTAAAACAGTCTTTTATACAAAATATGAATATTTTTAGTTACTTGACCAAACAAAATTAGAACTAGAGGTAAAACCTCGCTTAAAAAGATGCGTAAGTAAAAAATATAACTGAGATAAAAATTATAAAAAAATAATTATAAGACTTTGTAATCAAACTTGATAGCATTTATACCATATCAAAAGCCTCTTTGTAATTTTTTTAAACGCTTGAAAATATTAACTGACACTTATACAGATGAGTAAGAAGGAAAATAACTAATCGAACCATGATTACTTGGTTAACGACATCCAACTGGGTTTTCTTGGTTATTCATTCGTTATAACTGATGGAAATATAGAAATCATCAATTTTGCATGTAAATTTGATAATCCCGAAAATCCCGGGATTGAACATGAGAATCCCGGGATTGAGCCTGAGAATCCCGGGGTTGAATATGCTCTAAAATCACGCGGGATCCCGGGATGCGGGATCCCGGGATTGGATTCCCTACACATGATTGTCACAAGAAATTAATGGTTGAATCAATTGATCATCTGTTATTATAACTTTCCTCTCCTCTAAAAATCCAAATTCATCCGGTTTTGTTTGTAAACACCCAAGCTTCTTCATGTCCCTCACTACCTAAAATTAGTTGTTTCTTATCTATGTAGAAAAAAGTTTTATCTGATTAATTATTAAATTCAAGCAATAAATATGAGCTATAGTATGGTAAAATAGTTCTAATTGGTTCATGACCAGAGAACTGTACTTACCTTTTCTGTGTACTCCTCTTCTCCATTGTACCTCATTATCTCGGGTGCCATGAAGCCCTCCGTGCCTCCGAAGCCCTTAGTGCCAGAGGGCAGAGTCAGCCGGCTGATGCCTAGTCAACAATAAAGCATTAAACCAAAAAAACTTTGAGTAACAAATTAACGAAGAAATTTTAGAGGAATAGGAATTAAAAACTAACAATTCCATGCAACTATACAATTTACCATAATTGACCAAAAATTATCATCAACTTTCAACAAACTCAATTTATGACAAATGAACAAAGATTGGAATGGAGACTGGAGGCGTACCGTAGTCGGCCAGCTTGATGTGCACGGGGACCTCGAGGTGGTCATGGAAGGGCGGGGGGATGGACCACACCAGCACGTTTTCGCTCTTCAGGTCCCGGTAGATGATGTGCTGCTGGTGCAGGTACTCGATTGCCTTCGCCGTCTGTCAACAGCAGTCCGGTGGTCAGAGGGCTCAAAAATACTACACTCAGGAGAATGTCATCAGTCAATGCTATTGAGAACTTTACTATGACATGGCGACCTACCCAGGTAGGTATTAACAAAGTATGAATGAGACATGAGTGAAGGATGATTGTAGCAGGATCTTGTGGTCTTGTTACTGACTAAGCCCGACATGTTGTTAGAATTGAAACCTACATCTTTTTATAACAAACTAACTCTTCTAAAAACTCATTTTAAAACACCTAGTTAAAAATGTATTTTCGTTTATTAGGAATCATAATAAAGATTAAACTACAATAAAAAATTTTTACAGCAACAATGAAACAAGTTTTGTAAACAGTACAGTTTCATATAGGCTGCATTGATAACAAATTAATCAAAATTGAGTAGTACTACTATTCCAACAGGTCTAGTGTATTATCAAACTGGTTTACAACTATTGGTTTGTTATCGAATTATTCTATTAAATTTTCAAATTTTCATTCATTTTGAAAGTGAATAGAATTGAATGAATACATCAATATGTTGCAAAAAGAGGTTTGCTTTGGGTAAAACTGGAGAAGGCTTATTCAATCATGAGCCTACAAGAAAGAAGAAAGAGAACAATCATAGAAATTAAATTAAGAGACTATAATGATTATTTTAAAAAACCATCACATAACTCAGTGCCAGCTCGGGTACCTGCAGTATAACTGCCTGCAGGGTGTAGGGGCCTAGCTTGGCGCCGCTGCGCCGGTAGTGCCGCAGTGTGATGTCCAGGGCGCCGAGTGGTGCCAGGTCCAGCACTAGCGCCAGTGGCCGTGTACACACTCCGACCAGGGGCACAATGTGAGGGTGGCGCAGCGTCAGCAGGATGTTGAGCTCCTGGCGCGCCGTGCAGTAGGCCTTGCTGGCGTACTGGAGTGGGTCACGGTCCCACTTGCCTTGCGCCCCCTGTGCAACCACGTTTGGTTAATGGGAAAGTTCATTACACAGGGTGATCACTTACCGAGTGAGAGAAAACTTGTTAAAATTAGTCAGTTTTAAGGAAGTTCTATTCCTGATCATATAAAGTCAATAAAGCTAGAGGTGGTTGGAGATTATAAGTGTGTTCTAAAACATAACATTCAAAAGCAAACTAAATTACCTCAATATTTTAAATTCAAACTCAACTTTTTAAATCCTAGCAATAAAAATATTTTAAAACACTTTAAAAAGCTGTAAGAGGATTCAAACATACAACTCCCTTATTCAAAAACTCTCTCGTTCACTAATAATGACCAAATAGTTTTAAGTGCTTGTAACAAACGACTTACGTGAGCTTGATTTTTTAATTTAGAATTAGGGGTGTGCGAATAGTGATTTTTGAACTCAAGCCGGTCCAGCCGAGCTTTTTCGAGCCGAGCTTTTTAACAATCACCAAATTATTAAAAGGAATTATGAAGCTTGATTTTAATTTTAAAAGATACAATAGACTAATGTTTGCATACCTTAAGTTAACACCAGCTCGGAACTAGAAAACTTATCTCCAAAACAAGTTCATGATCTGATAGGTTCATCAATATTTTGTATTATGTTACTTAAAATTAATGAAAGTGGCTCAAAAAATAATTTATGAAGAAAAATACCAAATTTAAAATCTACATTTATTATTTGACTCCCCGATCCCACAATACTTTACTTTAAAATAAATAGTCAAAATTAAATAGACTAGTTACATATAGGTACTACAACATTAATTTCAAGAGTTGGAAGGAGTAGATGGAAGGTTTTAAAATAGTTATGTCTAGCAAAAAAATAACATATTAATACTTAGTCCAACACAAGATTGATTTTTTCAATGTTCACAAAGTAAAGATGATTAAAAATTACATAGCAGTCCCAATTGTGGCATAATATTCATGGCTAAACTTATTATTTCAGGATATAATAAATTAATGAAATAATATTTAATAGCAACAGTAATTTATTGTAATCCTAAAATTAGTTGCATTTCTAAACTTCTGTGAAGAAAGATCATAAATAAGGACGGAATAGAAAGAAAGAAACATCTACCTCTATCACTCTCCTTATCAGTGGCCAGAGAGGGGGGGGATGGAGGCTGTTTACTCCAAGCCCCTGTCCCTGTTTTTTGTCATTGTCTGACTGTGCGTGTGTGCGTAAGTCAGAGAGCATGACCTAATTAGGAGATAAGGAGTCCGTACTACAAAATGCAAAAATACAAACTACTTGTCATACAATTACAAATGACGGCTCATATTTTTTGTGTTATTTTTATAAATTAAAAAATCAAAATGATCAATCAAAATGAAACTTGTACGATATACCGTTTAAGAGATAAGCCTTGATAAAACAATAGACTTAAATGCTGTATTTCACGGTTCTCCAAGGTCACCTAAATATAGCTCCGATTTCCGTTTAAATGGAGATAATTTCTTGTACCTGTCAATGTCCTTTCCTTATCACTAGGGAATATTTTTTGTTTGTTTTTCATGGGAGGCAAGCGCTCTTCCGGTTTAACGTGTCCAAAAATAGATCGCAATAATTATCTTTCCGATAAGAACTCCGATAAGAATTATCTTATCAAAAGCTCGGCTCGAGTGTCGAGCTTTTTCGAAAAAAAGTCGAGCCGAGCCGAATACTGAAAAGCTCGACCAGTCGAATACTCGCAGACCCCTATTTAGAATAAAAAATTAACAACAGTACTTTAAGAAAAAACTAAGGTTGTTTTTAAGGAAAAAAGTGGTTTTGTTGCACACTACTGATGAACGTTTTTCCAAATTTGATATTTTTAAATTAAAAAATATTAGGAAGAACTTGAACTTAAAGGACTTAATTATAATTATTGCCTGTAACCATGCAATGACTATTTAAGATTTTTAAAGGCTTTTTACACAGAAATATCAGCCGAGATTACCTTGTATGCGATGACGGCGGAGTGGCTGGCGTTGGGCCCGGGAGGCACGGGCTGCAGCATCTTCATGGCCACTTGGATGGTGTCGTTGGAGCCGCGCACGCGACACGTGCCCCTGAACACGAAGCCAAATGCCCCACGCCCCAGCAGCTGGCCCCGCACCAGGCTGTTGGGTCGGATCAGGTGCCGCTCGCCCAGGTCCAGGAACATCTGACAAATGTCAACAAGAGAACGCTGTAAGTAGTGTATTCATGGAAAAGTGTCCTCACTGTTGTAATCCCAGACTGTTTTTCACAATGGCACTGTATTCATTTATTCATTTACATCTGTAAAACAAATATTGCAAGGGGGAAATAGAAAATGTTGATCAGAACACAAAGGGTAGTTTATCAAAGGAAAAGAAGGGAGGGATGGGAATCAACACTTTACATTATTAAATTATGGTTTAAATACCTCCAGTCAACAGTTCTAATCTTGTAGATTCTCCTACATGTTTCGAAACTACCGTTTCATCGTCTGGGATGATCCAAAAATTGTCATGACATTAAATTCTTGACACTTAAATAATTTAAAAATTTTTAAAAACATTTATAAATTCACATACACATAAAAACACTTAATAAAAAACTTAATAAAAAACCAACATTGAGTACTTGTGCTGGCCAGCAATAGACACCGACTGAGGAAACAGTCTACCCCACCCCAACTTGACCTTGAACCATCAGCTGATTTGTTGTTTTATCCTGAAAGTAAGAAATGCGGTCAAATAATCTGTTTGAATTGTATTTTAGTTTTTCGTTCAAAATATTGTTGGGATCATTTTTGAAGGCGTTATATATATGAAGTTCTTCAAGTGTTGACATGAGGGGTGATTTTTTACATTTATTTAACACCTGCAAATTTGTCTCAAAATTGATAACACTGTGGTTTTTCTCAGCCAGATGTTCGGCAAACATAGATTTTTGTGTCAGCAATTTTGGTTTTGGCATGTGTTCTGAAAATCTTTTCTTGAACGATCTGCCTGTCTGTCCGATGTAAAATTTTGTACAATCAGAACAATTTAATTTATACACTCCAGTTTGGTCTGCTTTATTTATTTTTGGCTTGTATGTGTGGGTGTTCAGCTGTTTTTCTAATTTGTTGGATGTTTTGCAAGACATTTTAATATCATGTTTTTTCAGTTCTTTATTTAAAGTGTGACAATTTTACATCGGACAGACAGGCAGATCGTTCAAGAAAAGATTTTCAGAACACATTTCAAAACCAAAATTGCTGACACAAAAATCTATGTTTGCCGAACATCTGGCTGAGAAAAACCACAGTGTTATCAATTTTGAGACAAATTTGCAGGTGTTAAATAAATGTAAAAAATCACCCCTCATGTCAACACTTGAAGAACTTCATATATATAACGCCTTCAAAAATGATCCCAACAATATTTTGAACGAAAAACTAAAATACAATTCAAACAGATTATTTGACCGCATTTCTTACTTTCAGGATAAAACAACAAATCAGCTGATGGTTCAAGGTCAAGTTGGGGTGGGGTAGACTGTTTCCTCAGTCGGTGTCTATTGCTGGCCAGCACAAGTACTCAATGTTGGTTTTTTATTAAGTTTTTTATTAAGTGTTTTTATGTGTATGTGAATTTATAAATGTTTTTAAAAAATTTTTAAATTATTTAAGTGTCAAGAATTTAATGTCATGACAATTTTTGGATCATCCCAGACGATGAAACGGTAGTTTCAAAACATGTAGGAGAATCTACAAGATTAGAACTGTTGACTGGAGGTATTTAAACCATAATTTAATAGTCGACTAACAGTTCTGGAGGCAAACAACAATGAATAAAAAACACTTTACAGTTGAAAAACAAACACATAATCAATTACAGTAACTGAAACTCGTAGACTAAAACCAGAAGCTCATTAGCTATTTTGGTGAAAATGAAAACACTGGGGAAGAAACATTTCAGAGGGTCTATTTCCCTTGGTAACCAATCATTGGCATTTTTGAAAGCTACTATGTGAAATAGTCATAAATCTTACAATAAAACAGGCAAGATTACTTCCAGTAAATTTATCCTAAACCTTATTAAAAAAAATATTTCACTGAATATTTTGCTCCAGCCATCTTTTGATTCAATCAACAGTCTTGTCAAGCTGGTTTTGTTAGCAAGCTTCTATCGAACTGAATTAGAGCTTAGTTAAAAAACTGTGTGCAAGAATAAAAATCAAGTGCCTTTCTTGCAATGTATGCTTTGCACGTTTGATTATATGAAGCTGCTTATAATCCCATGTTTATGTTTAAAGATTTTTTTTACTAAATAACCTGGAGCTAACCCCAGAAATTATAACTTCGACCTTTACTTTAAAGTTCACTGGCGGAAAGTAGTAACAGAATTGTGTACCGTGTCGGGAGCGATGTGGGCCAGGGAGATCTCGCCGTGGGTGGGACACTTGACGCAGGACTTGTCGTAGGCAGCCAGGATACACTCCTCCACCATCCACGAGTACTGCGGCGGCTCCCCCCCCTCCACTGCCCCCCCCGCCAGCCCAGGGTGGCCCTCCACCGACGTCTTTCGGCTACAACACCGCATGTTCACTTACTTAAACTAATTTCAAATTCAAAAACTTGTATTCTTGGATGAAAATACTGAAATATTGGGAACTGGTCCAACTCTACTGACATCTTATATTCTATTCATATACAAAATTTCATTAAAACTCCACCCAAAACATGTCATTTAAAGAAAGAATTACTTTATTCTGTGAACTGTTAAACCCTTATCCAATATTTAAGCTTTAATCCTTTATTACAGATAGAAAATATTTCAGGGCATAAAACGGATCTATAACAATCGCAAGTGAGAAAATAAGACACAATTGAATTTCGCATTACTGGTTTGATGGAATTTAAACTTGAGTTACATGGAGATATGTTATAAGAAAGATGTTCCTTAAAAAAAAAAAAAAAAAACTGAAATGGGATATACTTATAAGGAATGTCCAGGAATATTCAGCTTGCATTTTGGTGTTATGAAGGTGCATCGATTTGTGGCGTGTGGCAAACTCACCCTCGAAAGCTCCTCACACACTCACAATGGAAACGTAGCTTAGCCCGCAAGGCTCCCCTAAAGGCAAGCCAGAGCCGATTGTGGTAGCTATTTACAGACAACGTGTCCCGTTCTACTCCCCAATACCTAGCCTACCATTATCCTATATCAAAATCCTAGAACAATAAACCCCTTTAATACAACCCCCATTACATATTTATGATAGTTGGTTTGTGTCGACGCACCTGGAGCAGGTGCTGTCGGGCCCCACGCCGCTGTCGCCGTCGCTGGTGTAGCTCTCCTGGGACTTGCGCACTCGGCGCCCCTCCTCCGCCCCCTGCAGCGCCTGCAACAGCCACAGCCAGCGATAGTGAGGGCTAACTTTAGTGTCTTAGCCATTATTTTAGCAATACCAACAGCAAAAAAGTAAAAAAAAAGATGAATTACAAAACTGAGAGACTATTGAACTAACTACCAATAACCACATTTTGAAAAGAGTTATATAGAAAACAATTTTGTTATCTTGGGAAAAAGTTTTTAATAGGACAGTGGCCAATTTGGAAGTGAAATTTTAAATGAGGGAAAACCTAGAATCAAGATGAAAATAATAAAAAAATCCTTAACAGGGAAAATGATATTCCTTAGAATTATCCATTGCTCTTATTGAAATGTGTGCTCTATCCAATCTCAAATTTTAAAATTTGTTTAAAACTTGTTATGTATTTAAAAAATTGACTGTTGATTATTGATTACATATTTAATTATCATTACTTATTTCTATTTATTATTGATATTTATTACTTATATTCACTGTTATAGCTTTCATTTTGAGTTATTTAAGCGTCACTCGGTGTGATGGTGGACATTTTAGCATAAACCTCCTTAAAATGCACTATATTTCAAAGTGCATGAAAATAGACTAGCCGGCAACTGATTTAATTGTAGCAATATCAGCGTAATTTATGTCCTTGCAAACTTTGGGAATACAAATATAATTCTTCACATTTAAAAAATAAATACGGAGAATTATACACTTTATTTTTAAAATATGAAGAATTATATTTGCATTTCCACAGTTCGCCAGGAAATAAATTATGCTGATATTCCACATTTAAATGTGTTGTCGGCTAGTCTATTTTCATGCACTTTGAAAATTCTCAATAGAATAGGGGAAAAACCAGTTGAGAGTGTAACAGAATCACACCCTCTTGGACCCCCCCCCCCTTTAGACTTAAATTTATAAGTCTAAATTGTCAAATTCAGGGTTTTTTTAAACACAACCCATTTTCCCTTAAGATTAAATAACGCACATATAAATATGAAATCAGTATCGTTTTGTTAATATTTACATTTTATAAAAACTATTATCTAACTGTGATCACATTTTGTTTACATTATGTGTTCAAACAATCCGCCATTGACATTTCTACAAAGTTGTGCTCTCTCCATCAAATTCCTGAACACGTGTTGCAAGGTGCATCTTGAATTTCTTGCATTAAATTTGTTATGTTTGTTTTGAGGCGCTGAGTATCCAGTGAATTGTTTTCGCAGGTCTTACTTTTTATGTATCCCAAAAGAAAATTATATGATGGGGTCAAAGCCGGGGATCTTGGGCGGGAATAATCCTTCACTGATAAAATTAAGTTCTGGGTTGTGTAAAAAAAAAAAACACCCTGTGTTTAATAATTAACTACTGTATGAGAAGCGGACCTCAGCCAGGGGTGGAGGGGGCTGCAGGTGGTGAGGTTTGCCGCTGAGGTCGCAGTCCGGCTCCTGCGTCGAGGCCAGACACCGAGGGCAAGGCACCAGTCGCGTCACCAGGAACTTGCCCTCCGACGTGTGGACAAACCTTGTGCCTGCAACGGAAAACATTACTGTTATACTGAATATTTTATTCAGCCACCCAATCTTTCATGGTTGAAAATCCTATACATTTATTGCCAACAATGAATAATTAATTAATTCAGTTAAAAAAACTCAAAGTGCTATTCAGGTTTATTTTTATGTTATATACTCTTTTGTAGAACAGTTAAAATCACATATTTCTTTATTTTATAATAAATTACAGTCAAAATATAGAATGTAGAGCAGTGGCAACTTGTGTGTAGGTTCACTGGTTCAGTGAATTGAATTGAATCAAACTGAATTGGAGGGCAATTTGAATTAAATCAAATGACAATATTTTTATTAACCTTAGTAGAAAAGTTCATTGCTAAACGTACTTTTGTACATAAAGTGAAAAAAATAATTTGGAGATTGGGCTGGAGCTCTCATACAACGACAGAGCAAGGTTCAAAACACATTGTGAACCCAGCGTATAGGGCGCAGAGGGAAGCTTGTGTCTGAAAGCTATGGAATAATCACTAGGCTTCAGCTTTAGGGATTAACCAAACGTTAGCGACATTTGCCGAGCTCTTACGAAGGAGAGAGTCCCAGAGAGTAGTTTCTTTCCTTGCCTATAATTTTTAAGAAGCACCTTACAATTTTAATCCAAACTGCAATCTGACTGAGAGCTATGTTACAAAATTGTAGACTTTTAGGTTATCTGTGCTGGTGCCATTATCCAAACCACAATGGCTGTGCTTTAGAGGTTTCTCATTCAGACTTTTTCTGTAAGTTTAGCTCCATTCTGTTTTTATTTAGCCTATTTAGTATTTAAGAGGACATAACAATTTTAACTCATAGAATTGTATATTAACCAATTTTGTTGTCTAATTAAAATATAAATAGCCGGTCTACAAGCATTTAAACTAGCTGAATAAAAATATAGAAATTGCTCTTGTTGATATGGGCTAGGCTTTAATTTTATTTTCAATATATATAATACAAATACATTTATCAATAGACCTGCAAACAATTTGTATTAATATTTTTTTACAACTGAACAAAACTCCTATGGATATTCACAAGCCGCCACTGCTCTAAGGTATAGTGGTGCCTAACTACAGGGTGTTTTTTTAAATGCAACCCATTTTTAAGATTGAATAGTGCACATATAAATATGAAATGAGTATTGTGTTATGGATCTTTACATTTTATACAACTATTACTTAAGTTTGATCACATTTAGTTTACATGATGTGCTCAAACAATCAGCCACAGGCATTTGTATAAAGTTACGTTCTCTCCATCAAATTCCCGAACACGTGTTGCTAAGTATCTCTTTCAATTTCTTGCATTAAATTTGTTATGCTTGTTTTGAGGTGCTGAATATCCTATGAATTGTTTTCGTGGGCCCTATTTTGTATGTATCCCCATACAAAATAATACTGTGGGGTCAAATCCAGGGACCTTGGGGGAAAAAATCCTTCACTGATAAAATAAAGTTTTGGGTTTTGTTAAAAAAAACACCCTGTATATCCCTGTGCATTCATATGCTGCAAGCATTGCACATCAGAGTATACAACCAATATCTCAATAACTGCAGGTGCTGGGATCTTTCAGGCTTGCAATGTTAACACCCAGCTCGTTTTAAGGCAGTAAGTCTAATATAATACATTGGTATCAGTTGTATCTTTTACTGTGAACCACCAGGAAGTACTCAAGAGCTGCCACTGATATAGAGGTAAAATTACACTTACAATACTTTGATTAAAAATATAAAACTTAATATATAAAAATTAAATCCCACATGGGTGAACCCGATCAGTAGGGTTTTAGAAACTCAAATGGTTCATTTAGAAAAATGAAGTATTTGAATTTTGACTAGAACGTTCGTGCTTGGGGACTTGTGGGAGTTGCATTTATTCACACGGATTAGTTTATTTATAAACACAATTTCACCCAACAATTTTGATCAATCTTTATAAAGAAAAGGAATAAAAAAAACAGCTGCGTAAAACTTAGCAGTCGTGAAGAAAAAACATCAATAATATAAAAATTTAGGAAAATTGTCCAGACCTAGAGTGGGGTACCAGTCCTCGAGCAGGGTGTCAATGTGGTCGACGGCGGCAGCAAGCAGCTGGGCCGAGCACTCGGGGCTGGGGTCCAGCACGATGGCCTGGTAGCCGATGGCCTGGTCCTCGTCCGTGATGGGCCGCTTGATCACCAGAGTGTCCAGGGGCAGCAGCACCTCCAGTATGGAGCAGTTCACCAGGTCCACGTCCCCCCACACCCCCTCCTGCTTCAGCCTCAGCCTGCAACCACCGACACATCACAGTGGAGCCTTGGCCGATCACCAGTGTCCAGGGGCAGCAGCACCTCCAGTATGGAGCAGTACACCAGGTCCACGTCCCCCCACACCCCCTCCTGCTTCAGCCTCAGCCTGCAACCACCAACACATCACAGTGGAGCCTTGGCTGATCACCAGTGTCCAGGGGCAGCAGCACCTCCAGTATGGAGCAGTACACCAGGTCCACGTCCCCCCACACCTCCTCCTGCTTCAGCCTCAGCCTGCAACCACCAAAACATCACAGTGGAGCCTTAGCTGATCACCAGTGTCCAGGGGCAGCAGCACCTCCAGTATGGAGCAGTACACCAGGTCCATATCCCCCCACACCCTCCTGCTTCAGCCTCAGCCTGCAACCACCGACACATCACAGTGGAGCCTTGGCTGATCACCAGTGTCCAGGGGCAGCAGCACCTCCAGTATGGAGCAGTACACCAGGTCCACGTCCCCCCACACCCCCTCCTGCTTCAGCCTCAGCCTGCAACCACCGACAAATCACAGTGGAGCCTTGGCTGATCACCAGTGTCCAGGGGCAGCAGCACCTCCAGTATGGAGCAGTTCACCAGGTCCACGTCCCCCCACACCCCCTCCTGCTTCAGCCTCAGTCTGCAACCGACTGACACATCACACGGGAGCCTTGGCTGATCACCAGTGTCCAGGGGCAGCAGCACCTCCAGTATGGAGCAGTTCACCAGGTCCACGTCCCCCCACACCCCCTCCTGCTTCAGCCTCAGTCTGCAACCGACTGACACATCACAGTGGAGCCTTGGCTGATCACCAGTGTCCAGGGGCAGCAGCACCTGCAGTATGGAGCAGTTCACCAGGTCCACGTCCCCCCACACCCCCTCCTGCTTCAGCCTCAGCCTGCAACCACCAAAACATCACAGTGGAGCCTTAGCTGATCACCAGTGTCCAGGGGCAGCAGCACCTCCAGTATGGAGCAGTTCACCAGGTCCACGTCCCCCCACACCCCGTCCTGCTTCAGCCTCAGTCTGCAACCGACTGACACATCACAGTGGAGCCTTGGCTGATCACCAGTGTCCAGGGGCAGCAGCACCTCCAGTATGGAGCAGTTCACCAGGTCCACGTCCCCCCACACCCCGTCCTGCTTCAGCCTCAGACTGCAACCACCAACACATCACAGTGGAGCCTTGGCTGATCACCAGTGTCCAGGGGCAGCAGCACCTCCAGTATGGAGCAGTACACCAGGTCCACGTCCCCCCACACCTCCTCCTGCTTCAGCCTCAGCCTGCAACCACCAAAACATCACAGTGGAGCCTTAGCTGATCACCAGTGTCCAGGGGCAGCAGCACCTCCAGTATGGAGCAGTACACCAGGTCCATATCCCCCCACACCCCCTCCTGCTTCAGCCTCAGCCTGCAACCACCGACACATCACAGTGGAGCCTTGGCTGATCACCAGTGTCCAGGGGCAGCAGCACCTCCAGTATGGAGCAGTACACCAGGTCCACTTCCCCCCACACCCCCTCCTGCTTCAGCGTCAGCCTGCAACCACCGACAAATCACAGTGGAGCCTTGGCTGATGACCAGTGTCCAGGGGCAGCAGCACCTCCAGTATGGAGCAGTTCACCAGGTCCACGTCCCCCCACACCCCCTCCTGCTTCAGCCTCAGTCTGCAACCGACTGACACATCACACGGGAGCCTTGGCTGATCACCAGTGTCCAGGGGCAGCAGCACCTCCAGTATGGAGCAGTTCACCAGGTCCACGTCCCCCCACACCCCCTCCTGCTTCAGCCTCAGTCTGCAACCGACTGACACATCACAGTGGAGCCTTGGCTGATCACCAGTGTCCAGGGGCAGCAGCACCTGCAGTATGGAGCAGTTCACCAGGTCCACGTCCCCCCACACCCCCTCCTGCTTCAGCCTCAGCCTGCAACCACCAAAACATCACAGTGGAGCCTTAGCTGATCACCAGTGTCCAGGGGCAGCAGCACCTCCAGTATGGAGCAGTTCACCAGGTCCACGTCCCCCCACACCCCGTCCTGCTTCAGCCTCAGTCTGCAACCGACTGACACATCACAGTGGAGCCTTGGCTGATCACCAGTGTCCAGGGGCAGCAGCACCTCCAGTATGGAGCAGTTCACCAGGTCCACGTCCCCCCACACCCCCTCCTGCTTCAGCCTCAGCCTGCAACCACCGACACATCACAGTGGAGCCTTGGCTGATCACCAGTGTCCAGGGGCAGCAGCACCTCCAGTATGGAGCAGTACACCAGGTCCACTTCCCCCCACACCCCCTCCTGCTTCAGCGTCAGCCTGCAACCACCGACAAATCACAGTGGAGCCTTGGCTGATCACCAGTGTCCAGGGGCAGCAGCACCTCCAGTATGGAGCAGTTCACCAGGTCCACGTCCCCCCACACCCCCTCCTGCTTCAGCCTCAGTCTGCAACCAACTGACACATCACACTGGAGCCTTGGCTGATCACCAGTGTCCAGGGGCAGCAGCACCTCCAGTATGGAGCAGTTCACCAGGTCCACGTCCCCCCACACCCCGTCCTGCTGCAGCCTCAGTCTGCAACCGACTGACACATCACAGTGGAGCCTTGGCTGATCACCAGTGTCCAGGGGCAGCAGCACCTGCAGTATGGAGCAGTTCACCAGGTCCACGTCCCCCCACACCCCCTCCTGCTTCAGCCTCAGCCTGCAACCACCAAAACATCACAGTGGAGCCTTAGCTGATCACCAGTGTCCAGGGGCAGCAGCACCTCCAGTATGGAGCAGTTCACCAGGTCCACGTCCCCCCACACCCCGTCCTGCTTCAGCCTCAGTCTGCAACCGACTGACACATCACAGTGGAGCCTTGGCTGATCACCAGTGTCCAGGGGCAGCAGCACCTCCAGTATGGAGCAGTTCACCAGGTCCACGTCCCCCCACACCCCGTCCTGCTTCAGCCTCAGACTGCAACCGACTGATACATCACAGTGGAGCCTTGGCTGATCACCAGTGTCCAGGGGCAGCAGCACCTCCAGTATGGAGCAGTTCACCAGGTCCACGTCCCCCCACACCCCGTCCTGCTTCAGCCTCAGTCTGCAACCGACTGACACATCACAGTGGAGCCTTGGCTGATCACCAGTGTCCAGAGGCAGCAGCACCTCCAGTATGGAGCAGTTCACCAGGTCCACGTCCCCCCACACCCCGTCCTGCTTCAGCCTCAGACTGCAACCGACTGATACATCACAGTGGAGCCTTGGCTGATCACCAGTGTCCAGGGGCAGCAGCACCTCCAGTATGGAGCAGTTCACCAGGTCCACGTCCCCCCACACCCCCTCCTGTTTCAGCCTCAGTCTGCAACCAACTGACACATCACAGTGGAGCCTTGGCTGATCACCAGTGTCCAGGGGCAGCAGCACCTCCAGTATGGAGCAGTTCACCAGGTCCACGTCCCCCCACACCCCCTCCTGCTTCAGCCTCAGCCTGCAACCACCGACACATCACAGTGGAGCCTTGGCTGATCACCAGTGTCCAGGGGCAGCAGCACCTCCAGTATGGAGCAGTTCACCAGGTCCACGTCCCCCCACACCCCCTCCTGCTTCAGCCTCAGCCTGCAACCACCAAAACATCACAGTACAGCCTTAGCTGATCACCAGTGTCCAGGGGCAGCAGCACCTCCAGTATGGAGCAGTACACCAGGTCCACGTCCCTCCACACCCCCTCCTGCTTCAGCCTCAGCCTGCAACCACCAGCACATCACAGTGGAGCCTTGGCTGATCACCAGTGTCCAGGGGCAGCAGCACCTCCAGTATGGAGCAGTTCACCAGGTCCACGTCCCCCCACACCTCCTCCTGCTTCAGCCTCAGCCTGCAACCACCAAAACATCACAGTGGAGCCTTAGCTGATCACCAGTGTCCAGGGGCAGCAGCACCTCCAGTATGGAGCAGTACACCAGGTACACGTCCCCCCACACCCCCTCCTGTTTCAGCCTCAGCCTTCAACCACCAACACATCACAATGGAGCCTTGTCTGATCATTAGTGTCCAGGGGCAGCAGCACCTCCAGTATGGAGCAGTTCACTAGGTCCACGTCCCCCCACACCTCCTCCTGCTTCAGCCTCAGTCTGCAACCGACCGACACATCACAGTGGAGCCTTGGCTGATCACCAGTGTCCAGGGGCAGCAGCACCTTCAGTATGGAGCAGTTCACCAGGTCCACGTCCCCCCACAGCCCGTCCTGCTTCAGCCTCAGTCTGCAACCGACTGACACATCACAGTGGAGCATTGGCTGATCACCATTGTCCAGGGGCAGCAGCACCTCCAGTATGGAGCAGTTCACAAGGTCCACGTCCCCCCACACCCCCTCCTGCTTCAGCCTCAGCCTGCAACCACCGACACATCACAGTAGAGCCTTGGCTGATCACCAGTGTCCAGGGGCAGCTGCACCTCCAGTATGGAGCAGTTCACCAAGTCCACGTCCCCCCACAGCCCGTCCTGCTTCAGCCTCAGTTTGCAACCAACTGACACATCACAGTGGAGCCTTGGCTGATCACCAGTGTCCAGGGGCAGCAGCACCTCTAGTATGGAGAAGTTCACCAGGTCCACGTCCCCCCACACCCCCTCCTGCTTCAGCCTCAGTCTGCAACCAACTGACACATCACAGTGGAGCCTTTGCTGATCACCAGTGTCCAGGGGCAGCAGCACCTCCAGTATGGAGGAGTTCACCACGTCCACATCCCCCCACACCTCCTCCTGCTTCAACCTGAGCCTGCAACCATTGATTAAAGTCTTAATAGATGTAAAACCTAATTGTGATTACTGTGAGAAAAGACGCTAGAGCTACCTGGCAAGAGCTGTTAGGAAACAGAGGTTGGTAAACAGTATTGTGCTGCTGGTCCTCAGTGAGCAATGGTTGAATCAGACGGAATAAATGATAGTGCTATCGCAAAATAATATGCTTGTCTCATCCCAATTATTCCTACTTATAAACAAATTATGGATATGCGGTTTATTTTTCAAAACCACGGTAGAAACTTAGATATGGCACAGTTAAAGTTTATGTTCTCGGTAATTATGTATTGCAATACTTTAACTACACCCAGGCTAAACAATTGTGTTTACTGGTGGCGCTATCTATTGAGGACTGTCAGAACAATGTCATTGCGCCTATTCTTGTCCATTGGAACAGCAGTCTACTACAGGTGTATTGTCTATGCTGCAACCGACCAACACATCACGTAGAGCTTTTGAAGAAACTTAAAATATTATTGGGTTAATTTACAATCTCAACTATTTCCAAGTGGGCCGCAGCTAGCAGTGAATGTGAGAATGAATTTAGTGATTACCTCAGTTTCCTGTAGTCAGTAGGCAGACTGCGGAGGGAGGGGATGACTTCCTTCATGCGGAACAACACGGAGTCGGCATATCGCAGCTCCATGCCTGTCTGCCACAAGACCCACTCCGCACGGACATCCAGCAGTCGAGCCAGCTGCGCGTCCTGGGTCACCTGCGAGGTCAACAAGCAGATAATGTATTGCGAGGTCCTGCAGTCATGTATTGCAGGGTGAGAAATAAGGGATAAATGAGTAAGTGGAGGTGAGAATTAACACTACCCAGTTTATCCCAGTCCCAAGCGTATCTAGTCAGTTTAATTATCAATTATAGAAACATAAATTTTGGATGTGGATTGAAACCTGTCTTGAAATAAACTACTTCACTTTACCGCCAAGAGAGGTTGGGTTTGATGACAAACGAGTGATAAAATGGCTCCCCATGAAAACCATCTTGCCTGGCTTGGCCAAATCTACCCCACCCACCTAACTCATTTCCCTTTAAATTTGATTTCTACAAAGGTTTTTGGATTCAAGATGTACAGTAGAATCTCACAAACTCGCCTGCTTGTGAATGAGAGTTGAACTGGTCATTCAACTCTCTAGATCAACTCATTTTTTTATTATAAGTGTATAAAATCAAGGACATTGTAATTTGTAACCTATTCTCAATTTCAAGTCATTATGTTTTGAAATGTTATATTTTACGTTTGAAATATTGTTTTATTCAGAGAAATATACCATTAACCCTTTGGCTGCCACGCACTTCGTTCATTTTGGCGTGAGAACTGCCAGCTGAGTTTACCAGTGCGTGACCTTCAACTGCCAGCACTATTAGCCATATGTCAACCCAGTACTGCCAGGCCGAATCACATGATTTTGCAATGTGTTTTTTAAAAACCTGTAATTTCCCTTCTGATAGAGATAGAAACTTAATTTTTTTTGTTTTGAAGGTAAATATGTGCTCTAAACACTTGATGTATGTTTAATAAGATTAGGGTCCAAAATTTTTTCTTAAAACAAAAAATAATAAAAAAAGTTTTTTATACATAATTTTTATTTTTAAAACTAAAAATTATTGTTTATATTACATTTCACTCAAAAAAGCTTACAATATTTGGATTTAGCATGTTTTTCTGACTTAATATCCAAATTTTGGTGTTTCTTTATTTATAAATAATACAGTGGAGCCCCGCTAATCCGAAATAATTGGGACCGGACCCATTTCGGATTAGCGAATATTTCGGATTAAGCGAACTATTATTAAAATAAAGATAATCCTATTACCTTATTACCTTAAATGAGCAATGAATGTAAATGCTATCTCGAAAATGGCTCTAACGATTTTGATAAAACTTTGCAAGTAGGTGTAGTTTTTATTTTTAAGTTCACCTACATGGTTGAATTTGCTGTAGAAATGTGATTTTATTAGAAAACTTAAATTTAAAGTTGATAATTTTTAACATGGGGTCATATGAGTTGCCAATAACAACGAAAAAGTAAACAAAAGAATCATCCAGCTGTTCATGATCAAGCCACTTAAAACTTTTATAGCACGTTGCCAGCAAAGTGGAATAGAACAGAAATAATACAATTGAGTACAGATTGCTCATGGAGTATTATCCCCATCTAAAAATCCCAAACAGGCAAACAGCTGTGTTTTAAGTTAATTAGAAATAGATAATATCAAAGCAACAAGTATTTGTTTACATAAAGGTGTTTTTATGCTTTAGATTTACTCAATTTAAATCAGTTTCCAAGTTTGCAAATTCGATTTATGAAATAGAGATAAGCAAATCCTCTAAGGTCTATAAAAAACAAGTTTATTTTATGAGGACAAGGTTCATATTAGAAAAAAACGTGATATTATTCAACTCAATCCACCTCAACCAGTTTGTACTTCAAAATTTAGATGCTCAGAAAATTTATTATTTTGTGAAATTTATTATCGTTATTTGTGAAGTAAGATCATATCATTTGAATTTTCTGTGATGTTGTAATCTGTTAACGAATGGCAGTGTCGAGCAATTTATGAATACACCGTTGAGATATAAAATACAACAACGCGCTTCACAGCGCTTGGCCACTGGAACGAGCAATGAGAACATCGATTAGAAAACAAAGACCAAATAAATTCAATAACTGAACAAAATTTAAACCTCAGTAAATCAAATTACAAAGCTAATTTAATAGGTTGGGCTCTGGATTGTGGGGAGCAATATGAAAATGTGTATTTGAAAATGTTACTGCTTTCCCCCGAGCGAAGCTCGGTCCCCAGATATTTATTAAATACAACGTATAATTACATAAACTAAGCGTCGAAACGCCAAATCACACCTATCACGGTGCGAGAATTTGAGATTTTTTACCGATCAGCAAATCGTAGAAATGGTTTTGAGAGAACAGGACAACACCGCGGCCCAAGACGACAGTGCAGGTGAAGCAGACGACGACAGCGAGCCATCTATATAAAACTAAAGTAGTTTTATATCGATGCAGCGAGCAGAGAGTATCCCATTCGGACGCTGCGGCTGCCTCTGATCTAGCGCTACGCTACGTTGAACAACAGTCCACTGCGACCCCAGCCGATACCTTGTTCCTGAGACGCTGGCGCTATTACGCTTGTGGACGGTTCATTATCGATCGTTTTCAGCTTTTTAACAGCAAGAATTTTCCTATGCTTTCGCATGAGGCCGATTTGTATTTGACCGGCAATGACGGATGATTTCTCAAATAATGAGTTTTGAGATTTTTTAAGATAATTTTTTTGGAACAAACCGAGCAAATTACTCGCTCATTGGATGAAGCCATCACCTTACACAGCAGGCGATCATAAAAATGTTTTCCAAGTCAAATATCACCGCGAACTGATAAGCCCGAACGTAAGGACAGAACCATAACAAACAAAACAACTTTGACGTCGAGGTTGAGGTTAGATAGTGAGCCGACAGATGATAGAAGCTGGCAGACGATGCGCAGTAGCACTTTGCGCATCGGCGCAGCGCATTCGAGTTTGCATTCGGTTAATGGTTAATATGATCGCATATCGATACTTGTTTTCAAACAATCGAATGGGGTTAGAATACACCTACTGTTACAAAAAAATTGTAATTCGGTTATTCTATGGAATACTTAGTTTCTCACGATCGATGCACCGACTATCGATTTGGCTGTTTTCGTTTTAAAATACATGAAGTTTCATAGCGTTATAGTTCGCAGAAAGGAGAATCTTTCTGCAGAAAATAATGTTGTCGACTTAATACAGAAACTTGTTCTGCAAAAAAATAACTTAAACAACCTGTCGCTCAGGCTGAACTTTCTGCAGGCCTTGTCTTCTTTCTGCGACAATGTTGCACTGTGGCCTGTAGTTCTGCTATAGGGAAATGTAGTTTCGTTCAATAACACTGTTCTGTTTTGTTTATTACGTTACCAATCTTTGAAATCTACTGTAATTTTCAGAAATACACTTAATCAATGTTTTTCCTTGTTTTTATTTATTCCTTGATATTTCCTGATTAATTCGGTTACTCTATGGAATACTTAGTTTCTCACGATCGATGCACCGACTATCGACTTGGCTGTTTTCGTTTTAAAATACATGAAGTTTCATAGCGTTATAGTTCGCAGAAAGGAGAACCTTTCTGCAGAAAATAATGTTGTCGACTTAATACAGAAATTTGTTCTGCAAAAAATAATTTGAACAACCTGTCGGTCAGGCTGAACTTTCTGCAGGCCTTGTCTTCTTTCTGCGACAATGTCACACTGTCGCCCGTAGTTCTGCTATAGGGAAATGTAGTTTAGTTCAATAACACTGTTCTGTTTTGTTTATTACGTTTCCGATCTTTGAAATGCACTGTAATTTTGAGAAATACGCTTAATCAATGTTTTTCCTTGTTTTTATTTATTCCTTGACATTTCCTGATTTCGGTTTTGGATTAAGCGGATTTTCGGATTACCGGATTTCGGATTAGCGGGGCTCTACTGTAGTAAAAAAATTTATTTTAGAAAATATTAGCGAAATTACAAAAAGTGGCTATTTTAAAATATACCCTAAAATAAACAAAAGATAAGCATTCTATTACCTAAAAATGTAATTTCAATATTTTTTATGCATTTTTTACTGAAATATATAAAAAAATTGAGATCAAACATTAAAATTCAGTAAAGACACAAAATTAAAATGAACATTACTTACAGATAAGTAGAAAAAGGCTAAAGACCCGAAGCACTTCAGTCTTTGAAAGTCTTAGATAGGTAGCTAGATAAGCATTAAAGATTAGTTAACACAGATAAAAATGTCAAACAATAAAAAAGTTTCTTGAAAAATCACTATTTACATAATTTCCTTTCTCCTGGATTAAAACTTGCAGTTGTGCAGCTTCGCACAGTCCAAGTGCAGACCCGGCTTACATTTCACACAAACAGTTCTAGAACGCCTCCTCTTCCCCTCTTCATTTTTAGGTCCACTGCATTCAATACAATCTTTTTCCTTTTTCCCGTTTAACTTTTTCACTCCACAAGTTCTCCGTCCTTGCGCATCTCCTCCTCCATTCTCAACTCGCACCTGATTTTTTTCTGACAGCCAAATTGCAGTTAATGCCTCAATGACGGATATTTGGAATTGAAGCCTGGTCATTGGTTTATCGGTGTTCATCTTATAAAGAACATAGCTGTTGAGGCACATTCTTCCAAAAATATTGAAAACAACTTTTTTCCAGTGTTTCCTTGCCCTCCTCTCATCTAAATATGTGTACAACATCTGGTCTGTGCCGTCGATGCCCCCCATACCATGGTTATATTCTTAAACAATTTGGGGTTTTGTTTTGATTACCACTTTTCCGCATCTTCTTATTGTGTACCTAACATCTTTGGCTTTTGCATTTGTCGATAATACAATGAATTGGGTTTTATTAGTTGGTTTTTCCCTGAATGCCATCTGAAGAATTGGCCCTTTTCGAACGTACACCTTCTTTCCCACGCGGTATTTCCCACGAAGTTGTCTGGGAACTCCTACCCTGTCTACTCGCACTGTTCCAGTCAAATGTGTTTCATTGCTGTATAAAAATCTGGCCAGCTTTGTTGAGGTGAAAAAATTTTCCAAATATAAGGGGAACCCCTTTTTTAGGAGGTTAGCCATTTCCATAAGTTTTTTCACTACAGCATAGGCAACCTCATATTGTTCAGAGACGCTCCTATCTTCGTATCTAGCACCTCGGTAGCAATAGAACTGGAAGCAGTAATTGGTAATCGTGTCACACAATACCCACAACTTTATCCCCCATCGATGGTGTTTCTTCTTAGGGATGTATTTAGTGGGCGACTCTTTTTTTGGTTCCAACCAACGACTCATCAACGGATAATTTTTGATGCGGAACGTAAAAAGAGCGGAACAGTCTGTTGCAATGGTCAATCAATGTTTGAAATCTTCCACAAGGATCATAACCTGGGGATCCTTTCGGTGGTAAGGTGTTTGACTGGACAATGTGGAAGAATTTTAGCAATAGCTGAAATCTGTTTCTGGTAAACATACTTGAAAACCATTTTATGTTTTGGGAAGAAGAAAGGTGCCAGTAGCTTTCGATGGAAAGTTTTTGAGTTATTCCCATATTTAAAATTACCGAAATAAATCCCTTCATTTCGGAAATGGTTACATTGACCCATTTACTGACCCGGCTGTTCGGTGAAAAGGCGTTTCGTCTTGACTGTATGAATTTTTGGGCATATCTATTGGTTTCGACTACGAAAGTGTTGATTAGAGTGGCCATGAAAAAAATGTCAAAGTATGTGAAAGGAGGACTATTCCGGGGAGGACAATGTTTTCGGCCCGTCACTTCATTAAAGGTAAACGGAGGTTCGAATCCCGGGACGTGATCATCATGTACTTCTTCCCAGTCACTGCTTTCTGGGCTGCTCTCTCTTTGTGGTCTAGCTGCATTTCCTCCTCCTCTACCACGGCCTCTACCTCTTCTTCCTCTGGCTGTTACGGTCGCAGCGTGGCCTCTTGCACCATCCACAGGAGGCGTAACAGGTTCCGGGTCATCTACATTCTCCTCTTCATCTGAAGTGTACAAAACAGGCCTTGGCAGGACATTTCCAGGAGGCGTTGAAAAAATATCTCTGGACGTTTCAGGGCGAATTATGTCAAAGTTCGACCTTTGGCGAGACAAAGCTAACTCAAATCTGGGCCTTGGATTCGGGCTTGGATCATAATCCGGATCCTCGTCCGTGTCGTCGACCACATCGTCACTACTATCGGAAGAAGGAATGTCATCTATTGAATCGACATCACTACCATATTGACCTATATAGTTCACACCATTTTCAAGTAAATCGTTTATGAGTGTTTCCTCACTCACAGGAGAACCTGGCCGTTTGTTTGCACTCATTTGGAAAATAACACGAAGATATAATAATAAAATAACATACTGAAGATATAATAATAAATAACATAATAAATTCATGTGAATCACGCGGAATTAACCGTAAGCACGACTCACACCTACTTTTACACAATTTAGCTTCACAACGTACAAGAATTCACGCTAATAACAAACGTAAACAAAAGAAAACGCGCGTAGAGACGAATCACATGTTAAAAAAAATTGGCCTTGGTCTGGGACCAAGGTTAGTATATAGGAGGTTGCCTCGATCCCATAAGGCGCTAGTAACCTGCAGTCGGCTCGGCTGTGACGTCACGCGCCGACCTCATCGCGCTCGAAGTTTAGTTAGATCCGCGAGTTTGAGCTTAAACTGCAACTAAACCAATTGAGATAGAAAAACAAAAACGACATCGTTACTTCAGGAATTTAATTGTGTGTTTATTGATGTGTCTTAATTTTTTTAATTTTATTTTGAGATAGTCTTTTGGCAGGTTGAATGAAAAAAGTAACTTTTTTGTGGTTTTCATACAATGGCACACTTTGAAAGTTTACATTGTAAAAACTACCTCTTCAATCCCTATGAATCTTTGATAAATGGGAGAATATAGGTCTTTATAACATAATTTTAAGTTCTGGAATTTTTCCATTGTTGAATAAAAATTGCTATGATTTTTGTAAAAGTGCTTTATTTATAGTTTGGATTGGGTTAGAAACGTCAATAGAAATTCGTTTCTTAAAAATTTACGAAAGAATAATACATAATAATTAGCGCTATACTAGCGCTAATAATAGTAATAATTGATACAGTTTGAAAATTAAATTTTAGAATAAACAACGTGGAGCTTGGGAGAAAGAGATCTCATCCTCCCGCCGGCGCCGCGTGCCGAAAATTGGCTCTCACGTTTGAGCGGTATCAGCAAATGTTACGTAGCTTCTACACTGGCGTTAGTTGTTTCTATTTCATTCTTATTAGACTATGAAAAATAAATATAAATTCAAAAACCCCTCCCATTGATTTTTACCAATTTAATAAGAAATTTGCGTTATCGATGGATTTTACACTTGTTGATATAAGCCTATTATTTGGAATTTAAGTGAAATTACACAACTATTATTACTCAGAAAACATTAATTATGCATTGAACAGTCACTATTTTACATATATAAGGAAAGTATTTATTAATTACCTAAAATACAGTGAACTAATCTGTTCGATTACTGCTTTAAAACCTATGACGTGAGTTTCTTTATATTTCTTTATGGTTTTTCTGTCACTTGAATTGTCATTGTCATATCAAAAATCATACGATGGTGATAATATTAAAACATATACAGTCATAAGGCATTTTTCTTTCTCAATCGAAGTATGATTACTTTAACGGTCTCGTTCTGAGGACTTAATATGTGAGTCGGCGTCTTTTTAATCGACGCATTAAAAGCCGTCCGCAAGCCCGCAGGTCTGAGCGCTTGCATATGAGACTTCCAGCTAGAGAGACGACCGTAGATGAATTGTTCATTACAGCTTGATTATGATTGCTTTATGATACAATTTTGTTTCTGCTCTTTGTTTATATTCTTTAATTTTTAAAAACGGTCAACAAATAAAAATTTCCATGGCTTACTAAAAATAATCATGTAATTATTTCATGAACTAAAATTAATAAGTTAGTTTTTGTAATTTCTAAATAATACTGTGGTAATAATATTATTAACATATATACCGTTTTAAAGCCCGTTTCTTCCTCAATCGAAATATACAGGGTGAATCTTCTAAGCCGTTCACAACAGATCATAGGCGAACGGCTTAACGTACAAAGATGAAACAAAACATTTCCCCACTAAATCATACCCAAGGAACAACGTAAAAATATTTTTAACCTTTTTAAAATACAGGGTATTTCAAAAACCGGGGGTCACAGGTTCGAATCTCGGAATTTTTAAATGTAAACATATGTCATATTATACATAATTATTTTAAAGCTCTAAGCAAAACAAACAATTTGGTGAAAACAGAACTCAATTATCTTTATTATTTTCAAAATGGCGGCCGTTTGTGTGAAAAATATTAGTATTTACGGAATACCCTGTATCTCGAGAACTACTGAAGGTTTTTTCGTTCTGTTTGAAAATTCTTAATCCTTGTAAACTCAGCTTTAATTTGATATGCAAAATGGCTACATTAGAAGAAAATAAATATTTAAAAAAAATTTATTTTTTGTAAATGTTGGTAGTACTGAAAATCCAAAAATTTTTAATGGCAACATATGTTAAATAGGATATTATTTTAAAGGTCCTCCGAAAACCAACAACTTTTCAATTTATACTTACCTCCTATCTTAAGTAGTTTTGTAGTAATAAACAAAAAACTCCATTTTCTCATATAGCGCCCATGTTAAATGAGCAGTACTCAAAGCATATAAATTTGCATCCTTTAACATTGAGTACAGGAAATTTAACATGGGCGTTATATGGGAAAATGGAGTTTTTTGATTATTACAACAAAACTACTTAAGATAGGAGGTAAGTCTAAATTAGAAAATTGTAGGTTTTTGCAAGACCTTTAAAATGATATCTTATTTAACATATGTTGCCATTTAAAATTTTCGATTTTCAGTACTACCAACATTTACAAAAAATAAAATTTTTTTAAAAATATTTATTTTCTTTTAATGTCAGCATCTTGCATATCAAATTAAAGCTGAGTTTACAAGATTAAGAATTTTGAAACAGAACGAAAAAACCTTTAGTAGTTCTCGAGATAAAGGGTATTCCGTAAATACTAATATTTTTCACAAAAACTGCCGCCATTTTGAAAATAATAAAGATAATTGAGTTCTGTTTTCACCAAATTGTTTGTCTTGCTTAGAGCTTTAAAATGATGTATAATATGACATATGTTCACATTTAAAAATTCCGAGATTCGAACCCGTGACCCCCGGTTTTTGAAACACCCTGTATTTTAAAAAGGTTAAAAATATTTTTACGTTGTTCCTTGGGTATGATTTAGTGGGGATATGTTTTGTTTCATCTTTGTACGTTAAGCCGTTCGCCTATGATCTGTTGTGGACGGCTTAGAAGATTCACCCTGTATAATTATATTAAAGATTTCTCTAACGGGTTCATTGTAAGGACTTAATAAATTAAATGGGTTTTTTCTTAATCGACGCCGTCGACGCCTAAAGAGCTACCCCCGTGCCCGCATGTCGGAGCGCTTGCAAATGAAATTTTCAACTTTAAAAGACAGTTGTAAATCAACCACACATCACATTTTGGTTCTGATTGCTTCATAATAAAATTTTGTTTATGCTTTTTATTTCGGTTTTTTATTTTTCAAAACGGTCAAAAAATAAAAATTTCCATCTCTTACTAAAAATATTATGTCATTATTTCATGAACTAAAATTGATAAATTAGTTTTTTTAATTTCTAAATTATACTGTGGTAATAATATTATCATAACATATACCGTTTTAAAGCCCGCTTCTTCCTCAATCGAAATATATAATTATATTAAAGATTTCTCTAACGGGTTCATTGTAAGGACTTAATAAACGAGATGGTTTTTTCTTAATCAACGCCTAAAGAGCCGCCCGTTAGCCCGCAGGTCGGAGAATGACATCACAACAATGCGTGCGCGCGTATGAAAGTCGTATCGAGGCAACCTCCTATATACTAACCTTGGTCTGGGACAGCAGACAGCAGTCTGGGAGCACCAGAAAGCTTGGCGCCAAATGCCAAAGCCATCTGCATAACCTCAACAATTATAACTTTTCAGTACTATATGATATTAATCTATTTGTTTTTCCTAACAAAAAGCCCATTTATCAATTACTACAACTCTTTAGCTTTAATTTGAGTTGCAATATAAACGTTTACTGTCAAAAATGTGTTCGCTACGGGGAATTTACGAATTGCCGATTAGATCGGCAGCTGGCAGTTCTCCCGACGCACGGCGATGGCGATCACATCGGCGGCTGGCAGTTCTCGCGACACACGGCAATGGCGATCAGATCGGCAGTTGGCAGTTCTCACGATATTATACAATGCCGATCTAATCGGCGCTCGGCAGTCAAAGGGTTAATGAGTTTAAGTATAAGCCAGTAAACAGTTGAAAGTCATTTTTCATGTTTTCTTCACCTTTCAGAATGTATTCTGCAAAGAATGTACTCCCCAAACTCGACAAGGTCAAAGTCCACATTGTGCCAAGTTTGTGAGACTCCACAGAATAGGAAAAGCTTCAACTTATTTCTGAGAGTATTATGCAAAGAGCAATAACCAAGGCTGCCTTTGCATCTCCCACGTTAATTACCTCCTTAGGTATGATGAAGAATGAGCGGATGATGTCAACAATGGAATCATCAGCCAGTATCCGAGTGATGAGCCGAGACCAGAAGCCGGACGGGAAGTAAGACATGAGCAGCAGTCGAGTGACACAAACCTCGGGGTCACTGCGGTGAGTCAACTCCAGCTCTGCCGGCACTTCTGCAACCACAACCACATGTAAAAAACTCATATCGCCCCGTGATTATACAACTAAAACGTTAAAAGCAATGAAACGTAAACAATGAAATGTATTGTTAACAAAGTAAACACTTCTAGAAATCATCTTTTTAAAAAATGTATTCATTTTTGTTAAGGCGCGACTGTTCTTTGCAGGTCAGACGTACCATGGACGGGAGTGGGTGGAGATGCGTAGAAGGAGGAGTTGCCGACCAGAGTGGCAGCCGCGGCCGAGCTGGTCGTCACCTTCTTGTTGCGAACGGCCCAACCTCTTGACCTCACCGGGATCTGAGGACAAAAACTCACTTGCTGAATCCTCATTAGACATCACCACTAAAAATTGTATAAACCACATTTTTATTCAGCCCGAAATAGAGGTGTGCGGATAGTGAATTTTTGGATCGGATCAGATTCGGATCGGATAGCTTATGTTCGGATCGGCTTCGGATCGGATAACAACAGGTTCGGATTGGATAATACCGGATTCGGATATTTACGGTGCGGCGTAATTAATGAGCAGATTTTTAAGTTTTCTCATAAGCTTAAGGTAATTGCAAGGAACTACCATATTACCCTAATGTGTAAGGTAAAGTTTGCCTTGATAGGCTTGGGTTGTTGATTGTTGTGATATTAAAGTATGCAAAGGTACAACTAATTATCTGTTAAGAGTTTAGAAATTTATTGATTTCCCTTAAGCATAGGCACTATTTGATTGAATAAGCTTATTATGCCTATATAAATTTCAGAATTAGGCTACTTAAAAATTCCTTTTTCAATGCAACCTAAAATTGTTTACTTTTAGACCTCTGTATTTTTTGTTCTTTTCCTTTTCATAAATCAATAAATTATTTGATCAGTGACTAGGCCTCAGTGATTAGACAAAAGAATTAAATATAAAACTTGATTCACCAATCACTTCATATTTGAAGAATGCTTCACATTTTTATTTGTGCATTAATGCCTGACAACCAAGATTTAGATCCACAACAAAATAATACTATAAAATAATAAATTGTGAGCAGAAAACCTAACCTAAATTTCAAGATAAGTTTCAAATGATGTAGGTTTCATATTAAAACTGCTTGTTCATTTAATAAGATCAAAGGTCTATTTGTTTTAAATAATGAACAACAAGCAAACTCACTAACTATTATCATAAGGAGTAGGTTGTCAATTGAGGGGGTAGCTGGAAAAAGGGCGTATTTGTTAAAACAGCGTTTTGAGAAAAGAGAGTTTGAAAATTTTCTTTCAGTCCACCATACAATTATGAAAAGCAGAGATAATATTGTTAGGTTTATATGGTCACAAATTTATTCAGGAATAAAAAGAGACTAACATCAATAAAATCGGAAAATAACTTATTTTGTTATTTTAGTTTTTCTGAAGAGGTAAATACACCCTTTTGACCATAGACAGAATTCCAATTATGCCCTTTTTCCATAGACAAATCCATTTACATGTAAAACAAATGAGAAAATAAAGATTCTCATTATGATTATCATTAATTATTTATTAATAGTTATACTGCGCCCCGCAGAAGCCAATTAGGGACCAGTACCTTTATTTGAAATTTTGGTCGACAAGACTGCAATTAATAAGAATCAGCCTTTGGATGTGAGGTTAAAGCAACTTATATCTTTTTAATAACTGGTAATAATAAACTGGACATGTTCAATAAATCATTCTTGAATTCATGGAGTACTTGTATTTTCATTTAATTGGTATAAATTGTCCATACATTTATATGACATTAAATTCCTTAAATTTGTATTACTATATCAGTAATTGTACAAACTCACTCCATCCCCAATATCGCCGTGCACCGGGGGCTCGTTTTTTCAACGAGCAGTGCTAATTTTGGGGAATAGTGCAAGAGTGAACTTTATCCTAGCTCCTAATTAATAATGCCTCCAAATCACAAGAATGCACAGGAGTGCCAACAGGTCAGTGTTGAAAAGTAACAGTATTGTAACTGAATATAATATTTTATACACATAATTATTTGTTTGATTTTTCTTTAACCTGTTTTAACTTTATTCAGTTTTAAAATAATTCAAAATTAAATTTAATACATTAAATCAGTACATAGTTTAAAATTTACTAAAAGCCTATATGAACTGGTAAAATATTGCTGAAAATTTTCAAACTCTTTTTTCTCAAAACGCTGCTTTGACAAATACGCCCTTTTTCCATCTACCGCCTCAAGTGTGTACTTAAAATGTTGATAACAATAAAAATATAACAACTTATTCAGGTAAAACTACGTTATTTGTTAATTGATATCAACTTAAACACACACAACTTAGAGTTTAACTGAAACTGAGACCATTTCAGCTGTCTATGAAAGAAGGGCGTAATAACCTCTTCACAAAAACAGCTGTATCTCTGTGAATTTTTGTCGGAGAGTAATGAAATTTTTTACTGATTTAAACAGATGTGTGGAAAATCAAAAAATGAGATCTCCGAAAAAAGGGCGTATAGGCCATTACGCCCTTTTTCCAGCTACCGCCTCAATTCAGCATTGTACTGTTACCCTAGGATGTCCATTGTAATCACGTATTGAAAATACGGCCGGCCAGCTTTGACTCGGCTTCATTCGTCAAAGATTAATATTTCAACAAAATAAAAAGTTATTTTTGATCGTTCAACTTTCCATTTCTAGGTAGGTAATTGCTTAAATGAAAAATAAAATAATCTGGCGATTTAAAGAAACAGGTACTTGAGTTAATTTAGTTTTTAAGCAGACGGCAGACGACGACATTCTAAAACGAAGTGAACAGTGAACGAAGAAACAAACAATGAACAGGTTGCCAACTCTTTGGCAGCCCAAAATTATTGTAGGCTTTTAATTTCATCGTATCAACAGGCCGTTTAAGATATTTACGGCCTGAAATAGTCGTACGAAACATCAACACGACTATTTATTTATGGGGAATTTACGGGATATTTCGTTTTGGTAATTGATTACGACTGTGGTCACATGGTCACTGTCAGTCATTGACGAACTCTGATTGGTCTTGATTGCCACTCTCTCATACCAATCGATGTTTCGTCGATAACAGATACTGATCGAGATAGAACTAATAAAGGATGTACTATTATTAGTTAACTGATTTAATGCTACGATAGAAGAATTCATCTTAAGAAGATGATTGTTATCGCCTTGGGTATTGCGCAATACTCTGATCGTATACAAGGATCTCGATCTAAATCACGAATCACAATATCATCAACCGAAATACATCGCTTGACGCATACCACTACATAATCGCATCGTATTGAGGCATCGTCCTAGCCGCAATCGCAATGTCGCATTTCAAAGCATCAAAAGCGTCGATTTTGCTCCGCGATGTTTTCTGTCACTACTGTTCTTTCGTTAGCAGTGACTTGTTTTGTTTGGAAGACCTTTCAAACTTTAAAATTTGATCCTTCTTTAAAATTAACCCCAAAATATGCAGTCTATCCGATATAGTCGGATATCTGGTCAGTCTTACCGGATAGTTATAGAACCCTCGAATCGGATTCGGATATCCGATCCGATCCGAATCCGATCCGAATTTTTGGATATCCGCACACCTCTAGCCCGAACAATTGAAATGTATTGGTGACTGTAATTAGAAGATCGTTAGATTGATGCTTTAGAAATTTAGGGAATGGTGGATCTAGATCAAAGTGCTATTGCTCATTAAGTATTTATTACGTAATAAGCACTTGAATAAGTTGGAACCATCAGCAGTTGAACAAGTCGTAATAAATCAGTGTTGAATAATTTGAATAATACTTTATTATAATAAAGTAAATGCCGCCTTATGCAGACACCTTTAAAGTGGACATCGGTTTAAGTGGACTACTCTCAGCAGAAGTAAAATCTTTAACCGAACATGATTGGTAGGAAACAGATGTACCTGTAAAACCGATTCTTGTGAAAAAATAGTTGACACCAGATGCTCTCTTCAATTTAAGTAAAACGAGTACTTAGAAATGAAATCGACGATTCCCTAGAGAGATATATAACAGACAAACTTTCGTAAAACAACTAATTTTTAATTAGGGGTGTGCGAATATTCGAACTTTGAACTTTTAAAGAAGTTCGATATGACCGAATCGAATATTTAAAGGACTGGCTTAAAATCAAAAGTAGGTGAAAACATACCTATTTTCAAAAGAAAAGTACGTTTTTTGTAGTTGCAAACAACTACAAATCCATTTTTTGCATCAGAAACAGTTGCGTCCTCACGTGGACAGACGACAGATAAACCTGCTGTAAAATAATACTGACATAGCAGTTTTGCCAACGAATTCCCTCTGCCGTGTTGATCAGTCGTGCAGTAATTGGGTTAATATACTGCGCAATACCCTAAGTGACAACAAATTTTTTCGTAAGATAAATTCTTGTATCACAGCATTAAATCATTTAACAAATAATAGTCCATCCTTTATTAGTTCTGTCTCGACCAGTATCCGATACCGACGAAACATCGGTTAGTTGGTAAAAGTGAGAATAGCAATCAAGACCAATCAGAGTACACCGATGACCGACAGTGTCCAGAGTCGTCTTCAATTGCCAAAACGAAATATCCCGTAAATACCCCATAAAAAAATAGTCATGTTGGTGTTTTTTACGACTTTTTCAGGCCGCAAATATCTTAAAGCGGAATCCGGGATTACCATCGCTTCCAATTTTGAAGCAATGAAAAAAGCAATTACAATCATTTTTTGCTGCCAAAGAGTTGGGGAACCTGTTCATTATTTGTCTTTTTGTTGTCGAGTGTCGTCATCGTTCTAATCGTCGTCTGCTTTTGAAGTTAAAAGTTAACTCGAGAACGACTATCGTGTCTTTGTTTCAATCGCCAGATTTCTTTATTTTTCAATTGAGCAACTATGTAGGAATAGAAACATTGAATGATCAAAAATAGGTTTTATTTTTTTGAAATATTAATCTGACGAATCAGGCGGAATGTGTTTATTTTAAATACGTGATTAAAATGGACACTTTTAGATAACAGTACTATGTTGGTTTGACAACTTACGCCTATGATTATAATTAATGAGTTTGCTTGCTGTTTATAATGTAAAACAAATAAACTTTGTTGTAAGTAAATGGCAAATGTAAATTATCTTGAAATTTAAGTTAAGTTTACTGATCTGACTTATTATTATTTTATAGTATTACTTTAGGAGAATCAAAGTCTTTGTGAACCAAGTTTTATATGTAATTCTTTGGTCTAATCGCTTAAGCCTAGTCCCTGATCAAATAATTTATTGATCCATTAAAAGGAAAAGAACAAAGGGATGCAGAGGCCTAAAAGTGAACAAATTTAGGTTGCAGTAGAAAAGGAATTGTTCAAGTAGCCTAATCCTGAAATTGCTACTAAAGGCCTAATATGCTTATTCATATGAATGTTACCTATGATTAACCCTCAACTACTATGCACCATAAACCTAACCTAACTACTATGCCACGTCTGACAGACGTAAAGTTCATTTAAGGGGTGGAAGGAAAAAAAAAATTCTTAATTTTGGCGTTTTGCTCACAGTAATTTGTGTATATTACTAAATTAATTTAGCAACTAATTCATTCCAAGGCAAATTTAAATACTTATCCAACCCCCTCTAAAAAAACCTTCACTTTTTGTTAGGTTTACAAAAAATAGGGTAATAAATTTGGTTTTTGAAATTATTTGAAGAAAAAACCTTATTTTCTATTTTTAACCATTTAATGAATTGTTTGAAATACATTGAAACATAACTGCACGCTTATGATCACTCACTATTCAAATTCAAATTCACTCAAAATTACTCAGTTATTAGACCCAGTCATGAAGTTACATAATCACTATGCCCCGTCTATTGGACGTCACGATATTGTTTAGTATAAAGTTACGTAATTACTACAACCCGTATCTCGGACGTCGACGTTATAAAATAAAACAAACCCAATCACTATGCAACGTCCGACAGACGTCGATTCCAAAATGGCGCCTCAATACTGAGTCCGAGCGTGATAAGACGTTCACCATAGAAAGTTCAACATCCAATCGAAAGGTACTGGCCAGGGGGCGGATGTAGGGGTAGAGTGGAAGGGGGTGCGACAGAGAGGGAAAAATTGGTGACGTCCGGAAGACGTCGGCATAGTAGTTAAGGGTTAAGGGGACTCAATAAATTTCTAAATTCTTAACAATTGATTAGTTGTACTTTTGTGTACTTTAGTAATTGATATTTGACCTATATTATTTTGTCATGCTATAATACTATTAATAATTAAATAATATGAATACAGGGAGGAGAGTAAATAAAATCAAGAAAACACTATGAAATAACACTTTAGTTTTGATAACATTATATTAATTATTGAATAGTTGCTAAAAATGCTTGGTAATTTGCTAAGTATGCAGGTTTGCTGCGAAAGGGTATTTCTACTTACATGCTGCGATTTAAAATTTTATCTCATTTGAATGAATAACCATTAACATAAATTTTCGCTCGAAAATATTCTATATTCGGAAAAGTAATAAACTATTCGATTCGATTCGAACCAAAAAATCACTATTCGCAGACCCCTAATTTTTAATGTTTGGGTTTATAAATTAATTTTAGGAAACTATGGTTTAACCGGAAAAGCCTTTATATGGAGTAAGCTTTGGTCCCGAGGGCCCCGAATATCCTTACTGCATTGCTCTTTGATTTCCACATGATCTTTATGAAAATTCTCTCACTCATGATTTACTTATAATATGTCTGAAAACCAGTCACACTTGTCCTGATAAGTTAACAGTTTCAAGTATAGCAAATCACTACAGAACCACCACAGGAAGAATGGCGAATTGACATACCTTGACCTTGACACCAGCCGCGTGGTTGTTGACATCTTGCTCAGCCGGGAGCAGGGAGGGTATCAGCAGGGTGCGGTTGTCCCACGTCAGCGCCACCTCAAACTTGTTGAGGAGGTTGACAATGTAGCCTCTCGTGTCCACAGGTCCTAGGTTGCTGGACTTGAACACATGCTTCAGGTCATCCAGTTTCATTATACCTGCAACCACCGATTATTTCAAAACTAAAGCAAACAATTATAATTGGAAACTAGTCATATAGAAAAATTGTTTAAGATATTGGTAAAAAGTAGAGGTGTGCGGACAGGGAATTTTTGGATCGGATCGGATTCGGATCAGATAGCTTATGTTCGGATCGGATATCAACATAAGCTATCTGATATCACAGGCCTGGGGGCTGTGATATCACGAACATCATTTAGAAACAGGCCTGGGGGCTATTGGACGTTGATTCTGGACGTTATTGGACGTTTGTATTCTGTAATACTAAGATCCCGGTAAGGATACAATGGAGATGAATAGTAACTAGTGATTAGTGATTAGTAGCTAGTATTTGTGAAACGCGTTTAGAAAAACTACCCTGCTGGCTTTGACTCGGCTAAATTCGACAAAATATTTCAGCAAAATAAAAATTTATTTTTGATCGTTCAACTTTCAATTTCTGGGTAAGTAATTGCTAAATTGAAAAATAAAGTAATCTGGCAACTGAAAGACAGATCTTGAGTTAATTAAGTTTTTACAAAGGCGGCAGACGACGACATTCAAAATCAAAAGTGAGATGTAAAGCCAAACAATGAAATGAACAGGTTCGCCAACTCTTTAGCAGCCCAAAATTATTGTAGGCATTTTATTTTATCGTATCAACAGGCCGCTTAAGATATTTACGGTCTGAAATAGCCGTGCAAAACATCAACACGACTATTTATTTATGGGGTATTTACGGGATATTTCTTTTGGCAATTGAAGACGACTGTTGGACACTGTCGGATGTTGGTCAATGGCAAACTCTGATTTGTCTTGGTAGCGATTCTCTCTCATACAAATCGATGATGTTTCGTCGGTAACGGATACTCATCGAGACAGAACTAATAAAGGATGTATTACTTTTTGTTAACTGATTTAATGCTACGATACAAGAATTTATCTTAAGAAAATGTTTGTTATCGTGTCGGGTATTGCGCAGTACTCTGATCGTATACAACGATCTCGATCTAATCACGAGTCGTAATATCAGCAACCAAAATACATTGATTGATGCATACCACTACATAATCGCATCGTGTTGAGGCGCTGAGGCGTTCTTTCACTAATGTACTTTTGTCGGCAGTGACTTCTTTTGTTTGGAAGACTTTCCAAACTTGAAAATTTGATCCTTCTTTAAAATTTACCCCAAAATGTGCAGTCTATCCGATAGAGTTGGATATCTAGTCAGTCTTACCGGATAGTCATAAAACCCTCGGATCGTATTCAGATATCCGATCTGATCCGAATCCAATTCGAGTTTTCAGATATCCGCACACCTCTAGTAAAAAGTAAGAATAAAAATTTTGGTATTGTTTGTACTGGAGGTGAGCCTACAATAATGATAGCTAATCTTTCTTAAATTAGAAAAGAGGAAAGTAGTATACGGTGTGATAAAAAGTCCACACGCCTATATTATAAAGAATCTAACTTGATGAGATAAATGAATGACTAAAAAAGTTTTACGAGTGGAAAATTTCAATTTACTTTAATCTATAATTTTGCAGTCGATAAATTTTTTGGATGTGAATGTTGTTTTACCTGTTCTAGCAAAGGGGTTGATTTCCCTGATTGTGACGACATGAGCCAGCATGTCACACAACCACTGGGGGTCGAGGAAATAAAGGTCTTTCAACGTGGCATCTTCATAATGTAGAAGAACACCTGCAAGAAACACAAACACATGAATAAATGATTTTTTTTAAAGCACAGTTTGGACAATATAATTTTTTTTAGAATGAGACTTTTCACTGAGGTTTACAAGAAAATGCTCTACTAACCATTGTCGTGCAGGAACAATGTGGCCTGGTGAAGTTCAGCCGTGTCGCGGAATGTCCTCTGGTAGCGATGCTGCATCTCAGACCACACGAGGACTCGGTAGGTCTCGGCGTCCAGGACGGGGTCGGCCCCAGCAGCTCGGCGCTCCGCTGCGATGTGAGCCACCACATCCTCCAGCGCGAGGTAGCTGGCCGGCACCCTCTGCTCCAGCAGCAGCTCCTTGCTGCCTGCAGCACACATAACATTACTGTGTGTAATTTAACGTAACTTGCGTAATTCAAATTTTTGGATAGCTCCAATTTTTACATCAGTCCCTTCAGGTACTGGGTATTGCCCCCTTCAGGTTTATTATTTGTCCCTATGGTTTGGATAATAAAGAAGACTCAAGTTCCCACTGTCTTATATTAATAGTTGTATTTAACTCTCAAAAAAATGTGTAATTTTTACTTTAATTCTAATTTTATTTTTGATAGTTATCAATCAAGTTTTATATAAACAAATGTTTCAAAACAGTGACCTTGATGAAACTTTGGTTACAGGTAACACCTTCGCTGTATGCAATGATTCAGAAAATGTTAGTAATATATTTAAGAATAACCGTAATGTAAAAAATTTTTCTGTGCTGCACCAGAATGTTCGTAGTTACAATAGAAACTTTGATGAATTTCTGGTCTTTTTACAATCAGTACAATTTAAATTTACCTGTTTTGTTTTAACAGAATTTTGGCTAGAGAATAATAGTCACCTAGTCAGTGTACCTGGCTATAACTACTACAGATCTTTCAATAATTTAAATCAAAACGACGGAGTGGTAGTTTATCTCGATAACGAGATAACGGCGTCCTGCACCCAGCTGACTCTCGGCGGTGTAGCCACTGCCTTATCGCTGACCTTCGACTGGGCCGGAAACCCTTGTGAAGTATTGGCAGTCTACCGAAGTCCTAACTCGAATTTGTCAGTTTTTATAGACGGAATTTCGGATTATTTTTATTCAAGCCGTGACTTTTGTGGAACACGCGTATTCGTCGGAGATATAAACTGTGACATTTTGTCAGTTAATCAAAATATGCAAGAAGAGCGATACCTCGACGTCATGTGCGAAGCTGGATTTATCTCTTGTATCAATGACATAACCAGACCCGAAAGCAACACCTGTATAGATCATTGTTTTACTAAATTAAAAAGTGGAATAAAATCAATATCAGCGGTAATTCAAACAGCCATTACCGATCATTACACTATAGCTCTACAAATATCTAAAATTGAGTCAAATCGCATCACCAAAGAAAACAATAAATTTTTTAATAAAACTAATTGGCATAAGGTTTCACGGAATTTATTAAATACTGATTGGAGGGAGGTACTAAACAGCAATGACATAAATTTTTGTACTGAAAAAATCACAGAGAAAATTAGTGAAGTAATAAATAATGCCTCGTCCAAAATCAAGTTAAGTTCCAAAAACACAAAAATCAAACCATGGATCACGTCAGGTCTCATTAACTCGATTAGGAAACGCGACAAACTTTATAAACAGATGATAAAGGAGCCTTTTAATCCACGTGTTAAAAACCTATTCACAAACTACCGCAACGTTCTACACTCATTAATCAAACGCTGTAAATACGCTTATTACAAAAACAAAATTCAAGACGCATCAGGCGACCCACGTAAATTCTGGAGCGTAATAAATGAAGTAGCAGGCTGGCAAATGGGTTCCCAGTCGAGGCTTTCTGTGACGGCGGTGACTCTCTCACCTCCTCCCGAGTCAAAAATATTTGCGAACAATTCAATTTATACTTTTCTTCTGTTGGACCCCAGCTTGCTCGAAACATCAGCCTGAGGGGGCCGCCGGAGGTGGACGACGCTGCCTACGCCACGGACTCCGTTTTCACGCTAGAGCCGGTCGATGCTTCGCAGTTAACTGAAGTTATAAATAGTATTAAAGGTGGTTCAGCTCCAGGATGGGATGCAATACCAGCCAGAGTCATAAAAGAAAATCTCTCTCTCCACCCGCCCATTCTTCATCTTATAAATTTATGTATTCGTACTGGGGAATTCCCAGACGCTTTCAAAATTGCCAAAATAATTCCAATTTATAAATCAGGTCCAAAAACAATGGTTCATAATTTCGGACCTGTTTCGTTGTTATCCACTATAGACAAGATACTAGAGAAATGTATAAAATTACTGCTGACTAATTACATCAAAAAGGAAAAAATTATATCAGATATTCAGTATGGCTTTTGTAGAGGGAAAAATACATCTAATGCGCTCTTTGATATAACAAAAGTAATTTCAAAGGAAATTGGAAATAAGAACAAAACCATGATTACTTTTTTAGATCTAGCTAAAGCCTTTGACTCGATAGACCGACAAATTTTACTAGATAAATTATGTTTAATCGGATTAAATGAAACATCTTTAAAATTATTTTCTAATTATTTTGACAAAAGAACACAATTTGTTTCTATTAACGGTATAAATAGTGAAAATACAAATGTAAACTATGGCGTTGTCCAAGGTAGCACATTAGGACCCCTTCTTTTCATTATATATATATCAACAACATCTCAAAATTAAACATCAAAGGCCAACTTTTTTTGTTTGCAGACGACACGGCCCTGGTTTCGTGTGGCCCCACATGGGACGATGCATACGGCCAGGCGTCTTCGGACCTGGTAAAAATGAAGAAATGGTTTGACCATAATGTTCTTTCATTAAATATAACCAAGACAAAATGTTTGCCGATTTATTTTAGGGACGATAACGATCAAGGTCCGAGGACGCTAAGGTTGCACTCCTGTGGTGGTCTGCAGTCGGCGGACTGCAGCTGCGAGACAATTGAACGGGTGGATCAATACAAATATCTTGGAGTGATTATTGATCACAAATTAAGCTGGATACCACACATCCAAAGCGTTAAACTAAGATTAAGAAGAATGTTCTACGCGTTCTCGCAGCTTGGTCGTGTGCTGTCTGTTGACCACTGCAGGAGTGTATACTATGCCTATGTGCAGTCGCTTCTCGAGTACGGAGTCTTGGCATGGGGAGGCGTGTCCGTTGCGTCTCTTGAACCTCTTGCGGTCGCTCAAAGATTAATAATAAAAACAATTCTAAGAAAAGACCAAAGATACCCTACTAAACAACTTTTTCAAGATTTTCCTGTTTTAAACATAAGAAAACTCTATTTAAAAAATTTAATTTTGTTTATAACATTTAATAAAAATAATATTTTTTCAGAAATTGTACATCCATATCCAACCAGAAACAAAACTTACATTGGCATTAAAATTCCTAAACTAAATAGTTTAATCCAGCAAAATATTCCATTTTACGTTGCTCATATCCTATATTCTAATCTACCACCTACTATAAGAGAACCCGAGGTGACAGCAGCCGCTCGTCACTGCTGTCAAATGGGAGGTGGCGCGGTGGTTGCATGGCCTGGAGGATGGGACTGTGGAGGCTCTTATCCACTCACAGTACAGAGTATAAATTTACTTTTACTTTTTTCTTTTTCTTTTTTTTCTCATAAATTTTGTGATTTCGTACATTCTGGTGTTTTTAGTCAGGTGTTTTTAGTTTATCTTATGGCAATTAAATGTTCCAAGTTTATTTTATGTTCTTTTTAGTTTAATAATAATTTTCTTTTTCTTTTTTGACTCTACTCACCAGTGAAGTTTACAGTAATTGAACAGTGACAGTGCAGAGGACTCTCCCCACACACAGACATGTAGTATTTGTGGGGAAATTTCCAAAATTATTATGTTTAATTCTGTAATGTATGTGTTTTATAATAATGGAAATAAATAATCTGAATCTGAATCTGAATTTACTATAACACTTCTTTAAAAAAATCTATTTCAAGTTTTGTTCAAGACGATATTATTGTCATCAAACACTGGAAAGCTACTAAGCTGGCACACTGTACCTGGAGGGCGGAGGCTGAAGACAGTGTCGTAGATGAGGTTGCAGAGTAGCTTGATGTTGTGGCGAGTCTTGCAGCTGACCTCGATAGTGTCCAGCACTCGGGGCAGGCCGCATTTCTCTGCATCCACAACGTTGATGAACCTGCAAACAGGTGTTTAATCCGTTAGCTAAAGCCGGCCATACATTAGGCGACTCACTCGTTGACGAGCAATTTGATTGCAGGTAATCAAATTGCCGGTCCCAAAAAGGCATCTAAGCAATCACTGAAGCAATCGTAGTTTGGCAATACTAATACTAATATTTGGCATATACTAATAATTAGTGGATTATTTATTTTAGAAACCAAATTGGTAACTATGCGGCATGTGGTGCTATAGTGGAAATGAATAACCTTTTTTCAAAATATAGGAAATATCGGATTGTTATGATTCCAAAAATGAACGTTTTTTATTGTGCAAGATGTCGAAAACCCACGAAACAACGGAGAAAACTTATTTTTCTTAAGGGTCTTATGTGTATGCAAATAAACCGGGAGGGCGAGGTGAAAAAGACTATGCAAAAGTTTTAAGATTCCATCATCAGTTAACAAAGATAAAAACAAAACAGAGTTTCTGATAACAGTGCAGAAAAATAGTGACGGCTTCTAGAATTTTGATTTAGTTTGCTGGAAATTGGTGGAAAGGTCGCAAATAAAACTGGGATCATCATACAAAAATTCCCAAATAATTCCACTTGGACAACATGCCGCCATCATGAAAAAACCATTTCCGGTCCGTGTTTCTCTTAACATATTTTTGATTAACACGAAAACCATAAGAGTTAAGAAAAAAGTGTGAATGACGTTTTTTGTAGAAAATAAAATTTCCAATAAAATGAGGATAAATATGTACAATAATTGACAATAATAACTGCTGTTATTGTTAATTTTCTAAAATGGTGTAATCCAAACACCAATGCCATAAGGATACATGTAAAATTTGATGTAAAATATATTCCCTAGAGGGCGAATCCATTTGACCTCAATGAATAATAAATTATATCCATAAAATCCTGATAAAAATTCCAGTTATTTGCCACCTCTATCATCAAAAGTGGTTCACAATAAAAGCGTAGTTAAGCTCACAAAAATGATTCCTTATGATAACATTGGAATACATTCCTTAACAATATCTTTTTTGAGAACGTCGTTATAGTGAACCGATTTTGATGATTGAGGAATTTTGACTGGAAATGGGTTTTTCAAGATGTTGCCCAAGCGGTATTTTTTGGGAATTTTAGTATGATGATCCCAGCTTTATTTTCGACCTTTCCAACAATTTTCAGCCTGCTAAATTAAAATTCCGCAATCACACTAAATTTTGCATTATTTTATTGCACTAAAAATAGTTTATGTGGTTACTCAATTTGTTGGGGAGGGCGAACTGAACAAGAATTTTTTTCAAGATTCGATTAATATTAACAATAAATACGGCTGGAAATACGAAAAAAATATTGTTCTGAATTACTTAAATTGTCGAGGAGAGCGAGCTAAACAACAATTGTCAAGAATTTGTAAGATTCGACCAATATTATCGTTGATATGGCCGAAAGAAAATTATTGACACTGTAGTGCGCATATACGAACCTCGGATATCGCTCATGACGGTTGCTTGACGCCACACACTCGACAATCTTGTCTCCGAGCGATCTCCCGGTCGCCCGGCGATTTGGTGGATCGCCTGGGGAAATCGAGCAATCAAACCATTGCCGGGTGATCTCGAGATCGCCAGCAATCTGGTCAAAACGGCCCCATACATTGGGCAATATGTGAGCAATTTGGTCGAAAGCAATCAAATTGCCGGTCGACGAGCGACCGGATCACCTAATGTATGGCCGGCTTAACAACCCTGAGACCTCATGGTCACGATAATAGCCAAATTTCTATGGGCTTAAGGTACTATTAGTGAAGGCTGCAGTGGGTCCACTGTAGAGCTACACCTGGGAAATGGTGTGACTGTTGGACAGTGGCATTGCAGCCACTGTGGTCTAAGGTACTGCAATGACAAGTGTAACGCTGAAGCCGTTCAGGACATGTGTGACTTCGATTCCCAGTATGTATGGTCCTTATTAGACTTACAGATGAGTGGTGGGAGGGCCCACCTAGAATAAGCGATGTTTGGATACAGTCGAAGTTGGCGGCAACAAAAAGGGGAGGAGAAGATGCATTTTTTCAGAATGTACCAGAAGGGTCTAGCTAACTTAAAACACAAAAAAAGGAAAAAGCTTGGCTCTATGCCAGCTACAAAGTTGTGTTATAATGACTTACTTGTCTCGGATGAGTTGTTGTAAGTCTTCTGATCGGGAGGATGGATATTGCTGCATCATGTCGTAGTGAGTGCCGACGATGAGGACTGGAGAGTTAGGGGCCCGAGCCTGGACAAGAAACAGTGATCAAACAGGAACAATCCCTAATGTGAAACTAATACAGAAGGCCATGTCACATTGGTCGGGAAGGAGGGCGAGTTGGACTCGACCGTCAACTTGACCAATGTAAACCGGTCTTGACAAATGGGCGAGTCGAGTGGCGGGCAAGTTGACTCAGCCGAGTAACTTGACCAATGTGACACAGCCTAGAAGGCCCTGAGGATTAGCCTTTTATAAATATTCAACTAGTTACAGAAATCTTGTATTATTTTAAAAATTCAGTCCTACTCTAAAGAAATGTTATTTTCAACTTTAAATTAACAACTGAGAAAATTTTTATTTAAAAATAAGGGCCACTAAATTACTACTAAAGTACCACAATCAGTGGTGTAGTGCTAAAATTAGCCGTGCCGGAGCGGTAATTGGGAGCCGAGGGGGGGGGGGAGGGGGATAGTCCATCAGTTATAAACTATGATCACAGCGGTGTTTGTGAAGGGCACTTTAATTCTAGAACTGTTTGTATACACAATTTTTTTGGGCGAATGGGTCAAATCCGAATCGAATCTCAGATCTCTAAATTGCCGATACTCTGATAAAGGATCGGTTTTTAAAAATCAAATGTAAAACTGTAAGATTAGACTACACACAATGCGCACGCGACAGCGATCCGGTGTTTGACGATGACGAGATTAGTTTGTCCGTTTCGCGTCGGCGTCGTGTGATGGACAACAAGACATTTACTGCAACGCGAAGACGACAGATAACCGAAACTGTCCGGAACTCCATGTCGATTTGTTTACAGTGACGTGGCGAGTCTTTATGTTAACCGTCTGTGCAATTACGAGTTAAAATACCGCGGAGTGACGTTGACTTCGTTTAAGAAAGGAGAGTTTTCCTAAACAGCGTCAAAAGAATTAAGCTGGACCGTACCGCAATAACTTCAACAAAATTGGTTCCAGTGTCCAAAGTGGACAACGGGAGGCAAACGTCACGGGCACGGACAACATGCTACAAATCCGATGCAAAGCATTTATTTGGCATTTGACGTTTGACACTGCCTAGGCAAACCAGCCCTTACCGCGATGCAGTGCCGGATTAATGGTCGGCAGGCCCAAGGCCTCGATCTGTATGCGGCCCCCTGAGCGCCTTCGGCATTGCAAAAAGTGGTGACCTATTTTTGTAGTCAAGAAATTACGTTTTCAATCCCAAAATGTCCCCTCTTATTACCTCTCTATGGCTTATTTTCGCCCGTGGGCGGCCCTAGGCCCGGGCCTTGTGGTAAATCCGGCACTGTCGCGATGCAACGAAGAGTTCGTGTTTACTGCGTCGCAAGGACAAGTTCGTTACCGTGATGCAACAATGATTTAATTCACGATGATGAGACGAAATTATACCATAAAGAAAAGAACCAAGTTCACACGATGACGATTTTCAATCCTCGTTTTCAGGCTTCGCCGACGAAGCCGCGGCGGAGCGCTGCTTCGGCTCCAAAAGCCGTGGCGGAGCATTGCTCCGGACCGCTCTGGCCCCACTACACCACTGACCACAATGCTTTTATTATGTTAAATAAAAGAACACTAACTGTTTCTTATTAATTATATTTTTTGTTAAGGGTTGTTTATATTTCTGCTTCTTGAAACTTTATGTTGAAACATGTGAAATAATGAAATTCTCATTTGGCTCCGATTTGAATTTAATTGATTTACTTTTGATTAAAAATTCATTTTTAGGTTTATTGATTGACTTGAGCCAATTGCTATTTTCAAGGTTGAGTTTATAATGACAATACAAAAAAATACCCCCGTTGCAGCAGACCTGCATACTCAGCGAATTTCAAATGTGCAAAAACATATTTTGATTGAACATAGCAAGATTGACATGTTTTTGTAATCTCCATAAAAATAAAGTTTTTTTAATGTAATAAGAATCTCCATAATGTTTTTTGCTCTGGTGGCCCCAAAACGAAAAGCTATCATGGTCTCGTGCTTAGGTCTTACCATGAGACCTAAGGTAAAATTCTTCCAATCGAAAAGGGGAAATTCTTCTAATCGAATGGCTCTTAGTAGTAAGACAAAATTCATGCAATTCTCCTTAAGAAGTAAGAATAATGTTAATAATAATTTATTCTACAAATGTGTTAGCTGTTTGCCAAATCCTCAAAGTTCGTGAGGTGTTTGCTTAAAAATCCAGCAGGTTAAAGAAATTAAATAACTTGTAGTCCAGGCAATGAATGCTCAAAAAGAGGTATAGAGGGAATTGCATGGATCACAATTTTTGACTTTGTAACTTTGTTTGAACTAGTTAGGAGTAAAACATATCAAAAGTCCCCGCCCTTAGCCCTTGAGCTGGCTGGGCTGGAAGGGCCTAAAGGTACAATTTTTCGGTTTTTTCTAAATATCTTGAAAACTATCAACTTTTAGTATTCCCTATTAAATTTGAAAATTAAAGAAAATTAAATTTCCTGTAAGATAAATATATTATATGTCTACTTTGGTCCATCCGTTTACAAGGTAAGCACTAATTTTGTTAATATTAAAAAAAAATATCCCTTCCATAAGAAATACATGTAAATTTGTGGGTAACATAGATGCCCAATTGGGCAACATTTTTTTCACCTAAAGGAAAATGAACAGCATTCAGGAAATATTGACAAAATTTCCAGTAATTTGACACCTCAATCATAAAAATTGGTCTGAAATTAAGGCGTTGGTGAGCTCACAAAATAAGTTATTTTTCAAGGATTTATAACTAACTAGCAGATATACCCGCAGCTTCGCCCGCTGAAAGGATAGATCATTTCAATTCAATTATATTATGCCTTGTGCAATTTTTAGGAATAATTAACAAATGGACTGATTTATTTGGGTCATGTGCGTGCAATTACACCCTTAAGATGCAGCTGATAATTCCACTCTAGATGAAAATGAGAAAGTGTAACGCTTCCTCTAAACATGTTCCCCTCATGATTAGCAAATGGTATAAATTAACTTCCTCCAATTTCCCAATACAGAGAATGAGGACAACCCGGAATATAAAACAAAGAAGACACTAAGGATGGATTTTTGACTTGACATCAATTTGAATTTAGCACGTTTTTGAAAATAAACCGAAAACTGTAAGAAAAAGTAAGAGGTAAATATCTTGGCCAAAAACCTATTTCCCCAAAAAGTTTCTCGTTAAATTTTTTAATTTCATTCTTTCAGTGGATTAGTTCTCGTGACTTTTCTGTTCCCTGAAAATATTCTACAGGACACCCATCCATAGTTAGGAAAAACTAAAATGGCTGCCATTTTGAATTTTTTTTAAATAATCTATTCTAGCCGTCTGAGAAAGAATATTTTTAAAACCTTGGTTTTGCATCTAAAGCCTATAAAGAATAATTGTGCCAAGTTTCATGGCCCAAAGTCTTGTGGTTTTCGAGAAATTAAGCTTTGAAAGCTAAAAGTAGCCGCCATATTGTATTTTATAATATACCATATTTAGGCCTTTAGAGATAAAATATTGCAAAATCCTTTCTTAGAACGCATCCAGAGCCTGTAAGGAATATTTGTGCTGAGTTTCATGGCTTATAGTTTTTGAGAAACTGTGATCAGTCAGTCAGTCAGTCAGTCAGTCAGTCAATCAATGGGTTTTGGCTTTTATATATATAGATTGTAATAATTCCTTGAAAAATAACGTTTTTTGTGAGCTCGCCAACGCCTTAATTTTAGACCAATTTTTATGATTGAGGTGTCAAATTACTGGAAATTTTGTCAATATTTCCTGAATGCTGGTTATTTTCCTTTAGGTGAAAAAAGCGTTGCCCAATTGGGCATCTAAGTTACCCATAAATTTACATGTATTTCTTATGGAAGGGATATTTTTTTAAAATATTAATAAAACTAGTGCTTACCTTGTAAGCGGTTGGACCAAAGTAGACATATTATATGTTTTTCTACAGGAAATTAATTTTCTTTAATTTTCAAATTTAATAGAGAATACTAAAAGTTGATAGTTTTCAAGATATTTAGGAAAACCCAAAAAATTGTACCTTTAGGCCCTTCCAGCACAGCCGGCTCAAGGGCTAAGGTCGGAGACTTTTGATATGTTTTACTCCTAACTAGTCCAAACAAAGTTAAAAAGTCAAAAATTGTGATCCATGCAATTCCCTCTATAACCTTTCATTGCCTGGACTATTGGTTTAACAATAGATGAAAATTTTAACTGGAAGTGCCATATTCATAATGTAAAGAATTATTTATTATCATGTTTGAGAAACTTTTACCTTCTAAAGTCTGTTTGTCCAGTAAACATATTAAGAATAGTTTTTTGCTCTAAATATGATAAAGTTTTTGTTGCTGGTGATACAAACATTGATGTACTCGAAAATTCTGATGTAAGGAATAGGTTAGTCAATGTTCTAAGGTCCCATAAAGTATGCTATACGGTAAATTTCCCGACCAGGTACTCTATACATAAAAATAGTGCTATAGATAATATTTTTACCAATCTAACTAAAGGCAGTTATAACATTGAAGGATTAGTAACTGAAATATCAGATCATGATGCACAAATTATAGAAATTAAGAGTGACAGTTTTAAAATTAAAAATATAACCCACTTAACAAAATATTGCAGACAATTTTCTAAAACAAATATGAACCTATTTAATAAATGTTTAGCAAGTGAAAGCTGGATTAATGTTTACCTCTCAGAACCAAATGAAAAATTTGATACTTTTTTTGAAATTTTTAAATATTACTTTGATCTCTGTTTTCCTAAACAAAAGCTAAGACAGAGTATGAAAAAAAAGAACTGGATAACTTCAGAACTGTTAGACGAGAAACAAAATTTAATAAATATCAGTAAAATCGCTAGACATGCAACAAATACTTGTAAAAATAGCATAAATCTTGCTGAAATGAAAAGAAATTTCAAATCTAAAGTAATTGAAACAAAAAAATCCTACTATGATGATCTGATTAGCAAAGCAGCCAATGTCTGCAAAGCAACATGGAATGTAATTAACACAGAAGTTTCTAATAAAAATAAATCTTTAGAACACTCTGATTTTTTGTTAAATGGGTTGAATGGTCCAGTGGAAGACCCTTATGAAATATGTGAAATGTTTAATACTTATTATTGTAATATTGTAGATGAACAAATCATACCTAAGTTAGACAGTAGCACTTCAGTTAATTTTGACATGTCACATGTCTATGAGAGTCCTATACGTTTCTCCCCCAAGACAATAACAGAATTTGAATTAGATAAAGTTATTTCCTCCCTCAGCAACAAATTTTCATCTGGCTATGATGATATTCCCATGCCAGTTATTAAGAATGCCAGATGGTTTTTACTAAAACCTTTAGTGCATGTCATCAATTCATCTCTTATCACAGGCTTTTTCCCAAATAAATTAAAAATTGCAAAAATAAAACCAATTTTTAAAACTGGAGATTCAAAAGATGTGAAAAATTACCGTCCAATATCTTTACTTACCTCTTTTTCAAAAATCTATGAAAAAGTAATGTGTAATCAACTGTCTGAATTTTTAGAAACAAACAATTTATTAGCTTCAGAACAGCATGGATTCCGTAAAAACAGATCAGTCACTACAGCGGCAGTAGAATATATTGAATCAATAATCGATGCATTAGATCGAGGGGAAGATACGGTTGGGATTTTCATGGACATGTCCAAAGCTTTTGATAGCGTTAAACATGATGTTTTGTTAAAACTATTGGCAAGGATAGGTCTAAACGAAAGATGTCAGTCTTGGTTTCAGTCATATCTGGTAGGCAGGGAACAGTTTGTTGAAATAGAACATACAGATAAATTTAACCATAGAATAGATATTAATTCTTCTTTAAAAAAAATTAAATATGGAGTGCCACAAGGTTCAATTTTAGGCCCTCTGCTTTTTGTCATTTATCTTGATGGGTTACCGAGAGTGGTTAGTGAACCGGCCACCATCAGTCTTTATGCTGATGACATTAGCATTAAAAAATCGGATAGTGATAAAAATAAATTGGAAGTCTCTACCTACTTATGTTTAGCTGAAGTCAATCAGTTCCTTAGCAATATAAATCTCTTAATGAATCCTGATAAAACCAAGTTTATTACATTTTCCACACCTCAAAATAATAACTCAAACAGTGTTAACATCATGATTGATGACTTTATTTTAGAAGAAGTTGAAAATACAAAATTCTTAGGGTTGAATATTGATAAATCTTTAACATACAATCTACACATCAGAAATATCTGTAAAAAAATTAGTTCGGGTCTTTATGCCCTCAGGCAAATGTCTCGAATAAGTAGTTTACAAACACTGCGAACTGTTTACTTTTCATTAATTCATTCTCATATATCTTTTGGAATTGTTGTATATGGCGCATCATCACAAACAAATCTGAACGAAATCCTACTCTTACAAAAAGAAGCAATTAGAATTATTTTAAAATTGAATCGACAGGATTCTGTCAAAAATTTATTTCCTGAATTGGGAATTATGACCGTTTTCTCTCAATATATCTATGAGACAGTGCTGCATGTTAAAAAAGTTGGCTCAGATCTGGCCACTCTTGGTGATCATCATCAATATAACACCAGAGGTAGAAATAACTTTGCTTTTCCCTGTCACAGATTAGAACTGTTTGCCAAGAAGCCTTCATATGCAGGAATTAAATTTTTGAACCAACTTCCAAGCACAATAAAAAATGAAATTAATATTAAAATTTTGAAGAAAAAATTTAAAGAGTACTTGGTAAAGACACCTTTGTATTCTCTCAATGATTTTTTTAATATTACGAATTGATATGTGGGTCTAGTTTTACTTTTGATTCATATCATATTAAGTTTAAATGTACATAATTTTAAAATTTTTATTTGGTCTATGCATTACATGCATACTCTAATTTTAAGAAGTGTGTTACTTCTTTTTTTTCTGACACCATTCAAAGTGTACATTGTACCTTAAATGAATAAAGGCTTATTGATTGATTGATTGATTGAGTTTATTTTGCATTAGTCGATTCCAAATTGCAATACGGAATCTCTTGTTGGGGAGGTGTTTATCTCTCCAATCTCCTTCCTTTAATTACATGCCAAAAGAAGATTGTGAGATTGATAATGGGTGTTAATCGTTTTGACCATTCATTTCCTTTATTTCAATCACTAAAAATATTTCCACTTAGATATTTATTTGTTTTCAGGGTTCTCAGGATTTCTTATATTAAGTCAGGCCATTTAATCACTTAATCACTTTATCACTTTCATAAGACAGGTACCTCATAATGGGAAACATACAGGTTTATTCTGATAGGTTGAGGTCTAGAAACTTTGTAATTACTCCTCAGCCATATAATGAGTTTTTAAACGATCTTTTAAGTATTGTGCCCCAAAATTAATTTTTTAATTTACTTCCAACAGAAATTTGTTTGTGTCAAAACATTAAATCATTTCTAATGAAACTGAAAAATTGGTTGTTTACTGTTCCGGACATTGAAGTGTTCTTTTTATAACATTTTAATTCTTCTGTTTTTTTTGTGTTGAAAATTGTTTTGTTTGTGATATTTGGCTTAATTGGATTTATGCGTGATTTTTAATGGTTACTTTTCATTGGTTAATTCCAAAGGGACATTGTCATTCATATTTTAATTTAGATTATGTATTTTGTTAAAGTATATTGTAGCATTATGTATTAATTTGTATTTTTCACAGTATGTCTGTTATAGATTGTGTTGGTACCTCAACACGAAATAATGAGGTACCTAGCTATTCATTCATACATTTTATAGTGTCTATGTTTTTTATTACAAGAAGATTGTGAATGGAGTCTAATCAGAAATGTAATGTTTGTACTGTTTTTTTGAATGAATAAAGATTTTTTGAATTTGAAATTTTTTGAATTTTTGAATTCACTAAAACTGCAAACTAAATAAAACATCTTTGTATTATGATACATCTTTGAACTATGATTGAGTCTCATTTGCGAAATAATCTTTAATATTGTAAAAACATTTTTCTTTATGTAATTTTTCAAACCTCTTGAATTGGGAAACCATTAATTTGCTTATTGTTTTCCAGAAAATTTTGTATATTTTTACAAACATGTGTCGTGGACTTTTTTTTAGAAAATGATGTTTTGCATGTTGGTACAGTACACCTTGGATTATCCGGATTAATATGGCGGAACACCGATCCGGATAGCTAAAATTCCGGATAATCCGAGGCTATTATAATATCGCCTAATTAGCGATCGCGAACCTAGCCACTGCTATACTGAAGCTGCAAACAACGTATCAAGACTGCACAACATGTTAGGGTATTGTGAAATGCAGTTCCATCTTACTTTTTACAAGGCACTCTTTACACGTCAAACTCTCTAAAATCACGTTTTTACCGAGTGATTTAAATTTTTTTCACAGATAGGCGGTCCGGATAATCCGGGATCCGGATAATGTGATGTCCGGATAATCCGAGGTGTTCTGTATGTTGATTTTTTAAAATCTCTTATATTGTAGTTGTGGATGCTCATTTGTAGTGGGAATTGCAATTTATTTTTGTGGGTGAATCAGGCATTTTGTAGTATGTGTAAATACTTTTTTGGCCTCACAACTGAGTACTGAGAACCTAAGTCCATATGAAATCTGAGACTTTATGTAGGCATGGTAAACTAATTTAGTAACATTGATGGAGCAACATCTTAATAAAGTCTTGATCATAAATATTCCACTGCTAATATGTATGTCCCAGGATAAATTGTTTGATATAGTGAGTCCAAGAAAGTTAATGTTGTTGGGTGAAGAAAATAGTAGTTTCATCTAACATCGAGTAGATGACTTATGATGAACCCTCGCTAAATGTCAAATTTGGTTTCATTGTAATTTATTTTTAAATTATTATCTTGAAAACAACTAAGGATATTGGAAATTTGAATATAATTTGAAATTTCTAGATTAGCCTTCCAGTTTTGAATTACAGAACGTTGTGTCATCTGGAAATAATATGATTTCACCTTAAGTGAGAATAAAAATTAGAGGCCCAAGTATTGTTCCTTGTGGAACTCCCATGTTTATAGTTGATTCTTTGACCTATGTTTGTTTATGATTCGGTAATCATTGCTTTTGATTTCACTATAAAATCTTCTATCTGTTATGCAATTTTAAAGGCAATACTGTTTCATATTAAAGGCAGTAAAATGAAATTAGCCAAATTCTATGCCACCTAATAAATTCATCTTTAGTTTCCGGAATTTTTTCAGATAAATTAAAAATAGCAAAAATTATCTCTATACATAAGAAATACCCCCGTTGCAGCAGACCTGCACACTCAGCGAATTTCAAATGCAAAAGAACATATTTCAATCCAAGGTAGTGAGATTTAATATTTTAAGCTCTATAAGAATAGTAATGACTCGCCTTCGGCTCGCTGGGGGCTCCGCCCCCAGGCCCCCTACTGTGGGTCCCTTCAGAGGGATTTTAATATTGATAAGTAACGTAGTTAAATTGATTTAGTAATGATAATGAGTATGCAGGTTTGCTGCAACAGGTCCGTTAAAACTAGGTGGTTTTAATTCAATATTTCGTAGATCTGAACTAGGAGAAACCATGTACCAACCTTTACCTAGATATGTCAAAAAATACCCCCGTTGCAGCAGACCTGCATACTCAGCGAATTTCAAATGTCAAAAAATACTTCCATCCAATTTAGTGAGATAATGTTTTCATAATGTTTTGACATGTTCATAATCTCTATAAGAATAACATGGGGAATGAGTATGCAGGTTTGCTGCTACAGGCGTGATAGATAGTTTAATTTCAATATTTATTAGATCTTATCTAGAAGAAGCCATATACCAATTTTTATCAAGATATGTTCAGAAATAATGAAGATATGGTTTTTTTTTATTGCCCATAAGGATAACATGGGGATTGAGTATGCAGGTTTGCCGCCACAAAAACGGAAATTGCGGTGATTTAAGACTAAAATACATTAAATCTCATCTAGATGAAGCCATAAACCATGTTTTATTAAGATATGTTGAAATAAGCGAGATATAGAATTTTACTTATTCTCCATAAAGTTAACATTGGGACAACGTACTGTGTTTACCACTTTCAGTATCTCGGTAACCAATGGGCATAGAGCAATGGTTGAAAATATCAAATTGTTTGTTTTTTTGAGCCGAATTCAATGGTGCTAACCAAAATTGGATTATTTTTATTTTTCTATGTGAAAACCCCAAAAAACCCATTTTTGTGGGGGTTTATCCCCCTTTACCCCCTCTTCCAGTGGTCCGATCGGGCTGGTTTTCGAACTCATCCGAATAATTACTACTTTACACCCCTGTGCCAAATTTCATTCCGATTGGACCATTTTTGCCAGCGCTATCGTGCTTACAGACACATATATATATATATATATATATATATATATATACAAATTTGAACGAATAGTGTTTTTTGCTTCTGGGGGCCCTAAAAAGAAAAGTTATCATGGTCTCGGGCTTAGGTCTTACCATGAGACCTACGGTAATAGCTTCTTCCCTATAGGGGAAATTCGCTAATAAGGAAGAAATAGATTTTTTTAATTTCCCAAAAGGATAACATGGGGAATGAGTATGCAGGTTTGCTGCCACAAAAATGGAAATTTCAGGGGTTTTAGACTAAAATACATTAGATCTTATCTAGATGAAGTCACAAACCAAGTTTTATTAAGATATGTTGAGAAATAAGCGAGATATAGAATTTTACTTATTTCCCATAAGGTTAACATTGGGACAATGTACTGTGTTTACCACTTAGAATATCTCGGTAACCAATGGACATAGAGCAATGATTCAAAATACTAAATTGTTTGTTTTTTTGAGCTGAATTCAATGGTGCTAACTAAAATCGAATTATTTTTATTTTTATATGTGAAAACTCCAAAAAACCCATTTTTGGAGGGTTTACCCCCCTTTACCCCCCCCTTCCAGTGGGCTGGTTTTCGAACTCATCCGAATAATAACTACTTTACACCCCTGTGCCAAATTTCATTCCGATCGGACCATTTTTGCGAGCGCTATCGTGCTTACAGACATATAGATATATATATACATACAAATTTTAACGAATGGTGTTTTTGGTATCTGGGGGCACCAAAACGAAAAGTTATGATGGTCCCGCACTTAGGTCTTACCATGAGACCTACGGTAATAGCTTCTTCCCTATAGGGGAAATTCGCTAAAATGAAGAAAATAACCCGTCAAACTATCGCCCCATATCCCTTTTACCAACCATATCAAAAATTTATGAAAAGGCAGTTCACAACCAATTAATGAAATTCCTAGAGGAAAATTATTTAATAGACAGCGTGCAACATGGTTTCTGCAGTGGAAAATCAGTATTAACAGCTAGACTAGCTAAGTGGATGTGGAGTTGAGTTCTCTTTCATAGAATCAGTAATAGACTCAATCGATGCCGGAGAACCGTGTGTAGGAATCTTTATGGATTTGTCAAAAGCTTTTGACAGTGTAAATCACACAATTCTTGTCAGCAAATTAAAATCACTTGGTTTGAACCATTCTTCATTGAACTGGTTTCATTCATACTTAAATAATAGATACCAGTTTGTTGAAATTACCCACATGGCCAAAAATAATAAACTCATAAATCAACAATCAAAATTAAAACCCATTGAATTTGGCGTACCACAGAGATCTATTATTTGTATGTTATTTAAAAAATATTTCCCAGTCATTATCAGACACAGAAAACACAAACATTTGCCTATATGCAGATGATTCCAATCTCAAAATTTCAGGTAGAACTGTGGAGCAAGTTGAAATTTCACCATTCATAGAACTTGGAAATATTATTAATTTTTTCAAAAATCATAACCTCGAATTGAATATTGAGAAAACAAATTATATGTTCTTCAAAACAGCTCAATCGCGGGTTATAACAGAACCTTTGATTTTTTTTTAAACCAAGCCAATTGAACTTGTGTATAGAACAAAATGTCTTGGACTTACAACTGACTGCCATTTAAATTGGAATGAGCATGTAGTAAAAATTGTATCCAAAATTAATTCAGGAATTTATGCATTAAGAAGGATGGCCTGAGTATGTGGTGAATCCACTCTCAAAATGATTTACCATTCCTACATCCATTCACATATTTCATTTGGAATTTGTCTATATGGATCAACTAAAACAGGGTTGCCAGCAAATGGTTTCCAAAAAATTCACGCATATTTCCCGGTATTCCCGGGCAAAATAGTCAAAATTCAAGGCCCATACTTATCATTTCTGAGGCCCAATTCACACAGAACGGACGTGTAGCGGAGTCGTGGCACGGACATATATCCTTATGCTGACGCTCCCATGACAACGTATCGCTCAATTTACAAACGAACAACGTAGCGCGGGCGGCCGCCCTCCCGCGCCACTTCGCTTGTGTGTGAATTGGGCCTAAGAAATTTGAGTTTGAACGAATAATTTTTCTTCGCAACTTTTAAACCATTTTTGTCATACCACTACTTTAATACATCCATTAAAATATTGTATGAACTGTGATTTAGAAAATGCACCCCAATATGTATTGACGCATGAATTAAAACGGGACTCAGTTAATCATGAGAACTGCAGTAATTACGCATTAAAGCAAATAATTAAGAAATAGAATAAGTAAGAAGTTAGTGATTATATGTCTCCATGAAAAATTCAATAATCCCTTATAGAAGTTGATTATACTATTCTGCTTTATCAAAAGCCGTGGTTACTGAAAAGCTCTGACTGATAAAGCTTTACTGACAGAGCGATGTTGTCCCATAGTCGAGACTGAAGTACTCAAGAATTGTATCGCATGCGCACACTGAGAAAGGTTGGAGGTATCATGGACACGCCAGTGTTCCCAGATTTTAAAAGCCACATTATCGTACCAGCCCAGGAAAGTTATTCTGAATCTACCTAAATTATTGTAATCTTTCAATGAAGCTCGTAAATTTGGTATAATGTTACCAAGAAAACCCTGTAATACTGATAGAAACCCATTGGTAATACTAAAAAGGTATTAATTATCCTTAACATTGTGAAAATAAAATATAATATAGGATTCACAACATCATCGAACTATCGTACCAGACACAAGTTGCATCGTACCACATACAAAATTATCGTAAAAGCACGATAGTTATCGTACGTCTGGGAACAATGGCACGTCCCCGAGTCAGCTGAGAATTATCTTGTGCTAAACGAGCATCTGTGAGTCTGGGAACACGTTGATTTTCACTACGAATTGAACGAATACTGTCCAATAGTCACTACCATAAACGGATTGAATTTCTCGAGGTTATGACATCACCAGGCTTGAACGTAATCGTTTTGAAATTGTAAAATTAGTAAATCTGAATCTTCTGTCGTCTGCTGTCTTGGGCTACAGCTACACTAGAATTAATACAACTACGAAGCACGAGAGTGAGGGTAATTTGTATACTTATCAATCGCTAACGACAGGCCAATCCCACGATGGTAAACGGAAGAACACGAGGATTTCGGAAATCACCGAAAATTCATTAGACTATGTCACTACCTGGCGGACAAAGAACAAAACAACTGCAACAACAAACCAATCGATTCAGCCAATGAGAAACGACCTCGTGACAAAAAACCAAAATGCTCCAGCCAATGACATACTTGGCGGGATCTTGTGAAGTATACTCGGTGGTTTTGTTTTCGTTTGTTTACGTGCAGGAATTATGTGTGCGGGACATGCCTGTTGCCAGAGCATATTTTAAAAGAATTCCACTGGGCGACATAGTGCACCCAGTATTTTACTTTGGGGGAGACAAAACAACCGGGGGGTCGGGGGGGTATGGAGTACCCCCCTTCCAAAAGGGTGGTCCAGGGGGCCCTCCCCCGGAAAAATTTTGCAAAAATTGAAGAGAAAATCACAGATTTCTACGTATTTTCAAATAATTTTTTCCATGATATTAGTTTAGAAACAGTCCATAGTCCCACTAAATTACTATTAGTCCAAAAGTCCCAAAGGGCTATTGCAATATGTACATTTATTTAAGAGAGCATTGAACAGTAATCACTGTTCACTTTTACGGTTGAAAAAACAATTTTGTTGTTTTTTATAAATGTATACAAAAAACAATCGTCAGTAGGCCAAGATATATTTTTTTAAACGACAAAATTTTAAATTACTTAGGTAACAACAAATCTTTTTATAAACGTTTACAACTCCCTAATTCAAAAAATCGAAGAAAAGGAATCCCAAAAGGTTACTGCCCTTCGCAAAAACCTTTTTTACGAAATTTTGGTCTTGGCACAGTTCTGCATCAGTTAATTTCCTTCTCATTTCTTTTCTTCTCCAAGAACTTTGCCACCGATGGCCTTGGGTCACAAAAAGCTGTCCCAACTCCGACGAGAGCGATGCACATTCTAGAGTTGAGAGTTGAGAGCTTCCTGTGACAGGCCCGATTGTTTGTTTGACTTCAAAGTCGTATGGACTGACACTGCCCTTTCAGGTCCTGCACTGTGTCAGAGAAACATACGACTGCACCAACTTTCTTAAGACTGAGTGATGTTTAGATACCTTCAACAAGTGGTAAAGCTTTCCAGTAGATGATGTCATACTATCGTCTATAGACGAAGCAAGGAGTTTTTGAGTTGCTGAAAATACTCTAAAAGATTTACACGAAGTTATTTTTTTAAGTAGTTTGTAAATTCCGATATATTAAAAATGTAAATCATTAAAAAAACGACGGGACCACCCATAGCCACTGGGCGACAAAATCTCAGCACTGGGCGATATTGCGTCGCCCAGTTAACATGTTATTTTATGCTCTGCCTGTTGCTGGCGAAATATAGCTGAAATTGGTAAATGTTTATTTTCCAGTACTGGGAGTGCTGGAAAGTAAATATTTAACATGCAGTTTATTTGGGAAATAATTAAAAATAAATTAAGGTAAAGGAAGATGAAACACTTTAACAAAAACCTGTTTAGTGACGATAATGATTTAAAGTTTAGGTTACGGTCAATGACGTCATGACTTGGATAACTTTGTTCTATTTATGCTTGTGAGTATTGGACCAGATTAATTCAATACGACTTCGACCATGACGTCATAACATTAAGTTCCGCTACTCTGTTTATGCCAGTGACATTCGTAGCCAAAACCGTCCTGTCCCCAGACACTCGTCTTCGACGAGTATGTCACTGGTGTCTGCTTTGCAGTTCCGGAAAGAACCGTTCCGACCATTCCGTACCGAGGCCGTGGAACGTGCTCTTTCAATAGTTTCCTTTCCGGTTTAGTTTTGTATTTCTTGGTGAAAATAACGCTCTGACTTCGGCTCTGCCAATTTTCGTGACTCATTTTAAGACAAGAGCCCTATAATTCCGTTCCATGGATATGTAGTACCTGTTTCGTGTTGTAATTCGTTGCGAGAGGTACGCAAACTACATCGGAACAGTTCCCGGAACGTTCCGGAACCAGATCGGAACAACATAACCGTTCCAGTTCCTTTGGCACACCTATCTCTACTTTGGAATCACTTTGTCTTCGTGTCAGGAGAGACGTGTTGTGTTTGGGTTCGGACGGCAACTTATGCTTTGTCTAACTCATTCCCGAAAGTGGCCTATCTCCTGACCGAGAAATAACAATTTTACAGACTGACACGCCAAAACGATCGCTGTTTTAGAGTTTACATAATATTTATAAAATTCACGGATCTTTTGAAAAATTCACGCATAATTCATGGGTTTTTCCCCGGTATGTAAAATTCACGCATAGTTTCCGGGTTTTCCCGGAATTCCCGGCTGCTGGCAACCCTGTAAAAAAGAAAATCTAGACAAAATTCTTAAACTACAAAAAAAAGCAATCCGAATCATTAGGAATCTTCAGGCAGACACTTCTTGTAGAGAACATTTTAAGTCACTTAACATTTTGACAGAGTATGGTCAGTTTTTTTTTTATACCATTATGATACACTTAAACATGAATAATGACACTGATGTAAGTCTGGAAATACACCATTACAACACCCGAAGAAGGGATGAAATCATTCCCACTCACCATAGACTTAAATTTTATGCTAAGAAGCCGTCATATAAGGGAGCAGCATTTTTTAGAAAATTGCCAAAAGAATTAAAAAATGAAAAAACACTGTGGCAAATTTAAGAATAAATTGAAAGACTACCTGGTTGGCAAATCAATATATTCATTTCATGAATTTGTTAATTATTAAGCAATCTTGTAAATAGTATGTAAATAGTGAATAAATAAGTGTTATGTTAGTCAAGCTAACAAAGTGACACTATTCAAATGTACCACCGATGTACTTATCTACGAATAAAGAGATTTTGACTTGACAATGATGTTATACAATTAAGGGCTTTATCATTTATCGCATAATGTTTTAATTTATTTAGCAATTTACCTTGTGGTTAACACTGTCAAAAGCTGTATGATAACAGTGATAAAAAAATAGTTCACCTCCCACTCCTCCCCTCTGAATAGATTATCTTATTTTTACTCAGTGTTGAGAATCAAATAGTCTTTTCAAGGAGGGGAGAGCTGAGCTAATCCTAGTGGATTATATGATTTAAGATCTTAAGTTGTAACTAATACAAGCACTTTAAGAGAAATCACTTTCATGCAAGTTGTTACCCACAATGTTATGATATTCTTTGTTTTAAATTCATTGTTAATGATGGTGAGGTTATGACTTGATTTAGATTTTTGTGAACTTTAGCCATCACTGATTAGTAAAAATAACCATTTTTACTAATCAGTGATGACAAATGTCCGCAAAAATCAAAATAGAAACATTTTAATATCAGTATGATCAGCCAATAGGGGGAGAAAAAAAATACTTTGAATGAAAACCCAAAACTAGCCAATGGGTTCATTATGAAAAAACTGTTTAGAGAATTTGCTTCATCATTAAAATAGCTACTTTCAAAGATCTATGAAAGGTTTGTGCAAAATTGCAAAATTATCAGTGCAACAGTTTGTTTAGTCATTGAGGCACGTACACATCCACATGCCCAAACAGTCAAGGACAACAAATTGTTGACTCTGATGCTACTTCATAAATTGTATTTGTAATAAACTTTTTTTATTTGTAATTTGGAATCTGAACTGAATATTACTGATCCACTTATTATCTTTGAGTTTTTAGCGAATTTCCCCTATAGGGAAGTAGCTATTACCGTAGGCGGCACAGTGAGACTTAAGCCCGGGACCATGCCCGGGACCGTGTTATTTTTTCATTTTGAGGTCCCCAGACCCCAAAAACACCGTTAGTTCATTTTCATATATATATATAAACCTGTCCGTAGGCGCGATAACTTTTATAAAAAAGGTCCGATCTTGATGAAATTTGGAACAAACGTATAAGGGTCATTCATGACTTTGAGTTCGAAAACCAGCAAGATTGATTTACTTTAAGAAGGATTTTTCACAAAATAAAATTTATTTTCAAGATTTAACACCTTTTTACTAATTATTTTTAAAATTAATTGTCAAAACTGAATTCAGTTTAAAAAAACAAACAATTTAGCATTTTTAATTATTATTCTATGTCAATCCGTTGCTTAGATTTTGGATAATATTGGATGAGCAAAACACAGTATGTTGTCCAATACTGTTTTTAATTTTTTCCTCCAAAAAGTATAGTCACCCTGATTTGGGATTAAAAAAAATACAATTCTGAACATATGATTAAATTTGCAGGTGTTGAATATTTTATTTGTGTTTATTTTGAATAGTTAGAGTTCATTGATCAAGATTTTGCAGAAAATATATACTATATCAAAAAATACAAATTATATTTAAATTTAATAAAGAAAGTAAGAGCATTTGGAGGAGGAGATGTCTTGGTCTAAACTGCCTGAAAATGTAGCATAGGCTAATATATGGTATGTTTACAATTATGAGGATTGATAATGTGTTTTATTGAAATTGGCTGCAGATGTAGGTCTGTTGCAACAGGGATGTTTTAATTACTATAAAACTGACCATATGATTGAATTTAATTTTTTCATGAGATTAAATTATTTGTTTGCTTTGAGTGTTTTGAGTTCATTGGTTATATGTTTGTTGACATTTACATTCTATATCAAAATTACAGTTATTAAAAATTAAAAGACTAAGAATTATATAAAATACAAAAGTGTATGTATTACTAATGAAAACCAATATGGTCTCTTTGTTAATTTTCCTCATGTTTATAGCTCATGAATGATTAAATATGCGTTTTTAGTATATTATTTACTTAACGTATTCAAATGATACTTCCTTCAAACAAGTTGAATGTTCACATATACAAAATAAATCCTATGGAAATTCGCTGAGTACGCAGGTCTGCTGCGACGGGGGTATTAAGTTTTATTAAGGTTTTTTATAATTTCCATGTAAATCTAACTGCAGGTTAAAATGCCTGGGCTCTATTTGTTAGAAAGTATCTGAAGTACCAAAATCAGTGAGGGAAGGCAACGTCAACTTTTTTGTAAAGTTTCATAAAATGATTCAACATTATTAATTGGCATGATCCATGACAGTTTCAAGTGCTTTAATTTTACAACAATCTCAAGAGAAGAGTGATATTAAAACCAGTTTTTTCCCTGATATTAATCCCTCACACCATCATATCTTTCAAGCACTTTATTTGGATGCTATGAAGTGGAAGGTAAATAATCCTAAAACCAGTTCATTTATACTTGATATAAGCTCATCTTTCATACAGTGATGGAATTTAAAGTAACTTTAAACAATATATCCAATAAAACAGTTATTGATGTGATGTCATGTGTATTGTCTCCTATAAACAATGTTTCCCTCAACTCGTCTGTCTATATGCAAAGAACTCAATTAACATTAAATAAATGTAGTAAGCTCATGTTTATGGGACCAACTAGTACAAAAAAGTGCTAACCTCAAACACTGTTACTGTTTCATTCATTTATGTATGCTGAAATCGCTGTTTGCAAGGTGAAAAGTGTGGTTTGCAAACAACAGAAATTTAAACGTATATTACGTTGCACTAGTTAACATAAAAAACCAACTTATGGTAAGAATTTTGAGTGAAAGCTCATTTCCACAATATGATAAAAAATGTGCATCTTTTTGGTGCTTAATCTTTTTTCATTGAGCACCAAAAAGTACTGTGTGTTTGCTCCTTCTACTGAAAACTAAAATAAAAATAACACTAAAAATAGCATATTACAACTCATAAAGCATATTGTTAATGTGCAGGCCAACCTGGATATTGACGAGCCACTGGAGTATCTCGGCGATACCTCGCTGGCCGTCCGGGATCCTCCACACCACCAGGTACAGGCTGCGTTTGCTCAGGAAGTACTGGTGGGTGGCGTAGTACTCTCTCTGCCCACCAAAGTCCCACGTCCTACAAACAGTCACCGTGTAACATGTTAACTCCTATTATCTTACTTTTACAACTGTTCACTAATGGATTTACACAATTCAACAGTTCCCCTACCTGAAGACAACAGGCCCATGGTTGGAGTGTCCTCGCACCTTCTTCTCATAGACCCAGTCTCCGATGTCCACTCCGACGGTCGACATGTTGGTGCCACGAGAAGTCTTCACATTTATGTTCTTGTTGCCCATTCGCTTAGCCCAGTGCTGGAAATATGAAAAACGACATTACCTAAATGTAACAATGGAAAAAATTAATGAAACCATGTGTTGTTGTAGCTAACACCAAAAGCAAAATTTGATTTGCCCTTGTGGAAATTAGTCAGTGCTCATGCAATATAATAGTTATAAAGTCATTACTGTTAATTATTGTGACCATTCGCCGAGCTGCAGTAAAATTGCCTGAGAGTCAGGCGGCGAGCCCTGCGTTCCCGGGACAGACCCGAAGCGGTGGAGAGGTCGAGCCAGTACAGAGCGGCAAAAAGAGAACTGGTCAAAGCGATCAGACAAAGCAAGGCGCGCTGGAGTGCACTGCGCGAGGATGTGAACAGCGACCCCTGGGGACAGGGGTACAAGCTGGTCATGAGGAAACTTGCGCAGGGACCCGGGTACGTGCCTGGAATGCACGTATGGATGGAAGCTGAGAAGATGCGGACCATCGTGGACGGACTATTCCCGGATCACCGGGTCAGAGACGACACTCCTTTGCGGGTGATCGCCGTAAAGGTCTCACTGTTCATGCTTCAAGAGTTGGAGAGAGCGGTCAGCTCCATGAAGAACAAGAAGGCCCCGGGCCCCGACAACGTACCGTCAGAGGTGCTGAAACTGGTGGCAAAATGCCGCCCTCAGCTCCTTCTGGACATGTACAACGTCTGCTTGAAAGCAGGAGTGTTTGCATCCCACTGGAAACTGGCCAAGCTCGTCCTTTTGAGCAAAAAACAGGGCCCACCAGACGCTCCATCGTTGTACCGCCCTCTGTGCATGCTGGACACGGCGGGAAAACTGACGGAGAGGTTGTTGAAACCGAGAATCGGAGAAGCTGTGTGAGCGGCAGGGGACCTCTCAGCCTGACAACACGGGTTCAGAGAGGGCCACTCGACACTCAGCGCCATCTCGGAGGTCGTAGCTTCGGTGACATGAGCGGATCAGGCATGCCACGCGGCTCGTCCGATCGTCCTGCTGGTTACGCTTGATGTCAAGAACGCGTTCAACTCAGCACGGTGGTGCGACATTCTGGTCCCACTGGAAAGAACATTCAGATTACCTGGGTACCTCCCTCGCCATGGTGAGAGATTACCTAAGGGACCAGCGGCTGATGTACGAGGCGGACCGGGGTTTCGTTACCAGGACCATCACCTCTGGGGCAGCTCAGGGATCGGTGCTGGGGCCGGATCTCTGGAATGTCTCATATGTCAGCTTGCTTCGCACGAAGATGCCACATGGGACGTTCCTCGTGGGACACGCCGCCGACGTGGCGGCAGTCATCACCGAACGAAACACAGAGTTGGCCCAAATGAGGCTGAATCAGGTCATGCGCCTGGTGGAAGACTGGATGCGCGATCATGGCCTTCAGCTGGCTCCCTCCAAAACGGAAATAGTCATGCTGACGAGGAGGCGGATACCCACGATCATTCTGATGCGGGTGGGTACCGAAGTTCAATTGAATTCAAAACATCTTTATTTCAATACAATTTGCAATTTTTACAATGGGACAGATTTAAATTAAGAAATAAATCTTCACATAGGTTAAAAACCTGTGGGTGAAGATGAGTACGGTCTTATGTATCATATTTTTCCCCCGCATATCATGGTTTTTTTTTTGTTGTTTTTGTTTGCCACTTGAAAAATCAACTTACAGAAGGACAGACCCCCCCCCCCCAGAAAGAAAACAAAAAAGTGATCGAGACGCAGAGGAAGGCCAGGTACCTGGGGGTGGTGCTGGACAACAAGCTCACCTACTGGGACCACATCAGAAGCGTGTGCGACAAAGCGGCCGAAGTGACGTCCTGCCTCGGAACACTGATGGCCAACATCGGAGGACCGAGTCAGGGGAAACGGAGGCTGTTGCTGTCGACGGCACAGGCCATCATGCTCTACGGAGCGGAGATCTGGGCAGATGCGACGAAGGTGAAGAAATACTGAACTCGCATGATGGCGGTGCAGAGACGCGATGCGCTCAGGGTCTCGCAGGTGGCGGTGCTGGTTATTGCGGGAGTCATTCCAATCGACCTGCTGGCACAAGAGAAAAAGACCATCTGGGGGCGTGCTCCCAAGATGGATTGGGAAGAGGCTGCCGAGCAGGCCCGTGGCCAAACAATGGCCGCCTGGCAGCGTCGATCGGAAGAAGACACGACCGGAAGGTGGACATGGCGACTCATCAGGAACCTGGAGCCGTGGGTTTGCCGCGACCACAGGGAGGTGAACTTTTACCTCACCCACTTCCTGACAGGTCATGGCTACTTCCGTCTGTACCTCCACCGAATGGGCAAGGTCGACTCGCCCAGGTGCAAGTACTGCGGACACGACGGAGACGACGTGCATCACACTTTCTTTGTGTGCCGTCGCTTTGACGAAGAACGGACTGCCCTCGCTGACTCGGTCGGTGGTCATCTGACCCCGGACAACATCGTGGGGAAGATGCTGTAGGGCATCGACAGCTGGAACGCAGTGGCTGACTTCGTCATGTCCGTCCTGCGCCAGAAGAGGACAGACTGGTGTCTCGAGTGACCCCAGAACCGAGGACAGCAAATGGTTGATCATCAACTACTGAGGAGTCCCAAAAGGGACAGCAGTAAGGAGTCCTAAAAGGGACAGAGGCCACACATTGCAATGTCGCAATGAGCAGACACTCAGGTCGATCGTAATGATGTGGTGACAGCACGCGAGGGGTTTTTTTAGCAGGTATGCCCAGGGAGACGTACAGACAACTCTGTACGCCTCCCACAGCCGCCTCCAGGCGGGGCCTCGACATCAGTGCTGTCGGTGTCACAGAGGCTGGAGACCCCTGCTCCTCGCTTTGCTCACTTGAGCAAGCGGCGTGGAGGGGCCCGCATTTCGGTGCGGGTAAGAGCTATTTCAACTTCCTTTCCAGGATGGATAAAAAAAAATATTGCGACCATGAATAATTCTGACTGTGTTATAGAGAAAATAGTGCTACAAAGGTTAACAAACAAGCAAACAACAAGCTTTAATTACTGACTGTCAACACGGATTCCAAAAGAGAAAATCAACTACTTTTGCAATCATAAGCCTTGTTGAGTCTATCATTGACAGCAATGATAGAGGACAATTTGTGAAAGCCTTACTTTTAGAATACAGCAAGGCTATTTCGATTGTTTAGGACATGACTAGATGTCTAGGAAACTTACAACCTTGGGAGTAAGGGATTTAGAAAACAAATGGTTCATCAACTACCTAAATGGGAGATCCTCAGTTGTAGATATCCAACACACTACATTAAGCCTCACTACCACGTTTAGATCAGATCCTAAACCAATCACAAGGGAAGTTCCTTTAGGGATCCGTGCTGGGACCTATACTGTCCATTTAGTTTACTAACAACTTCCCAGCTCTACTTCAAAATTACAATACCAGCTGCATAATGTATGCAGACGATACATTGACAGCAATGATAGAGGACAATTTGTGAAAGCCTTACTATTAGAATACAGCAAGGCTATTTCGATTGTTTAGGACATGACCAGATGTCTAGGAAACTTACAACCTTGGGAGTAAGGGATTTAGAAAACAAATGGTTCATCAACTACCTAAATGGGAGATCCTCAGTTGTAGATATCCAACACACTACATTAAGCCTCACTACCACGTTCAGATCAGATCCTAAACCAATCACAAGGGAAGTCCCTCAGGGATCCGTGCTGGGACCTATACTGTCCATTTAGTTTACTAACAACTTCCCAGCTCTATTTCAAAATTACAATACCAGCTGCATAATGTATGCAGACGATACAACTCTCCTTTTAACAAATGATTCAACTCAAGAATTGTACAACAACTCTGCTGCATCTCTACAAAAAGGCATAGCCTACAGTAAACAAAATGACTTGGCAATAAACCCTGATAAGACAACACCAGTACATTTTAGCAGGAAAAGAGATCTGCCCACTAGAATCCCCAACATAACAGTAGCCGACCAGATAATTTTTTTTTTTAAAGAGGGTGGCGGCCTCTTTTTTATCTTGCCTTTGCCCCGCCCACATAGACTATTGATCTGTGCATGGAGATTATCAAGCAAAGACTAAGAGGACGTTATCAAGCAAAGACAAAGAGGACGTCATCAAGCAAAGACAAGGAGTGAGCCGGTACAAGGGTGAACAGTACCGCTAAAAGTATGCGACATTCCTGAGTCTCGAACCTGCGACGCTTTGAGGCCACAGTTCCTAAGCCGGGTGCGCTACCAACTGCGGCCACCTTCTCACTAAATTTCTAGGATTAACTCTAGACAAAGGACTTACATGGACAGATCATGTAAATAACATCTGCAATAAAATTAGCACTGGCGTCTATGTTGTTATACGCATCAAATGTGTTGGCACACTGGCAGCAGCAAAGATGGCCTACTATGCGCTAATAGAATCACATATTAGATACGACCTTACAATCTGGGGAAGCTCCTCAGGAAATCTCAAGAGAATACTTGTACTGCAAAAGAAGGCTCTTGGACCATTGCAAACCTGAAGCCCCGGCAAAGTTGTTGACAAGCCTATCAGACCTTAGACATACTCACAGTACCTGCACTATTCATCTACGAAGCAAATTTATATGTTGTCAAACTAAACATGCAAACTCACATGGACCTTCATAACTACCCCACACGCCATGCCTCCAGATTCATCCTCCCTCAACATAGAACGGCCCTCTACGAAAAAAACCATCATACATGGGCCAAAAGCTGAAGAGCTTGCTTCAGGAATTCCTCGCTGAAGAATCCTGTACACTCCATAGAAGAATTCCTGGACTCTATGAACAATATACCTCCTTGAGTTTACTTGTTGTGATTTGACAAATTACTGTTCTTAATGTTCATATAATAAATAAATATAAATGAAAAATACAAATTCTTTATGTGAATGGGAGATACCTTCTAAAAGGGTCAGAAACCCATACCCATAGGTACCAGATACCACTTCACCACAGCGCACTGTTTGAGAGAGTGCCTTCTTACAGCGACATTAAATTCTGGAAGGCATCAGAAGCCAAAGAGGGGAAAAACATTAAACTGCCCTAATATGTGGGTGAAGTTATGTTTTTTTACAGTTGATTAGCAAAGAACCCTTCCTTACTACCTGAATGACTTTCTGCAGTGGAGAGACACCCACAATACTTATGAAGATTACTAAAAATTATACATTTTTATGTCATTTCAAACCCTGATGTTTTTAATACAAATATTTTTATTTGTTTGATTGTTTAAAACTATTATTGCAAATTAATTCATCACTAGATTATTTAGTTGTAGATTTGCTTGCAAAAATTGCAATCTGTGATTTACATAAAAAACTATTTCAAAGCATGATCATAAACAAAGTGTACTGAGCTTGATCAAATGTCGATGAATACTCCAACGCCTTTACTGTACTAAAGTGATGCCTTAATTTCTAAAATTATTTTTATCTGATTCTGAGATGTCTTGACAAATCTATATAGAAATAGCTTTAAATTGACAACTCAGATGTTAAAATTCGCCCAGCCGTTATCGATTTATGACTGTAAAAAGAACACCCCTCGCTTATTAATACTACTCCTCGCCTTGGAAACTACTCCTTATTTCTCAGGTATTAAAATGTATAATGGCCTGCTTAGCTCCATAAAATTCAGAAAATCTTAAAGAATTTAAAAAATATTGTTTAACTTTTTATGTGATCGGTGTTGCTAAAAAAATTGGCATGCCCACACAAGTTTGATGGGTTTGGACCGCTTTCCCTTAGAAGCGTTTGTGTAACTCTTCTAAAAATGCCATTGGCGTAAAAAAGAATTTACAAGTAGACCTCTGTCTCAAAAATAAAATGTCAAAAATAAAAAATGTACATATTTTATTTCAGTAAATTGTTTGTTTTAGTTTAGTTAAGGTTAAGGTAAATATATTGACGATATTAAAGTATGTATTGTACTGAAACAAATAAAGGATATTATTTTAATTTGATTAAAATATCGATAAGAAAAGCTTTATTCAGCGCCACGACAGATGGCAGTGACAGACCTCGACGGGCTTCTTCTTGTAGCTGCCGCTGCCCTCCTGCCGCAGCTGCTCCAGCAGCGACGTCTTGCCGATGCCCTGGACCCCGACGATCATCAGCTTCATGCGGGCGTAGGGCTTGGCGTCCTCCAGCACCGACTTGAGGTACCCGACCACGTCCATCGTCTTGTACTTCTTGGAGTCGATCATGGACTTGAGCGGCTCCTGCAGACTGCAGCCGCGTGTGTTGAGGTTCCACAGCCGAGATAGCAGTCCCATCTGTGGCGGCAGCTCGCTGATGTCTGCCAAAACACATATCCTTGAGTTAGTTTTTATGCAGTAATTCTTTAACCCTTTGGCATATTTTGATGAAAAAGTTCCGTAAAAGAATTTCTATGACCTCCGGGTGCTGTTAGCGAGGGCTTGGCCTAAATTCACTGGTTTGCTGCTAGGGTCGACTGTAGGCTTTATGCGCGCTGACGGTGGCACCATAGCTCTGTTGGCTAACGTGTTACACTGACGAATACAGCATTGAAGTCGGTTCAGAGGTGCGTGGATTCGATTCCCGACCATGGAGTAATCCCTATTAGGCTTGCAAATGTATGGTAAAGTTGGTGAGAGCGCCCACCTAAAATAAATGGTGACCGGCTTGGGTGGAAGCTGACAGCATTTGTAGGTTTAATAGGGCTTGCAGTGAAAACCTGCTTGGCTTCTTTTTACCCTTGTATAGAGGAGAAGGACACAATCTATTACATTTTAATTAATTAATTCAGCATATTGTCAATACATACGGACAAAAAAAGGACATAACCAAAATATTAGACCAAATACAGACAAAATATTAAAACTAAAATTTGAGAAATAAAAAAATTGGTTGGTCAAAGGGTTTAAGTAGTGTGAAGATAACAATAAAATTGTTATCTTCACATCAGCAATTTTCCCAGTATATTGAACAAAATAACATTTTATCTCGTTTTCAATCTGGCTTCTGCCCCAATTATAGCACTTCTACTGCTCTTCTTAAAATAACTGATAATATTCTCCTTGCAATGGATAAGAGTCAAGCAACTATTTTAACCCTATTCGACTTCTCAAAGGCATTCGACTGCGTTTATCACCCTCTTCTTTCCTTCAAGTTGCGAAAGGCAGGCTTTTCTAATGGTTGCATCGACTGGGTTGAGTCCTATCTGTCTGGTCGCCAGCAGTGTGTTAAAGTTGGAGACAACTGCTCGAGTTGGAGACCTGTCACATGTGGTGTGCCTCAGGGATCAGTCCTTGGGCCACTTCTTTTTTCACTGTACATAAATGACATCACAGAACACATCACCTACTCTCATTTTCATCTTTATGCCGACGATCTGCAAATTTACGCTCACTTCACAATTGATGACATGGATACCACAGTTCTACAAATGAATGCTGACATTGACTCAATTACTCACTGGGCAAACCGCAACGGCCTTAAACTCAATGGTAACAAAACTCAAGCGATCGTTGTTTGTTACCCTCGACTTCTGACAAAAATAAACTTTCTCACTGCCCCTAGACTAAAGCTTGATGGTACTGACCTTGAGTACTGTGACAAAGTAAAATACACCCGTTGCAGCAGACCTGCATCTCCAGCGAATTTCCATAAAACAAAATTTAATTATTGGGCTTAAGCATAGCAAAGATTGTGCGAGTTATAAACTTCAGCCTTGTTCTCGTACAATAAGTCATAGGAACGTCCTCATAATTAGACCAGCTCATAAATTGTAAACACCAGGCAAAATTGTGGCTCGGATCCCACGTTAAAATGTAGGCCCCTTAATTGAAATTGGCTGTTGGGCTATTAATTAACAGTCCTGTCTAAGGAACATGTTGGCCTTTGTCAGTAACAATACTACAAGATCGCGCCAAAATCATCCTTCATTCATCTGTCATTCATACTTACCTGGGTAGGTCGCCATTTCAAGCCATGTATAATGTGTAATATTTAAAGTATATATAGCCTATGATATGCTAATTCATTTTTGACCTACTTCTATCCCTTTTTAGGATGGCTTAAAATGTAAAATCCTAACATTCTTCGCATTCAAGAGTAAAAAAAACTTTTGAGTTGTAACGTTAAAGTCTGGTAAAATATTTTTAAAGTATGATAAATTACTTCAACATTAATCAATTGTGCTGTCATTACATGATGGGAATTTCGTTTTTTTTAAGTTTAACAAGGTATATTTCAGTTTATTCTTTGCCCTCTGGCAGCCTGCCTGCCTACTGTCTTTTAATGTGTTAATTTGTAAACATAACTTAACCTCTTAAATGCAAAACCGTTATCTACACTTAAGTACTTACTAATTATGACTATTTAACGAAATAAACGCCTATATTAACAAAAATCTCAATCCATTTTTGGTTATTATTTGTGTTCTTTTTCCGTTGGAGCTTTAAATAGTGTAATAATTTAGTGTTGGTGGATGTTTGTGGTAAAAGTTAAAAGGCTACCTACTGTCTGTCAAGCTGAAGAAGAAAGCATTTTTTTATATATTTAGTAGTATTTTGATATTATCAGTGACATAATGCACATGAACGTTGGTTTTCATTACTTTATTTAACTGAGCCAAATAGTAATAAAGCCAACATAGTAATATCATGTAGTGGGCAGTGGGTATGGCTTAGGCCACACAATGTTTCAAAATAACTAATTAGATATCGGAAAATGTTGAATCTTTCACATAATGTTTAAAAATATATAAGCTATTTTGGTTCTAATAAGCAGATTCTCACTCCCATTTCATGGAAGGATTAAGTTACAAATCAACTGTTATGCCATCAGGCCTATGCACTTGGTGCATTATATCTTGAGCCATGGTCTACTCTATTGCGGGAGCTGCAAGGTGTTGTTTATTGTAAATAATATGGGGCAATAAACAATGTAGGCTATAAACAAATTTCAACTAACTCTCAGGTCGTTAATTTGCAAATAGACTTAAATTGACAGGCCGATGACTTGCATTAGAGGCCTGGCAGCACTAGTAAATGGCATGATTGCACCTAATGATTCGAAAGCCATTTTCTTCATGATATCAGGAAAAAAGAAAGAAGTGTGCAGTCAGCCGGTGTGATGTAGGCCTAGTTGGGCTCACGCAACTAGCGCTTATGACAACTTGTCCTACATTATATAACAGTTAAAAAATTACGATCAAAATATTTTTACGGTCTCAATTCTGTTGTAACACTGCTACAGAGGCCTGCCAATTTCGTGAGCCCTACCACGTCATACCAGCTAACTATGCACACACTTTACTTTTTTCTTTAAATCATGCATTTTCTTTACTTTAAAACAGATGACTTTATTTAAAACCAGTTTCCCAGTTTTACGGGTGTGACCTTATTACTTGAGATGGCCACGAATATATCAACAACTACCACATTGACTAATTTAGGCCTAGCTGATCAGTTTAAACATCAACTTGTCTTGTCTTCGAACAAGTCGATTGGTCACCACTAAAACATCTGCTAGTCTAGTCGTTCAAACTAGTAAGTAGATTAGGTTTTAATAAACCCAGTAGGTGATAGTACAGCTGGTGACTTCTAAGCTGGCACTTGACCGATCGATACTCAGTCGATACTAGCCTAATTAAAAAACATAATGTTCCGTCAAGCGGGTTGCAGCAACGTCCTCGCGACCCGCGTGAAGGCATTCGTCAGCGGAAATGTTTGCAGACTGGTCTTTTTCTTATACCTCTACCACTCTCCGCTCACCCCCGCGCCTATACTGCCCGCGTGAGGCCCAAGTGCCAGCTTAGAAGTCACCAGCTGTATCCGTTGGCGATAGTATGAAAAAATGGCTGCCATTTTAAACAAATTGAGATGCAGTATACTACTGCAAACTCAAAAATCATTGATACTACAAATTTTCTCCGAGTTCCATGTAGTTTGACTAAAACTAAAACAGCTCAAGTCATTTAGGACATTCTTGAATCAATTCGTCAAACCTTTGTATTCATTTTATCACTGACTGTCAAATATTACTTGTTTATTTAAGTTGTCATGTTTTGTTTTGAGAGAAACTGATGAGCTGCACAGCTGTGATATCTGAGCAAGACTCTCAGCCAGACTACTGTTTTGACTTAAAGAATTCTGAAGCAAGGCAAGGCCCCACTGAAAAAACAGGCCATGCTGCAGCGATCCCAGCGCTGCGCCACGTCACACAAGTAGGCAGGGAACTAACATCTTATGTTTACATTTTTTTATTGCTAAATGTCATATATCCCTTGTTTGTTTATGTTTTTTCTGTTTACATTTAAAATTACGTTTTCTTGTTTTCATTTAAAAGTAACTGATGAGCAGCACAGCTGTGTGAGTCCTGAGCCAGACTTTCAGACCGCCTACTTGTTTGACGTCATAAATCCTACAGCATGGCCTATATTTGTAGTGTGTCCTTGAGCAAGGCCTGTTCTTTTAGTGAGCAAGACATAAAAACATAACGTTCCGTCAAGCGGGTTGCGGCAACGTCCTCGCGACCCGCGTGAAGGCATTCGTCAGCGGAAATGTTTGCAGACCTAAACCTAATGATTCTAATCTAATTTAATCATTCTCCGAAACATTGTAACCTATACGCTTGGATATCGAATTGCAGAGGTCCATAGGGTAAACTTTGACATGTGAATATAGGGCCTAACCCAAATTTAATTTGATTTAGCCTATAAACTGATCTTCGTGTGATAGAGGTAATTTTAGGGTCTTCAACTTTCTGAGATAATCTATAATCGTATAATAATTTAGGATTACATTAAAAAATGAATTTACATTAAATAATTTTCATTAAAGTAATTCAAATTCATATTTGAGATAAATTAATACCTGAGGGAAATTGATGTATAAGCCTCACCTCGTTACTCGCACCGATGAACGATTATTAGGCCGATTACTAGGGCTCGGTGCGCTCGTTACTAGCGCTTAGAACGATTGCAAAACAAACCAGTTAATACAACTCAATCAAATTATTTTGTATGGTCTTAGTTCTGCAGTCAAACCGCGAGATCCGCTAGTTTCTCGAGCCCAACTACGTCATACGCTTGAACCAGCAACCTTCAGGCTATGAGGTGAGCAGTGAACAGTTTGTCCACTTGGCTCTCTAGTCAGTTTGAGTTGTCAAGATTTTTTTTTTCTAGACGAGGGCCAGGCTTCAAAGTTTTCATGGACATGCACTGCAGCTTAATTAGCTATACACCCTCGAGGTTACGGCATTATCCTGTAGCAAATTGCCATTGGTGATTGGCGGTTTTTTTTTTGTATTTTGTGTCTTTCTATGCCAGTGGCATTTTTTAACGTTTTGATCGGGAACGGTCCAAACCCGGGTCTTGTTACTATCTAATGGCGACCTTTTGTTAGATAGCTTCATTAATTCATAGCCCACTGACACATGGCAACTGGACCCAGTTTCGATCCTGTCAGGAATCGAACCGGCGACCCCCAGGTTATGAGGTGAGCGCTTTATCCGCTCAACTATCCAATCAGTTTTGAACGCGGATCTTGGGAGCCGAAGTCCCATGTTCTACTTCTACGCCAGGCCGCTCCTGAGTTGTAAGGATGAGCTGATTCCCAATTGTTGAGAACAGCTAACTCACGCACCATTCGACTTGTTTAACTGTTTACTCTGGAGGAATTAATTGACTGTTGCGTACTAACTTGCCTTCCTTCTAATACTCCTACTCTACAAACCTAAACCGATGTTAAAATAATTCGAGAACCGATTTGGTGAGAGTTGATTGTATAATCGAGGATCATTTTCACCAAAATGTTCTTTTTAATAAAAAAAAAATTAATTATTATACGTTTGTAAAGAAAATCCCAAGATGTTTAACAGAACAGCAGGGATGATGGAGTTATCCCTGCCATTTACAGCCAGCCGGCATTTTTTCTTTTAATTTAAATCTTGGACTGGGCCACTGCAAGTATAGTATAAGGGTGAAATGTAACATCCAAAGCTCAGGTTACATTTAGTTAATTTCATGTAAAATTGCCAATATTTTTTTAAATTGATTTAAAGTTATTACCAAGCAAAATGTTGTTTTCAATTTTTGTAGCTGGTTTTAAACTATATAATTATATTATATTTACACCTATTCTTTTTATTTAATTTTAAAGAAACTAAATTTTTGATATAGTATGTGCATTCTGCAAAATCTTGATCAATGAACTTTTAACTATTCAAAATAAACACACATGGAATATTCATCACCTGAAAATTTAATCATATGTTCAGAATTGTATTTTAAAAATCTCTTTAATCAGGGTAGCTGTACTTTTGGAGGGAAAATTAAAAATGATATTGGACAACGTACTGTGTTTAGCACATTCAATATCTAAGCAAAGGATTGACGTAGAACAATAATTCAAGATGCTAAATTGTTTGTTTTTTTAAGCTGAATTCAATTTTAACAATTAAATTTTAATAAAATTAGTAAAAAGGTGTTAAATCTTGAAAATAAATTTTATTTCGCGAAAAAACCTTCTTAGAGTAAACCAATCTTGCTGGTTTTCGAACTCGAAGTCATGAATGACGCTTTAAACGTTTGTTCCAAATTTCATCAAGATCGGACATTTTTTACAAAAGTTATCACGCCTACGGACAGGTATATATATATATTATACACATATATATGAAAATGAACGAACGGTGTTTTTAGGGTCTAGGGACCTCAAAATGAAAAGTTACGGTGGTCCCGCGCTTAAGTCTCACCGTGCCGCCTACGGTAATAGCTACTTCCCTATAGGGGGAAATTCGCTAAAACTTAGGACTTCTTATGAACAAGCACTTAAAATGGACTGACCAAGTTAACGCCACATGCAACAGGGTCTTTTCAGCCATACACAGTTTAAAACGTTTTGCTCTATTCCGTCCTCTTAATGTCAAGACTATGCTGGTAAAGACCCTTGTACTGACTCACTTCAACTACTGTGACGTTGTGATTAGCGACACGACTGTGGAGCTTTCAAACAGATTACAGCGTGCTCAAAACTACTGTATTCAGTTTATTTTTGGTTTGAGACGCTACGATCATGTTTCTCAATTTTTTGACTCACTCTCTTTACTGAATCTTAAGGATCTTCGTGTATTTCACACTCTCCGTTTATTACATTCTATTTTGCAGTCCAACGTCCCTAGTTATATTTCAGATAGTTTTCATTTCATGTCCGATATTAGTACTCGTACTACACGTAGAGGCTCTCGTCTTTTAACAATTCCTATCCATAGAACTTCTCTCTACAATAAATCTTTTGTTGTGCCTGCATCTCGACTGTGGAATGCCCTTCCTGATAACATCAAAAATGAAGATAGGCGGGCTCGGTTTGGGGCAGAAGTGAAAGATCTCTTGCTACAGCGGGGCAGGCGGTGATGCTTTGAGACTTTGGTCCTGAGCGACATGTGTGAATGAGCGTGTGCATGATAATAAAATAAATCCTGACTTTGTTTTTTATTTATTTATTTTTTTAATAGATTACACTTACTAGTTTAGATATTATCATCTCCTTGAAAGATTTATATTCTTTATTATAACAATTGAATAATTTTTATTGTTTTTTATTGTTATCTGTTATGTCACTTTCTATTCTCCAAACGTATAATAATTTAAGAATGTTGTTTGTAATTAATTTGTGTATGAGGTTAAGTGGCAAAGAGGACTTTGAAGTCCTAACTTCGCCTCTTTAATAAAGACATTTTTCGTTTCATTTAATTTCATTTCATTTCTTTCATTTCATTTCTTTCATTTCATTTCATTTAATTTCATTTTCATTTCATTTCATTTCATTTCAAATTGTAAGCAACCATACGGGTGTCTAAAGTAAGGCCAAAACCCAGATTTTTCCTGAAAATTAACGAGTTAAATTTTGTTTTTTTAAAAGCAATGTAAATTTATAGCAATAGACAAATTTACCAGGTCTGCTGCATCGGGGGTATTTTATTAATAAAATTATTATAATCTATTGAGCCCAAATTAAACGTTAGACTGACCGGGGTTGCCGCTGACGTTGAGCACGGAGAGGTTGCTGAGCTCGTGGATGCTGCTGGGAATCTCCCTCAGCTGGTTGTTGCTGATGTCCAACATACTGAGAGCCGGGAACATCAGCTTGCACTTGGCCCCGCTCACCGTCATCATGTCCTGTGCAGAATACAATAGGTAAAGACGTCAGTGACTAAGAAATACTTGTATATAACAAAAAGAAAATCTTAAAAAATGTCAACACGATTATCCTAAGGTGTCAACTGCAGCCACTTACTTCACTGCCTTAATTTATTTTTCTCACTTCCGTGGACATCATGTCATGGTATGTGAGACTGTGTGCTGTATTGATCATAGAGAAATAATTATAACTTCAGGTGTGCAGAAACTAAATTACAAAAGTGAGTTGTAACTGGAGGCGACTTGTTACTCACTTCAAACTGATACCACAAAAAGAAAATGAATGGTCTAACACTGTGGGCTAAGCACCCTGCAGCTAAGTGTAGATATATTAGTGAATATCTATACTTATTTAATAAGCTAGGTGTTTTTTTATGCTCAATATTCCACCTACAGTTTAGAACTGGGTTTTAACGATTCAGGCGTCCCTGGAAAGAGCTCAGCATTAAATTTTGAAGGACTCAAAATCTATGAAAGTCAAACCTAAGGGCACTTTAGACACCCTTAAAGTTTGGCATTATTATTGGGCAATTAAACACCATATTAGACAGTAAAAAGCTGACTGACGTAATCAGCAATGGTCATGTGTTTTTACAGGGCTGCTGAATGGCATTGTGCATGAAGCTGCAACAGTAAAGTAGTGTCTTTGTATTGACAGTTAAGCATGATTTTTGTAATCCTTTTTCCCAAGCCTTTATCCGTAGGAGAATTCTAAGCACAACATAAGAAAAGTTTGTTTGCCAAAAAAAATCAGTGAACAAATTAACATTATTGAGATTTAAGTAGGGGAAACAAAATTTCTAGGCCTTAATATAGATTAAAATTTAACATGGGACGAACATATTAACCTCCTGATCCGTAAAACATCAAGTGGCCTTTATGCTTTGCGGAAAATGGCTCCATCACGTAATATTGAAACATTGAAAGCAATTTATTATGCATTAATTCATTCCCATAATGCCTATGGTATTGGTATCTATGGATCTACAACCAAATCAAATATGGATAGAGTCCTGATACAACAAAAAAAAAGGCGTAATCATGTGCAATATGAAACCAACTGACTCAGTTAAACATATTTTTTCAGAATTCAAAAATTTTACTGTATACAGCTTAATTATTTATGAAACCATAAAGTTTGTTTTTCTTAACAATAGGATTACATTCGGAAATGCTGTCCATACATACAATACAAGATCGCACCGCTTGGTAGAACAACATAATTTGGAATTTTTTAAGAAGAAAACTTCCTTTAAAGGGAATCAATTCTTTGACTGTCTACCACAAGAGATAAAATTAGCGAGGGATAAAAATAAATGTCTAAACTCTCAAAAGAGTTTTTTAATTGTTTTAGCTTTCTATTTAACTGAAGAATTTTTCAATTACACAATTCATCAATAGATATTTTGACACTTAAACCATATATTTTTAGATTATGTCAATTATATAGTATCCTTGGTATCTTTGGTCCAGTATTTTCTATTGTTTACTTTGTGCAGTTAGCAGTTTTGATTAGTTCCAATGTTTAAGGTTCCTTCCATGCTTAAAGATTTCCTTTTTCTTAATTCAGTTAAAAATTTAACTGAATTTGATTTATTTTTTGTTACTTTTTAAACTTTATAATCAGTGTATTTTTTATTGTTTATCTCAGACTAAATGAACTGTAATTAGGTTAAGTCCAATGACACTATTTAATGTACCATATACATTTTATGAAATAAAGATATTTTGATTGATTAATGTCGTGTACCCAGTCGGGGTCGTGGTCCTCGCTGTCCTGGCTGCCGCCGAGGCCGTCGTCGTCCGTCGTCAGCTGCAGTCGCTGTATCTGGTTGTCGGCGAGCACCAGCGTCCGCAGGTTGTCCAGCCGCAGGTGTCGTCGGTGCGCACACAGACTGTTCAGTATGGCGGTGCGCAGCGACCGGCCCGCCTGCCTGCGACCTGTACACACAGAGAATGTCAGTCCACTTTGTAATGATTGTGTTAAAAAACACGATTACTTCAGTAGAGACTGGATAAGAGCAGCTTGAATTAAGAACTGCATAGTCTTTACCTCATATTCTATACTTATTTGCAGTGCTTGATTTGCGGCAGGACCTCTTTCTGCCACAAGAGTCAATAGTGTGTGATCGGCCAGAGTATTTTGTTGTAAGAGACGATCACTTGTAATCGTAATTGTAATCGCTCGTAATTGTTTTGGATAATTTACTGCCAAATACAATCGCGTACAATCGGCCCAAGAATTTCCCTCGAGGGAGAATCATGTGTAATCAACCGGGGTATTTTTCGCAAGAGACAATTGCGTGTATTCGGACGGAGACATATCCGCAAAAGACGAACCAGGAGTGCCCAGAAAGGGGGGGCATGACGCAATTTGTGCCATCAAAATTTTTTGGGGGGGGGCATGATTTTTTCGCGAGGAATTTCGGTTTTTTGTGAGGAATTTTAAACCAGCTAATAAGGGAAAATTACAAACAAATAAATGCCCATAACCATACACAACAGTTAAAAGTATTGTTTATTTATCTAACTATTTCATCAGGATTGCCATCGTCATATATTCAAGTTCGCCATGTAGACCATCCCCGGAATCTCCAAGTTAATCTATAATTGTTAAATTATTTTGAAGGGCGGTTGGCAAAGGCTCGATTGGCAACCAAGTCTGACATCGGGCCCATAAAAGGCCCATGGTTTTAGACACGGTCTGTGGCCCCAGTCCATCTGTTAGCAATGTTGCCAAAAACCTGGTGGTATTTACCCGGTTTTCAGGTATTTTGGAGGTCGTGCGGAGATTTGGCGGTGATTAAAAAAAACGGGTTTAACCGGGGATGTAAGACTTGGGTTGAGGAAATTTACTCAACAAAAAAATGGGTAAAAACGGGGATTTTTGACGAGGTACAAGGATTTTTTGGAACTCAAGATATTTTAATTTGTCCTGTATTGGTTATTTCGTTGCATGGTTACCATAAACCGGGTATTAGTCCGGTTTGCGGGTATTTTGATGGCCGTTTGGGGACTTAATTGAGACGATTAAGAAAAATCTAGTAAAATCCGGGAATTTTAGACTTGAGCTGCGGGGATTTACCTGGCATCCTAAATACATAAAAAACAGATAGTGCCGGGGATTTTTGAATTATGGTTTGCTTTGCAAATATCCAATGTCCATGTAAGGTGAGAAAAATAATTTGGTTTTTATAGCTATCAAGAACTTGTTCAAGAACAATACTTGAAATAAATATAGACATATTTCAATATATAGTGTGTAGTTTATTGATGTAATATTTCTCTCCTTACCCAGCAAGTTTAGGAAACTATCCGGTTTTGGTTGTTTTTAAAGTCATTACGTGGTTTTTCGGCTGACTACCCGGATTATGGTACCTGGGGCGATTTTGCAGGGATTAGTGCCGAAAAACCGGGTTGGTAAAATGCCAAATCCTGTGTAATGCAACAGTGGCCGTTTGAGATAGGACTATACCAACAGTCAATCGCCAGTCGTATGAAGCCTCCTCAGACTGTGGTGAGGCAGTTTCACAAATAGTGCAATTACTGAGTTACAAGTTCACATTGTGTTGTGATATCGTGGTTGGATTTTAATTTTAGCTGATTAGATATATAGAAACTGAATTGTATTCTGTATGTTTTTATCTGGGGCAAACTACAGGGTAGTTTGATGTATGTTTTGTTGAATGTGAATGAATAGGCCTCCCAGCCTAGTATAGTAGTCTAGTCTTGGAGGATTGAAATTGAAATCGACAACGGACCATGGAAAAAGTACGTTCTAGAGTCAATCAACCAGCACACATGACATTGACGTTCCTCATAACTTTTCCAGCACCCAAGACCGAAATGTTTTTTAACCAACAAGCATCCAATATGTTTTTGAACCTACCTGCGAGAATGATGCCATTTCAATACCATACTGTTGCAGTGTTTAATGACGTAAAATCCCAACATTATATTATATTAACAGCCATGTTCTTTCATTTTATAAATTATTAAATGTTAAAAAATAAAATTAATTAATTTCTGGTGATTGTAATAGTATATTACGTTACTATAGCTCTGGACAGCCTCACTGGCGGGTGGCGAAAATTGTAATCTCCCAAAATGTCTGCTAAATGAACACATGTTTTGGTAGAACTGTCAAAACTTTGTTTACGTTTCACCTCATTTACACCACAAAAGAATACCCTGTAATATTTCACCGAGAGATTTCTTACGCAATTAAAATTTCTGGAAAATATTTGCGCAATGTATCAGCTGGTCTTTTAGTTTGGCAACCTTTCATCTTAAATGATCTGTTTACATTTAAGAATGTGTTTCCACACTTTTGTCATCGTACTTCATGAATTGTGTTGAGCTTGCAAGCATTTAACATTAGTTGTACTTGCGGTTGCAGCAAAATATTTTCTTGTGCAAAGTACCTCTACATAAACATGTGATTTATTACTAAAACATTGCAGATAATAAACACTAATCACGACAACAGCGCACTCACTCACCCGCCAGTAAGGCTGTCCAGAACTATAGGCCAGGAAGTACTGTTTTGCCGGACGAGCATGATAGTTCCCGCGCGAGCGAAAGCGAGTGCGGGATTTTCATGCGAGTACAGCAAAACTTCCCAGCCGTGTAACGTACGATATTTTTCATCATACTATGCAGAAAAAACATACCTTCAATCATAATGTAGTCAGTTTCGTAAACATACGTTTCTAAAACCTTCAAACCTAACCTATAACAAACAGAGGAACATTTGCCACAGATGCAGTGCTGCCACTACATTCCTCTAAAAAGAAACCAATAAACCACCAATAAAGAAGCATTAAATGTCGGTTTGCTGCAATCAGCTGATTGTTTACTTCCGTTCTTTCCGGCCTAGGTCGGATAACAGTTTTTCATCATACTAACACAGAAACATCTATTTCCAGTTCCTTTTTGTTGGCTCAAAAGTTACCCATTGCCGATCTAGGCCGGATAAACTCTTATCCGACCTAGGCCGGATAAACTCTTATCCGACCTAGGCCGGATAAACTCTTATCCAACCTAGGCCGGATAGAACGGAAGTAAACAATCAGCTGACTTACAGCAAACCAACGTTTAATGCTTGTTTATTGGTTACTTTTTAGAGGAATGTAGTCTATGTAGTGGCAGCACTGCTTCCGTTGCAAATGTTCTGTTTGTTATAGGTTAGGTTTGAAGGATTAAGAAACGTATTTTTATGCAAAGACTACGTTGTGATTGAAGGTTTTTTTTCTGCGTTGTATGATGAAAAATATCGTACGTTACACGGCCGGGAAGTTTTGCCGTACTCGCATGAAAATCCCGCACTCGCTTTCGCTCGCGCCGGAACTATCATGCTCGTCCGGCAAAACAGTACTTCCCGGCCTAGTAACGTAACATACTATATCCGGCCTAGGCCGGCTATGGGTAACTTTCGAGCCAGCAAAAAGGAACTGAAAACATATGTTTCTGTGTTAGTATGATGAAAAAACGATAACGCCCCAACATTATGGAAACCATATTAAATTAATGCATCACTAAACTGCGAAAATTAAAAATACTCGTAGGTTGTAGAAGATTTTTTGCCACACAACGACATAATCACCTGTTTTACTAACTTTATTTGGTAGCCGAAACCAGTTTTTTTCAGCCAGAGGGCCAAAAACTTTCGGCCCTAGGACCGAAAGTCAGCCGATCATTTATTTGCTTGAATGCTTGAAACAAGATCTCGAGCCTGCAAAACCTCATTTTCATTTTCAGCCATTGTTGCGAAATATACTATTACAACACTGCTTATTTGTATTGTATCACTAGTATCACATACTGTAAAAAATACTTTCATTTTCATTAACTAGCAACATATTTGTGACTTTTTTATTGACGCTATTGTAACTAGACTTACTTATAAGTACATGTGTTTTATATATTGAAATGATGTCACTTTATTACCTAATGCTGGTATGCTTTATTATTGTATGCTTTATCACTTTATTACTTGATGCTTAGTAGTCAATTGTGTTTTTAAGAGTTTGGTAAATAAAACGCAATAATACCCTTTGATAGGGGAAGATATAGCCCAAAGTGTGTGTTTTTATTGACATACTAACTAATGTTAGAAATTAAAGGGTGGGGGGTGGTTGTCATGCTTTGGGGGGGCATTAGGCTTAGTTTGGGGGGGGCATGCGCCATTGCCCTTGGGGGGGCTGGGCACCCCTGAGACGAACGCGTCTGATCGGTCACAGAATTTGCCATAAGGGAGGATCATGTGTAACTGGCCGGGGTATTTGTCAGAAGCGACTATCACACAATCGATCAAATTAATTTTGCCGAAAATAACGATTGCTTAAAATGGATGGATGGATGTAGGTGTGGAATTTCGGCCTGAAATTAGCGCTCTTTAGTCTAGTTTTATGAGCTAAGCCGGATGTTGAAAACGCTAAAAAGACCTGAATACTCGCACAAGGCTTCATAAATAATTCTAAAGTTTCTTTAAGCAATTTATTTTTTGGTATGATAATGCTTCATTAGTTTTTAATTTACTTAAAAAAATTTGAGTTAAATAAAATGTGACTTTTTGAATCAACATAATTATTCAGAGACACAAATAAGGTAAAAGGAAGAATGATGGAGTGTGGGGGAGGTTGTGTACAAACTGGTAAATTACAGTTCCGGACCTCAATTTTTACAAATCAACCACTGCTTATTTGTATACTCTTTTTCACAATCTTAACGTGTCATTCAGGTTAACTAGATGACATTGGCTGTTGGGCTATTAATTAACAGTCCTGTCTAAGGAACGTGCCAACCTTAGTCAGTAACAAGGCTACAAGATCGAGCCACTATCATCACAATCATCACATTCATCCTTCACTCATATTCAGGGTAACGTCCTCTATGAGGTACCTGTCTCGCCAAAGAATGATTAAGAATGATAGATGAAAAGTTTCTTTGTTTCAATTATCTAAATAATTGAATAATTAATGTAAAGAGTATGATGAACAGGGATGTGTCGATACCAAAATTTATCGATTCTCGATACCGATACATTCGATACCATCGAAGTATAATACCTGACTTACCTGTAGGGAGTAAAATTTCTTCCTTCAGTCATATATCTCAGATTCATTAAATTAAAGCACCTTTTAAAATACAGGACATTTTAAAAATAAACAAACATTAACTAAGCACATTTTATTTTTCTCTTTTCATAGCAACAATTCAAGAGAGGTTATGATGTATACTGTATACTGTCATCACTGACATCTACACCCAGCCAAGCCGGGTCATCTGGATCATCATATTCAATGGAATCACTTTGGCCTTCAGACGAAATAAGATTAGGCCTAGTTTAAGTTGCTGGCTTAAAGAATGTTAACAAATTACTACTAGGCCTAGTACTGGTTCCTGGTACAGAGGGATTAGCTTCCCTACTAGATTTTAAAACTTGCGATGTAGCCTACTGTTACTAGGCCTATTATTTGTGTTTACACTCCTTCCAAGATTTTTGCTATGGGTTTTCAAATGCTTTAAAAGGTTGCTTGTTGTTTTACTACTACCGCCTCTGGACACGAGTTTATCACAAAAGTTGCACCTAGCAAACTTGTCATCATTTACGACAATTTTGAAGTGTTTCCAAACTTGGGAAGCCTTCACTATCAACGACTAACGGTAACACATTATACAATACACTCAAACTCACTTCCAACTACCTCCAATACTGCAGACTGCTACGTAAGATAAAAAAAATCCCACCCGATTAAAAAAATCCCACCCGATTGAAAAAAATACCACTATCGTACTAGACTGGCAAAATTATCGTATAAATTTAATTAAGTGTTTTCAAAGAGTACAAGATAACCTGATAATGATGCCAGGAACATATTTTAAATACTAAAGCACCACTAATTAACCTTATATGTAAAGAAAATAATGTATAAATCAGGATTTAGAACACCTAAACAATCATAAATTTGCGGAAATTATCATTGAACTGGGAACACTGAATGGCAGCGTCCGACCACGTACTGAGAAACGTCGTACGTTGATTAGCCGACATTGCCACGCAGCGTCTCATCCCGACCAATGAGAAACCTTCTTACTTCTTAAGGTTTGTTTTGTTTGAGCACCTGGGTCCTGTTTCAAGTAGTGTTCGGCCATCGATAGCTCACCGCCAATGTTTTACCATCGATACTAACATCAAGCCATCGCCATCGATGTGTTTAAAACATCGGTCGGCCAAAACATCGATGTTATGTACTAAGCATTATCGACTTTTTAAACTGAGAAATATCGTGTTTATAGCGTCAAAAGTGCACATTTGGAAGGCGTCGATAGGAAAAACATCGAACATTGACCACAAAACATCGATATTTTAAAAACATTGATGTTCCATGCCGAATACTAGTTTCAAGTTGAGTCTACAAAATGACTGACGTATTGTGCCATTACAATTTTTGTCACACAAAGAATACATTTTGACGTTTAACTCATGTGCAATAATGCCCGTGGAATTGGAGGAAAATCGTAATTAATAATTGCTTTATAATCATGATTTTAATACAAGTTATGCAATTTTTCTGCCAAAATTCTGATTCTAAAATAAATAATGCTTGTTTTTGTATCTATTGACTGGTATCGGTATCGACTTCGGCAGGTCGATTCTCGATACCGATTCCAAAGTTCAAGTATCGGTGGTATCGAGAATCGGTATCGAGAATCGGTATCGAGAATTGACTCATCCCTAATGACGAACAAATGCCAGGAGTGCAGCTGACCGGAGACGGGCCGGGGGGGCTTGCTGCTGGTGTCGGCGGAGTAGCAGGCAATGGCAGCCTGCTCCATGGCATCCGGCACCTCGACCTGCGGCAGGCTCGGCCAGCAGCACACGCGGTTGTGGCTCAGGTCCAGCTGCTTCAGGCTGGCCGGGTACGACGTCATGTGGCCCATGCTGCGTAGGCTGCCAACAAATCAAAACCATTTTAGATGCTGTAAGAATTATATAAAAAATATTAAATATTAGTAAAATCAATTAACATATTCTGAGGTGGAGTTCCTACCTCATGCTGTCATGTTTGGGGGGAGAGGGGAGTCACCAGTTCAAACCCTCCCTCTCTATCTGTGTTGATTTGCACTGTTGAACATTATTGTATGATCTTTGGTTATAAGATTCAAAGAGAAGAAATAAGACCGAGGACGCATCTAATGTTTCGCTAAATATGTGTCAAACAGTGCCGTAGAGTAGGCACGGGGGGTAGGGGGGCGCCCAGAAGTCTATTGTCTCCCTGTTATTTGACTTCCTGTGTGTCGAGCAGTTACCCGAAACACTACTGCCATACCACTACTGCGTACTCTGCTTATTTCTTCTCTGTGATAAGATAATAAATTCCTAGACATGGGGCCTAACTCCAAATGAACAGAAAATATCAGTGGTAACTATGAAGTCTTAAGAGCTTCATAATGCAGAGGCGGATTTGTAAATTTGCCGCCCCTGGGCTACACAGGGGGAGTAGGGCCGGCGGCGGGATTTCCGGCTCGGCAAAAGGTGACCTTTTTTTACTCGCGTGTGTGCTTTTTCACCCCGTTGTGGTACTTTTGGACCGTTTTTTGCTGTTCCGGACCCTAAGCAAGGCTATTCCTACGATTTCGGGGGTGATTGTGACTTCTCTCTCTAATTTGCAGCCCCCTCAAATTCTGCCGCCCTGGGCTATAGCCCTTTAAGCCCATATGTAAATCCATCCCTGTCATAATGTATCTAATTTGAGCCTTTTTATTTGTTATGCCAAATCAAACTTTTAGATAAGTCTTTCTAAAGTTGGACAAGCGGCTCCCCCTATTCTCCGCCTTTGGATCTGCACCTGTCCGGAAGATAACGTGTTAGACAAATTGGAGATCACTCCTTTTTTAAATCACCTACCTTTTGTAAAAACATGACAACTCTGTTTGGTGTACCTGTTGTAGGCCATGTTGAGGCGGGTGAGGTTGACGGCCAGGCAGGCCAGGGTATTGGGGATGGCGGTGAACTGGTTGTGCGCCAGGTTGAGGGCGGAGAGGTGGCTGCAGTTCTGCGGTCCGTCCTCGTCTCCGCCGCTGATCTGCTCCATCACCTGCACGCTGCGGCTCCACACGTTGTGTTGGACTAGGTCTAGCAACCTGCGCACATACGACAATGTAAAGGACTGTGCGCCCGGTTGAGGGCGGAGAGGTGGCTGCAGTTCTGCGGTCCGTCCTCGTCCCCACCGCTGATCTGCTCCATCACCTGCACGCTGCGGCTCCACACGTTGTGTTGGACTAGGTCTAGCAACCTGCGCACATACGACAATGTAAAGGACTGTGCGCCCGGTTGAGGGCGGAGAGGTGGCTGCAGTTCTGCGGTCCGTCCTCGTCCCCACCGCTGATCTGCTCCATCACCTGCACGCTGCGGCTCCACACGTTGTGTTGGACTAGGTCTAGCAACCTGCGCACATACGACAATGTAAAGGACTGTGCGCCCGGTTGAGGGCCGAGAGGTGGCTGCAGTTCTGCGGTCCGTCCTCGTCTCCGCCGCTGATCTGCTCCATCACCTGCACGCTGCGGCTCCACACGTTGTGTTGGACTAGGTCTAGCAACCTGCGCACATACGACAATGTAAAGGACTGTGCGCCAGGTTGAGGGCGGAGAGGTGGCTGCAGTTCTGCGGTCCGTCCTCGTCCCCACCGCTGATCTGCTCCATCACCTGCACGCTGCGGCTCCACACGTTGTGTTGGACTAGGTCTAGCAACCTGCGCACATACGACAATGTAAAGGACTGTGCGCCCGGTTGAGGGCCGAGAGGTGGCTGCAGTTCTGCGGTCTGTCCTCGTCTCCGCCGCTGATCTGCTCCATCACCTGCACGCTGCGGCTCCACACGTTGTGTTGGACTAGGTCTAGCAACCTGCGCACATACGACAATGTAAAGGACTGTGCGCCAGGTTGCGGGCCGAGAGGTGGCTGCAGTTCTGCGGTCCGTCCTCGTCCCCACCGCTGATCTGCTCCATCACCTGCACGCTGCGGCTCCATACGTTGTGTTGGACTAGGTCTAGCAACCTGCGCACATACGACAATGTAAAGGACTGTGCGCCAGGTTGAGGGCGGAGAGGTGGCTGCAGTTCTGCGGTCCGTCCTCGTCCCCACCGCTGATCTGCTCCATCACCTGCACGCTGCGGCTCCACACGTTGTGTTGGACTAGGTCTAGCAACCTGCGCACATACGACAATGTAAAGGACTGTGCGCCCGGTTGAGGGCCGAGAGGTGGCTGCAGTTCTGCGGTCCGTCCTCGTCCCCACCGCTGATCTGCTCCATCACCTGCACGCTGCGGCTCCACACGTTGTGTTGGACTAGGTCTAGCAACCTGCGCACATACGACAATGTAAAGGACTGTGCGCCAGGTTGAGGGCCGAGAGGTGGCTGCAGTTCTGCGGCCCGTCCTCGTCCCCACCGCTGATCTGCTCCATCACCTGCACGCTGCGGCTCCACACGTTGTGTTGGACTAGGTCTAGCAACCTGCGCACATACGACAATGTAAAGGACTGTGCGCCAGGTTGAGGGCCGAGAGGTGGCTGCAGTTCTGCGGCCCGTCCTCGTCCCCACCGCTGATCTGCTCCATCACCTGCACGCTGCGGCTCCACACGTTGTGTTGGACTAGGTCCAGCAACCTGCGCACATACGACAATGTAAAGGACTGTGCGCCCGGTTGAGGGCCGAGAGGTGGCTGCAGTTCTGCGGTCCGTCCTCGTCTCCACCGCTGATCTGCTCCATCACCTGCACGCTGCGGCTCCACACGTTGTGTTGGACTAGGTCTAGCAACCTGCGCACATACGACAATGTAAAGGACTGTGCGCCAGGTTGAGGGCCGAGAGGTGGCTGCAGTTCTGCGGCCCGTCCTCGTCCCCACCGCTGATCTGCTCCATCACCTGCACGCTGCGGCTCCACACGTTGTGTTGGACTAGGTCTAGCAACCTGCGCACATACGACAATGTAAAGGACTGTGCGCCAGGTTGAGGGCCGAGAGGTGGCTGCAGTTCTGCGGCCCGTCCTCGTCCCCACCGCTGATCTGCTCCATCACCTGCACGCTGCGGCTCCACACGTTGTGTTGGACTAGGTCTAGCAACCTGCGCACATACGACAATGTAAAGGACTGTGCGCCAGGTTGAGGGCGGAGAGGTGGCTGCAGTTCTGCGGTCCGTCCTCGTCCCCACCGCTGATCTGCTCCATCACCCGCACGCTGCGGCTCCACACGTTGTGTTGGACTAGGTCTAGCAACCTGCGCACATACGACAATGTAAAGGACTGTGCGCCAGGTTGAGGGCCGAGAGGTGGCTGCAGTTCTGCGGTCCGTCCTCGTCCCCACCGCTGATCTGCTCCATCACCTGCACGCTGCGGCTCCACACGTTGTGTTGGACTAGGTCTAGCAACCTGCGCACATACGACAATGTAAAGGACTGTGCGCCCGGTTGAGGGCCGAGAGGTGGCTGCAGTTCTGCGGTCCGTCCTCGTCCCCACCGCTGATCTGCTCCATCACCTGCACGCTGCGGCTCCACACGTTGTGTTGGACTGTCTAGCAACCTGCGCACATACGACAATGTAAAGGACTGTGCGCCAGGTTGAGGGCGGAGAGGTGGCTGCAGTTCTGCGGCCCGTCCTCGTCCCCACCGCTGATCTGCTCCATCACCTGCACGCTGCGGCTCCACACGTTGTGTTGGACTAGGTCTAGCAACCTGCGCACATACGACAATGTAAAGGACTGTGCGCCAGGTTGAGGGCCGAGAGGTGGCTGCAGTTCTGCGGCCCGTCCTCGTCCCCACCGCTGATCTGCTCCATCACCTGCACGCTGCGGCTCCACACGTTGTGTTGGACTAGGTCTAGCAACCTGCGCACATACGACAATGTAAAGGACTGTGCGCCAGGTTGAGGGCCGAGAGGTGGCTGCAGTTCTGCGGTCCGTCCTCGTCTCCGCCGCTGATCTGCTCCATCACCTGCACGCTGCGGCTCCACACGTTGTGTTGGACTAGGTCTAGCAACCTGCGCACATACGACAATGTAAAGGACTGTGCGCCAGGTTGAGGGCCGAGAGGTGGCTGCAGTTCTGCGGCCCGTCCTCGTCCCCACCGCTGATCTGCTCCATCACCTGCACGCTGCGGCTCCACACGTTGTGTTGGACTAGGTCTAGCAACCTGCGCACATACGACAATGTAAAGGACTGTGCGCCAGGTTGAGGGCCGAGAGGTGGCTGCAGTTCTGCGGCCCGTCCTCGTCCCCACCGCTGATCTGCTCCATCACCTGCACGCTGCGGCTCCACACGTTGTGTTGGACCAGGTCCAGCAACCTGCGCTCGTGCGACAATTTTAATATTAAAGGATCATTGGAAGATGTAATGTTAAAGGACAAGTTAATGTTGTTCATAATTTGGGATAAACATAACGTTTTATGAGTACTAGTTTTGGTTGCCTTTAAGCAATGTTTCATGGAGTACTGTTCTCCCTCGAAGAATCAGTTGATCCATCAACTGACCATCAACTGGTTTTTGATAACTTAGACCGGAGCAGCTATTAATCAGTATTTGGGGTCTAATAAAATAAAAATAATAAATTAAATTTTCAGTTACTTTGGTAAATGTTTGAGGCTTACCTAAAAAAAATTATAAATTTTAATTTTATGGAATTTTGTTCTTATTAAATTTTAATTCTAACTCTGAACCAACTAGTCCAGGCAACGAAAAGGTATAGAGGGAATTTTTCGGAACACAATTTTTGACTTTGCAGCTTTGTTTGGACTTGTTAGGAGGTGAACATATCAAAAGTTCCCGTCCGTAGCCCTTGAGCGGGGGGAGCCCTTGTCAGGAAACACTGACAAAATCCCTAGTAATTTGACACCTCAATCATAAAAATTGGTCTAAAATAAAGGTGTTGCGAGCTCACAAAAACGTTATTTTTCAAGGAATTATTACCTTTTAGGAATTATTATCTTTATATTAATAGACAAGCACTTTTTTCCATGAGGTTTTTGTACTCCTTTTTTCTCAGCCTGTGTGCATTGTAGCAAAAATCTAAGCACACCGATAGAATTGTATTTTCCTGTAGATGTGCAGAATCCCGTTGAAATTTATTAATATAAATTTTCTACATTTCTAAAAGACTAATGTCTTTTAGAAATGTAGAAAATTGAATTTAAAATTTCAAAAAAATTAACATTAACCTTATGAGTTGCTGTTTTGGTGATATTATAACAACCAAATGTAAACAAAGTTAGCAACATATGTAGCTGTTATCACATGCTATTTTTCGTAGAGTAAAGATTTTATGTAGAAACATTAAGCCACAGTTTATTGAGGCATGGAGTGAAAATATGGAATTTGATTGAAATCAGGACTACTTAGAGAAGATTAAGGATATCATACTCAAATGTGTTCCATTTTACATATATATCAATATATATATATGGAAAAAATAAAGTTTACTTTCTTAAATAAGATTAAGAGATAAAAATTTGAATTTGCTGATAAAAAGGGAAGAATAAAGTACATTAAGTTTCTACCATCCAATGTACTAACTGACATGCAACCGGCAGGGCCGGCGACAGGGGGGGGGCAAATGCACAGGGGCCTGGACTCACAGGGGGCCCGGATCCACGCAAGATTATTAAAAATGGGGCCCAGAATCGAGTGAGTAAAAAAGGTGGGTTTCTCAATTGCACAGGGGCCCGAAAATCCTGTCACCAGGCCTGGCAACCGGAATACAAATGGACACATTATATTCAAATTTTGTTTTTATTGGTGGAATATTGAGTAAAATATATATTACATTTTAGTGATAATAATAGGAAGAGAGGGAAGGAGAGAAAAAGATCCGAAGGGTAGGGAAGGAGGGAAAAAGTTCCAAATGGTAGGAAAGAAGGGAGGAGAGATGGTAAGAAGAGAGTGAAGGAGAAATGAGGGAAAAGTGGAAAGAAGGTCGGAAGAAAGGGAAGTAGAGAATGAGGGAAGGAGAGAACTGTGGTAAGGGGTGTACAGGATAAACTGATTTGATGACTGAAGTTTTACTTTCCTCTGATTCAATAATCATGTCTTAAAAAAATAAACATGGAATCTTAATAAAATAGTCATTATCTTAATAAAATACTAATTACTAAAAACCATGTCATAAGCCAGAAGTGAAGTAAAATAATTAGTTAAGAATTGAGTCTTTATCTTTTGTTTTTGGCCCCCATTTGGTTATATTACATGTTACATGGAGAATATGTACTATATGAAATGTATTTTGAAACGCATTGGTGTATGCGGAGATCATTTACAAAATTAGCTCTCCCTGTTTTGTCACTTTGAAAATTGTCAAATTTTCGATCACTGGCGATCTCTAGTTGTAATAATTCCTTGAAAAATAATGTTTATTGTTAGCTCTCCAACACCTTAATTTTAGACCAATTTTTATGATTGAGGTATCAAATTACTGGAAATTTTTTCAATATTTCCTGAATGCTGTTCATTTTCCTTTAGGCGAAAAAAGCGTTGGCCCATTGGACATGTATTTTACCCACAAATTTACATGTATTTCTTATGGAAGGGATATTTTTTTAAATATTACTAAAATTAGTGCTTACCTTGTAAACGGTTGGACCAAAGTAGACATATTATATATTTTTCTTACAGGAAATTTAATTTTCTAACTTAATAGGGAATAATAAAAGTTAATAGTTTTCAAAATATTTAGGAAAAACCAAAAAATTGTACCTTTAGACCCCCCTCCCTCCCCCCGCTCAAGGGCTACGGACGGGGACTTTTGATATGTTCACCTGCTAACTAGTCCAAACATAGCTGCAAAGTCAAACATTGTGTTCCATGCAATTCCCTCTATACCTGTTTTTGAGCATTCGTTGCCTGGACTAAACAGTAAAATATCCAACAAATTTGGAAGCTGCTTTTTATATAAAAACCAAGATAAGTCTTCTAGCTTTCAAGCTAGGTCTTTAAGTTAAAATATTAAAAAGAGAAAATAATTTAATTTATATGTATTGCATTAAGAGTACTGACTGAACATTCTTGTCCTTGGTGACTCTGTCGTGGTCGGGGGTGGGCGGCGGCAGAGGCGAGTCAGACATTGTGCTGAGTTGTGAGTCAACACTGCGGGACGACTCCAGGGAACACACGCTGGCCGAGTCACTGGCGTCCTGTCAGCCAACAACAAATATCACGTTATGAAAAGTTTAGTGTTTTAAGTTTTTTATTAACACAACAATTGATTAGCTTGGATATTCTTAATTAGGCAGCCTTAGCTTCTAATTCTAGTCTAATATAATACAGATCATATATCTAACATCACATTTTCCCTAACATTATTTGGATACATTTCTTTGTATTGAGTTAACGAGCAGTTTAAAATTTCATCTAGAAAAAAGCCAGTTTTTAAAACTGGTGTTGCTCTATTACACTTTTCAAGGAGACAAGACAACAGTGTGTGTGTGTACAAGAGACAGTATTGCTCTTGTCTTTACAAAAAAAAAAGATTTAAGAGAGTGTAAAAGTTGTTGTTCTATTTTTATATCCAACCCGGAACTGTCTTGCACATTACTTCAAATTAGGCCTTGTGGGTCAGGGCAATATAACGTAGCAAAAGAAGCCAATAGTAGTTGGCGGAAACATGACTCTGGCCCCCAACACCAAAATCCCATTTTCTAACCACCATACCAAGTTGCTCCCAAAAAAAGTAAATAAATAAATAAATAAAAATACTAACTTCAACTTAAGATTATGGTGAAAATAACTGAGACCTGTAGTTGAGTAGGCCATCAGAACACAAAATGCAATAATTTACGAGAAAAGTCCAATATTTCAGTACATCCATTTGGACCTTTATCAAGGAAAAAGAGATGAGAGATGAGATCAAGGGAGAAAGACAGTCTTTCACCATCTGTTCTCCTTTGATAAAGGTCCAAATGGATGTACCAAAATATAGGGACTTTTCCAGTAAATTTATGCGTTTCATGTACTGATGGCCTACTCAACTGCAGGTATGCCAGTTGTTTCCTCTATCATGCTAATGTAATACCAACCCTTTGAGGTTTTTCCTACAAGAAATAACTTAACCTTTACTAACCAAAACCTAAACTAAACCAATTCTTATATGAATATAAAAATACTTCATCCAAAATTCACCAATTTACGTAAATAAAAATAACGATACAAAATTTGACCTGACTTTTTCTGATGTAATGGTGTACCTCGGGCTGCAGGGTGGGGAGGTCGCGGAGCAGGTTGAAGGCGGCGTTGAGCTCCTTGAGCTTGGGTGCGCGCCACAGGTCACGCGGCAGCGTCGCCAGCTTGTTGTTGGACACGTCGAGCGTCACCAGTCCCGGCAGCGCAAACACCTCGTCCGGCAGCACCTCCAGCCGGTTGTACTGCCGACACACCGAAGATGGGGAAAATTGCACTCCATATTTTTTAAGGTGTAAAGTTTTTTTATTGTTTTTATTAAATAAAAAAGAGGGCGGCGGTCTCTTTTTTCACCTTACCTTTGCCCCCCCACATAGACTATTGATCTGTGCGTGGACGTTATCAAGCAAAGACAAGGAGTGAGCCGGTACAGTACAAGGATATACAGTGAACAGTACTGCTAAAAGTATGCGACAAGCTCGCGTCTCGAACCTGTGATGCTTTGTGGCCACAGTTCCGAGGCCGAGTGCTCTACCAACTGCGCCACCGACTCACTAAAAGTGAGAAGGGACCTCAAGTTGCTGTATCAAATTTTACAGTATGGGCAATTTACTCAAATTGGGTAGGAGAATCAGTTTTTCAATTTTCATTTAATATTATTTTTTAGTCTTTCCTGTACAAAATTTCATTATGTTATTTTGCGATAAAGATTTAGAACTACTAAATAATAATCGACTGAACAACCTTTATCATGCGTACCAAAAGGGACCTCCAGTCACTTATATGAAAAATGCGACCGGCGACTTCAGGTTCCATTTCCCAAATGTGCAGGCCTGTACTGACAAAGTAGTCAGGGACACCACAAAACTAGTCTCTCGTGTGATCTATTGGCAGATGAGTGACTACAAGTTTATTACAGTAGAGGAATATTGTATAAGTCCAAATATCACTATCTTGACAGAGTATGAATCTTGATTTCTCTGTATACTCCCATCTGAATTGAGGTCTCTTTTCCAACTCCTCAATTTCTCACTAGAAATGCTTTAGATAACTTTAACAATGAAATTTGAAGTGTACTCTTTAGTTTGGGTTTAAATATCAAGTTTAAGCTTTATTTTGATAACTAATTAATTTTTTAAGTATTTAAAATGTTCTGTCAACGTTTGAAGTTTTGGACTTGATTTCGTAAAATACCCATCTTGGTTGGAAATTAAAATGCCAGGAACTAAAACACAAATCATACCCTATAGTGGAGAGGCGCATATAGTAAAATATGTCAAATTACAAAGTTGGCTCACCCCGAAAGCTGACCGGCAACCACCATGCTAGATTTTATTGTATAGTAGTAGAGATGACATTTTGACCGGTGGTCGCTCTGTATGAGTGGGACTCTCTGTTTTGGATGCCATTTTGGAAAATGGCGGATGTTAGTGTTTTATCCTTCGTAGTTTGGTAGCCAATCAAGCTAAAAACTTGATCTTGGTATCAAATTATATGTTTTTGAGGTCAAGGAATTCGAAAAAAATATTAAATTATTCATTTCTCTGTTCAGGACGCCATTTTGGAAAATGGCGGATGCTATTGTTTGATTCTTCGTAGTTAGGAAACCACTCAAGCTAAAAACTTGACCTTGGTATCAAATTATATGTTTTTGAAGTCAAGGAATTTGAAAAAAAAATTATTCATATCTCTTTTCTGGACACCATTTTGGAAAATGGCGGATGTTAATGTCTTAGGCCTTGTTTGCACGACGCCCAGTACAGTGGACAGTAACACCTTTAAACAAAAGTGAACAAAAGAATTTTTTTCTACTGTCCTACTGTCTGGTCGTCGTGCACACAAGGCCTTAGGGCCTGTTTGCACGACGCCCAGTACAGTGGACAGTAACACCTTTAAACAAAAGAGAACAAAAGAATTTTTTTCTACTGTCCTACTGTCTGGTCGTCGTGCAAACAAGGCCTTAGTCTTCTTAGTTTGGAAAACACTAATCAGCTGTTTTAAATCTTCAAATTGAAGCTGTTATGTTAGTGAGTGTAAAACAGGTGATGTAAATTAATGGCATTTCTTTCTGCTATTTAATTGTATTTGTTTATATGAAGATTTGTTACTTGGTGCCAGATGGTTAATGACTTTTGAATATATTTTAAGTGCAATACACTATATAAAATGCTGGTATGTAGTATAAAATAAAATAAATAATTGATATTAATGAAGGACTTCTGTGATCACTGATCACTTACACTTGAAGGACTTCTTTTTTATGACAACAAACTGCTGTTTAAAGAGGAAGAGTGTGCTACTGTAAAGTATTGATTTTATCTACAGCACTTTAAAAAAATTGCCGGGACGGCTCATTCAATCTTTTTGTTCAATATAGAGTCGAAAAACGTGCTGGAGTGGAATTGTAATTTTTTGTTCAAGGTAGACCCTAAAACCTTAAGAAAATTATCTTTTACAGTGAATAAAATTTCAAGTCATGTTCTGTGGTTTCTCTAACACGGATGCCTTCATGAAGGAAAGAAATAGGATTTCTAATACGCAGGTCTGCTGCGAAGGGGGTGCAATAAATTTTAAATTAAGGGTAACTATGCTCAAGGCCCCACAGTGTGGCCTTGCTATGCTACATACGCGAGCAGATTCAAAGCCGTCGAAAAAGCCAAGGGTGCCATTCCTTATATCGTGCCTCATGATCATCATCAAGACAAGCTCAGATACCGTGCGTTAAGTAGAAACGACCATAAATTCTTAAAATTCAATAGTTAAAATTCTTTAACTGATGTGATAATTACCAGAATGTTATCTGCTACTGTGTTTTGAGAATGGTTCTTTGAAAACCGAAACATGTCAACATAATTTGACAAGAAAATTGAACTGCTGACGGAGAGATAAGGTATATTACCTATATTTAGTCATAAATTCTTCTCGGCGTTTGTCTTGGGTGAGCCAGTCTCTGTAAATTCGCTTCTTGAGTGTGTGAGCGCAATCCTCATCACCTGATAGCAAGGTCGGCTGCGGACAGCCGATACAAGCAAACAGCACTTGCAAGTGGAAGGACGACCGATATATTGGGCATGAGCCTACCCAGGGCAGCAACAACATTTGGGGCTTTGTCGGTGGGGCGCTGGATATGGTCACATTTTTTATATAGACAGGCACTTTAGGCAGTAATAGAATACCCCCGTCGTAGCATATGCGTCCTAAGAGAAAATTTCTAATTTTTTTTTGTTTTATGGAAGTATATTTGATATGTTTAAAGAAGTAAATTTTACAACAAGAAAAATAAATGGGAAAGCAAAACGATATAATTGATGGGTGGTAGTGTATGTTTAATTTTTATCGTGAGCGAAGCCACGGGTTCTTCTAGTTACATATAAAACTTGGTTACCAACTACTTCATATTTGAAAAAGCCTTACAATTTTATTTGTGCATTAATGCCTGAGAACAAAGATTTTGATTATCCTAAAGTAATACTATAAAATAATAATAAGTCAGACCAGTAAAATTAACCTAAATTTCAAGATAGTTTACATTGGCCATTTACTTACAACAAAGATTATTTGTTTTACATTATAAACAGCAAGCAAACTCATTAATTAGGCTTAAGTTGTCAAACCAACATTGTACCGTTATCTAAAAATGACCATTTTAATCACGTATTGAAAAAAAACACGCTCCGCCTGATTCGTCAGATTTCAACAAATTAAAACCAATTTTTGATCATACAACGTTTCTGTTTCTACGTAATTGCTTAATTGAAAAATAAAGAAATCTGAGCGATTGAAACAAAGACGCGATAGACGTTCTCGAGTTATTAACAACAACTAAACTTCAAAAGCAGACGGAAGATTAGAACGACGACGACGACATTCGAAAACGAAAAGACAAATAATGAACAGGTCCGCCAACTCTGTGCCAGCCCAAAATTATTGTACTTCATCGTATCAAAATTGGAAGCGATGGTGATCCCGGATTCCGCTTAAGATATTTACGGCCTGAAAAAGTCGTACGAAACACCAACACGACTATTTTATTTATGGGGTATTTACGGGATATTTCATTTTGGTAATTGAAGACGACACTGGACACTGTCGGTCATCGGGGTGAACTCTGATTGGTCTTTATTGCAATTCTCTCTTTTACCAACTGATGTTTCGTCGGTATCGGATACTGGTCGAGACAGAACTGATGAAGGATGGACTATTATTTGTTAAATGATTTAATGCTGTGATACGAGAATTTATCTTACGAAAAAATTCGTTGTCGCCTCGGGTATTGCGCAGTATATTCACCTAAGTACTGCACGATTGATCAACACGGCAGAGGGAATTTGGTGGTAAAACTGCGATGTCAGTATTATCTTACTGTACAGCAGCTATTCATCTGCCGTCTATCCACGTGAGGACGCAACTGTTTCTGATGTAAAAAATGGATTCGTAGTTGTTTGCAACTATAAAAAACGTACTTTTATTTTGAAATTTGGTACGTTTTCACCTACTTTTCATTTTATGCCAGTCCTTTAAATATTCGATTCGGTCATATCGAACTTCTTTGCAATCTTGAATCGAATAGAATATTACGATATTCGATTCGAAAAAGTTCGAAGTTCGAATATTCGCACACCCCTAGTTTTAAAGCAGACGACAACGTTCAAAAACAAAGTGAGATTGAAGTATGAACAGGTTCGCCAAACTCTTTGCCAGCCCAAAATTATTGTGGGCTATTTATTTCATCGTATCTACATTAGAAGCGATTTTGATCCCGGTGTTTTTACGGCCTGAAATGGTTACGAAACATCAACACGACTATTTATTTACAGCGTATTTGCGGGATAATTCGTTTTGGCAATTGAATACGACTATGGACACTGTTGGTCATTGGCGAGTTCTCTCTTACTAATCGATATTTAATTCGTCGGTAACGGATACCGATCGAGACAGATTTAATAAAGGATGTACTATTACTTGTTAACTGACTTAATGCTACGACACGAGAATTTATCTCAAGAAAAGGTTCGTCATCGCGTCAGGTATTGCGCAGTACTATGACCGTATACAACGATCTCGATCTAATAATGAGTCGCAGTTACAGCAACCGAATACATCGCTTGATGCATACCACTACATAATCGCATTGTGTTTAGACGTTGTTCTAACCGCAATCGCAATTGTATCATTTCAAAGCGTCGTTTTTGCCCTGCGATGTCTTCTGTCACTACTGTAATTTCGTCGGCAGTGACTTGTTTTCTTTGGATCACTTTCCAAACTTCAAAATTTGATCCTTCTTTAAAATTTACCCCAAAATATGCAGTCTATCCGAAAAAGTCAAATATCTAGTCTGTCTTACAGGATTGTTATAAAACCCTCGGATCTGATTCGGATATCCGCATTCCCCTACCCCTACCGACTACTGTAAACTGCTTAAACTTAGTTGATGAGCGGACAGACAGCAGACGCCATCGACAAAGTTTGGCGACCTGCGCGGCGGCTATTGCGCTATAACAACCTTTAGACTTCAGACGAAATACCTGTTCCATAGTCGTACACCTGAGTGTTCTTTAAGGTCCAGAACACTTTCAAACAAAATTATTGTCACTTTAAACGTATTAAGCTCAGCTCGATACGAAAATCGTAAAAAAGTATAACAAATCCTCAATGTTTATAAACCAAAAATTGGAAATTTTTAAACCCGCAGAAATCTGAAGAGAAATGACTTATCGAATGGGCAACTCTGCACAACATTGGTGGTACAATCAAAACAAAATGATCGTATATACCAAATATATAACCGTTGGTTGGCAACATAATATTGCCAATTCAGTTTCTTGTCCAGGGTCTTTACCCTGGACAAGACAGTATAACTGTCTAACTGTATAACAGTATAACTGTTTCAGATACGTTTTAGTCTGTAACTAGTATCTTTCACATGTTAAAATAAATTTGGTTTATAGTAATCTGGTTAAAATTGAAACCAAGAGGTGAGGTTTTACACTGGTTAATTATTCCCAGAAATTTAAAAACTATAATAATAATTACGATTATTGACTTAATATTCAATTTGTCTATGACATTAATATTAGAATGAATGGAACGGGGCTGCAAATTTAACTGTTACAATGCTTGAAAAATGACTGAACCGGCCGGTTCCAGTCATCTATACTGTAACTGTTATTCAAGACGTATTCTGTTTAGAACCTTCTTTAAATATCTGTGATACTTCTGTTCCACTGTTATCTGCTCCTTCCCGTTGCGTTGGTTGTGTTGTGGTCTTCAGACTTGACGCTCATAATGTGATGATGTGAGAAAAGAACCATCGGCAATGACAAAAACGAAATTGTGCTGACTTATGTGATTTGTGCATAGCACAAATTTGTTTTCAAAATTTTAAAAATTCCAGGTCCTCCAAAAAATTCACTATAATTCACGGATTTTTTCCCGGTGAGCAAAATTCATGTATAATTCCAGGTTTTCCAGGTTTTCCAGTCAGGTGGACACCCTGTGAATTCCAGAATGTTCACAGCTCAAAACCGTAAAATTCCGACTTGAGGTCCGAAAGGACCACTTTCCGGAACACATTTAATGTTCTTGCTCTTTACCAAACTCACCTGCAGGTACAGTTCCTCCAGCAGAGGTGCCGAGAACAGCCTTAGATTGTGTTTTAGTTTCTTCTTTCTACTGCTATCATCCCACTGTGGTGAATCTTTCTCACTGGGCAGTTTTTCTATCTTATTATGCGCCAAGTTCAGGTACCTGAAAGTAACAAATAATGGTATTATGCCCTTGTTGTAACCTAACCAGCTCTGAATAAAAATCATCAAATTGTCTTTTGATAACCTTTTGATTGTCATGAGAAAATATATTTTTTTCTTAATACAGTGGAACCTGGATAATTCGAACTTGTATAATTCGAAATCTTCTTTAATTTGAATATTTTTCTTGGTCCCTGGCATTTTGTATCTAAACAATGCTAAAAAATCGTGGATAATTCGAATTTTATTTTGGATAATTCAAATTTTTTGAGTGCCAAATTAAGGTACATCAATTTCATTCCATGGCTGGAAATAGTTACAAATTCATTGAAAAACACGTTTTACTACGACGTTCAATAAAAAATTAACGCCAGACCTATGGCGTGTCAGGTTATGGTCAGATGACTCATCCCTTCCACCTCCCAGGCTTCCCACCCTGCCCCAACATCGCTTCTAACTCGACACCAATAATAATGTAAACTAAAGCAGTACAGAACGCTGACTGGGTTCGGAAAAGGGTTGCGCTCGCCGTGTCGCCGTGATAGCACCACTAGTCTTTTCGTGCTTGATTCTGTGAAGAACAGCTCCCGGCAGACGAGCCATGCGCCAGACCTGATGCGCAGTTTTCTATGTCGACACAAAGGCTACTCAACATTGCGACCCTTCCCTCCCCCCACCAGCCAAACTAACTTCCGAATTCCAGTGCAGCATTCCGTTGTTTTCGATCGTCCTTGAAACAAAGTGTTTTTTCTCTGTGCAGTGTCTTGTTTTTAAGTGTTTAAAAGTTATTTCGTAACATTAAATAAGTGTAGTGACCATGTCGACAAAATCACGGACCTATAAAACACTCACTTTAGAGGAAAGACAATGAGCGTGCAATTGTCAATGTTACACGAGGTTAAGTTGGCAGCCTGCATCAAGTTAAGAAGTAGCAGAATGTACTGTATTTTTTCTAGCAGAAATGTTTCTTTGTATTATCGTACGTCGCGTCGTACGTAGTTTATACTTTAGCGTAGTTATTTCTGTTTTATGATTACTGTTTTTGAACCCTTATAATTAGCGTTTTTTGATGAATTTATTCTTTTAGTGTGAAAATTGATAAAGAGGTTAAATTTACAATGTGAAGTTTGAATGTTTTGGCCTCATTCTTTAGAACTTCTTTAATTCGAATTTATGGATAGTTCGAAGTTTTTAGCTGGTCCCTTGAGGTTCGAATTATCCAGGTTCCACTGTATTATTTTGAATAAGTGAAAATTTCAGTTTTAGAAACTGTCACACCAGCAGAGGAAACCATTCTCAGAGGTAACAGGGCTTAAATGCTATTTGGATGTGTTGATTCAAAGGAACTCTTAGGAACTTGGAACTTGAATGTGGGTTATACTTACATTGATTCATCAAATGGAAAGAAAATTATAAATAAGAAAGTAACAGTGAGTGACACATACCTGAGACTCTGCAACTGGAAGACAACAGGGGGCAGCCAGGTGAGGGAGTTGTTGGACACATCCAGCCGAGTGATGGCATACAGCACAACATCCTGACTGCGAGGGTTCAGCCGCAACTTGGGGTTCACATGGAGCGCTGCGTCCACCTGTGGCACAACAACAGACATGTCTGAGGGAGTTGTTGGACACATCCAGCCGAGTGATGGCATACAGAACTACGTCCTGGCTGTGAGGGTTCAGCCGCAACTTGGGGTTCACATGGAGCGCTGCGACCACCTGTGGCACAACAACAGACATGTCTGAGGGAGTTGTTGGACACATCCAGCCGAATGATGGCATACAGCCCAACATCCTGACTGCGAGGGTTCAGCCGCAACTTGGGGTTCACATGGAGCGCTGCGTCCACCTGTGGCACAACAACAGACATGTCTGAGGGAGTTGTTGGACACATCCAGCCGAATGATGGCATACAGCACAACATCCTGACTGCGAGGGTTCAGCCGCAACTTGGGGTTCACATGGAGCGCTGCGTCCACCTGTGGCACAACAACAGACATGTCTGAGGGAGTTGTTGGACGCATCCAGCCGAGTGATGGCATACAGCACAACATCCTGACTGCGAGGGTTCAGCCGCAACTTGGGGTTCACATGGAGCGCTGCGTCCACCTGTGGCACAACAACAGACATGTTTGAGGGAGTTGTTGGACACATCCAGCCGAGTGATGGCATACAGAACTATGTCCTGGCTGTGAGGGTTCAGCCGCAACTTGGGGTTCACATGGAGCGCTGCGTCCACCTGTGGCACAACAACAGACATGTCTGAGGGAGTTGTTGGACACATCCAGCCGAGTGATGGCATACAGCACAACATCCTGACTGCGAGGGTTCAGCCGCAACTTGGGGTTCACATGGAGCGCTGCGTCCACCTGTGGCACAACAACAGACATGTCTGAGGGAGTTGTTGGACACATCCAGCCGAGTGATGGCATACAGCACAACATCCTGACTGCGAGGGTTCAGCCGCAACTTGGGGTTCACATGGAGCGCTGCGTCCACCTGTGGCACAACAACAGACATGTTTGAGGGAGTTGTTGGACACATCCAGCCGAGTGATGGCATACAGAACTACGTCCTGGCTGTGAGGGTTCAGCCGCAACTTGGGGTTCACATGGAGCGCTGCGTCCACCTGTGGCACAACAACAGACATGTCTGAGGGAGTTGTTGGACACATCCAGCCGAATGATGGCATACAGCACAACATCCTGACCGCGAGGGTTCAGCCGCAACTTGGGGTTCACATGGAGCGCTGCGTCCACCTGTGGCACAACAACAGACATGTCTGAGGGAGTTGTTGGACACATCCAGCCGAATGATGGCATACAGCACAACATCCTGACTGCGAGGGTTCAGCCGCAACTTGGGGTTCACATGGAGCGCTGCGTCCACCTGTGGCACAACAACAGACATGTCTGAGGGAGTTGTTGGACACATCCAGCCGAGTGATGGCATACAGCACAACATCCTGACTGCGAGGGTTCAGCCGCAACTTGGGGTTCACATGGAGCGCTGCGTCCACCTGTGGCACAACAACAGACATGTTTGAGGGAGTTGTTGGACACATCCAGCCGAGTGATGGCATACAGAACTACGTCCTGGCTGTGAGGGTTCAGCCGCAACTTGGGGTTCACATGGAGCGCTGCGTCCACCTGTGGCACAACAACAGACATGTCTGAGGGAGTTGTTGGACACATCCAGCCGAATGATGGCATACAGCACAACATCCTGACCGCGAGGGTTCAGCCGCAACTTGGGGTTCACATGGAGCGCTGCGTCCACCTGTGGCACAACAACAGACATGTCTGAGGGAGTTGTTGGACACATCCAGCCGAGTGATGGCATACAGAACTACGTCCTGGCTGTGAGGGTTCAGCCGCAACTTGGGGTTCACATGGAGCGCTGCGTCCACCTGTGGCACAACAACAGACATGTTTGAGGGAGTTGTTGGACACATCCAGCCGAGTGATGGCATACAGAACTACGTCCTGGCTGTGAGGGTTCAGCCGCAACTTGGGGTTCACATGGAGCGCTGCGTCCACCTGTGGCACAACAACAGACATGTCTGAGGGAGTTGTTGGACACATCCAGCCGAATGATGGCATACAGCACAACATCCTGACCGCGAGGGTTCAGCCGCAACTTGGGGTTCACATGGAGCGCTGCGTCCACCTGTGGCACAACAACAGACATGTCTGAGGGAGTTGTTGGACACATCCAGCCGAATGATGGCATACAGCACAACATCCTGACTGCGAGGGTTCAGCCGCAACTTGGGGTTCACATGGAGCGCTGCGTCCACCTGTGGCACAACAACAGACATGTCTGAGGGAGTTGTTGGACACATCCAGCCGAGTGATGGCATACAGCACAACATCCTGACTGCGAGGGTTCAGCCGCAACTTGGGGTTCACATGGAGCGCTGCGTCCACCTGTGGCACAACAACAGACATGTCTGAGGGAGTTGTTGGACACATCCAGCCGAGTGATGGCATACAGCACAACATCCTGACTGCGAGGGTTCAGCCGCAACTTGGGGTTCACATGGAGCGCTGCGTCCACCTGTGGCACAACAACAGACATGTCTGAGGGAGTTGTTGGACACATCCAGCCGAATGATGGCATACAGCACAACATCCTGACCGCGAGGGTTCAGCCGCAACTTGGGGTTCACATGGAGCGCTGCGTCCACCTGTGGCACAACAACAGACATGTCTGAGGGAGTTGTTGGACACATCCAGCCGAGTGATGGCATACAGAACTACGTCCTGGCTGTGAGGGTTCAGCCGCAACTTGGGGTTCACATGGAGCGCTGCGTCCACCTGTGGCCCCTCAGGTCTAAATTCTAAATTTTTGGGTTTAGAAATTGACCGTACACTTACATGGAATCTCCATGTTGAGCAATTACTAAAAAAAAAAATCTTCAGCTTTATATGCACTGATTAGGCTAAAAAATCTCTGTGATAAAGAAACTTTAAAAGTAGTTTATTTTTCTTACATTCATTCAATTATATCATTTGGAATATCACTGTATGGTGCTACAGCTGATTACAATCTAAAGTCTATTTTAAAAATGCAAAAAAAAAGCAATAAGAATAATTTGTAATCTCCAACCCAGAACCTCACTCAAAGAGTATTTCAAACCTGAAAAAATTATGACAGTTTATGGCATGTATATTTTTGAAACAATCTTATCAGTCAAAAATCGATTGCAGGATATAGAGCTAGTAGGAGATAATCACGATTACTTTACTAGGCACCGGGAAGATTTAGCAACAAGTCCTCACAATTTACAACTTTTTAAAAAGAAACCTAAATATGCTGGGTCAAAATTTTATAACAAACTACCTCCAGAAATTCGGGCAGAGGTATCTTACAATATATTTAAATCAAAACTAAAACGATTTCTTATCAGCAGGGCGGTGTATTCTTTTGAGGAATTTACAGAGTGAATATGGTTTGTAATTTTCTTATAAATTGGAGTTCATGTTGACAGCTCCAAACTTTACTGTATTGTTTACTTTATGACACTATTTTTTGTACATCATGTTATGTGCTATGTGACAAATAAAGATATTTTGAATTGAATTGAATTGAACAGACATGTCTGAGGGAGTTGTTGGACACATCCAGCCGAGTGATGGCGTACAAGACCACGTCCTGGTTGTGAGGGTTCAGCTGCAACTTGGGGGCAATAAAGTCTACAATTTCTTCTCATTTTTAAAAATCAAATGAGGCAGAAATTATAAACTATGAATACAAATTTGAAGTGGTAAAGTGCAAGGTCAGAGCTAAATATAACTAAGTTTTAAATTTCTGAATTCTGAGAGATGGTATTTCTAGATAACTGTTGCAATCCATTCTTCTACGAGTTAATGAAATATTGTTGAGGTTATTGTTGTGAAAACTAGTGGACGGCTGCAAAAAACAATAGCGCGTATCTGAGGGCCGCGGATAAACGGCAGCTGTAGCTTTTCGAAACTCGCGATCTGCCCTGAAATACGATCGCGCGTATTTGCCGATCGCCGATAATCGGCAAATGTAGCCTGGGAAAAGTCGCAGTCGGCCGCGAAAAACGATCGCATTTGCTGATTGTAAATAAACTAAATGCAACTTTGTGAACTAGTGATCGGCCGTAAAAAACGGTCGCGCGTAAATGAACAGAAAATGTTGCTTATTTGAGAAACTAGCGATCGGCCGTAAAAAAAGGTCGCACGTATTTGCCGGTCACTAATCGTAAGAAAATGTTGCTTATTAGTGAAACTAGCGAGCAGCCGCAATAAATAATCTGTCAATTGCGGATAAACGGCAGATGTAGCGTTGCATAACTTGCGATCGGCTGTAAAATTCATTCACACACACACGTAAGTTGCACGTAAATTTAATCGCTGAGTAAACGGCTGGAGTTACTGATTACTTGACTCGACTTCGAGTAGTAGCAACTACTTGAGTAATTACTCGACTGTCGAGTACTCGCCCACCCCTATTTTGTAATTTGGTAATGATTATCACCATAGCCATCTCTAGTAATAAGGCCACAGCCTTCGACCTGGCAACGTAGCTATTCAAGGGTTTTTTGCATGGTTAAAACTAAAACCCTTACAGAGCCAGCTGGATACAAGTAAACAAAATATTGAATGAATGAATGAATGAATGAATTAATTAATTAATTAATGGTTTATTCGTTCAAATATACATAGAAAGTTTTACAAAAACAAATACAAATGATCCCCAAATGGGCTATTGCCTGTGGTTGGGGACCGAACCCATTATCAGCAGCAGAGTCAGTCCATGCTTACTTAATTAAGACACATTAAAAAAACCATGTTGATAACATAGAAGAAATTGAAGAGAAAAATATATAAAAGATGAAGGATGCATGTGTATTTAGAGGTAAACAGAAACACAATGTCAACTGATTAATTATACATAACTG